>JASVER010000039.1:2751807-2875891 GCA_030449065.1 Oceanodroma leucorhoa
CACCACCAAAAAAAACCCACAAACCATCAACCCCAAAACCAACCAAACAACAACAAAAAAAACCCCCCGAGCACCCCTTTGCTTTTGAGCAGGGCCGAGCCTCGCAGCAGCACGGGCCCCACCCTGCCCTTGAATGCGCAGCTAATGAACTGATGAATTACCACCGCAGCCCGCCGCTCCGGAGCACCTTGGTTCGTTACCTGGCGGATCGAGTTGTCTCACAACTCTCTGTCTTTATTTCACGCAGGTGAAATTACARGTTGAAATAGAGCAAAGCCGCCGGTGGGTGCGCGCTTGGCGGGGGCCCGGGGGTGGGCAGCTGCGGTGTCCTGGGCCAGTCTCCGGCCAGGAGGTGAGCTAAGAAAACGTTGAACATTTTTAAGTTGTTTCTCTGCATGGAGCTTTCCAGACAGAGCAACACTTGGGGGAGAGTCTTGCGAGTTCCGAAAAATAAAGATGCTGGTAAAAAGCTTTATAGACCGAGCCCGTGTGTGCGGGTTGTGYGCCTTCGACTCCAACGTGCCGGTCCCATGGCACCCCGCGGGCGCTGCCCTCTCCAGCCCTGCACCCTCCTCCAAATCACCGGCACTCCGATGCACTGGGGTGTCTGCTGTGGTCCRTCGTTCTTGGAAACCCCTCTTGGCAGCTTGAGGCTAATTTTGCTGGTTCACTCTCTGGAGATCGCAGCCTTCAGCCAGATTCACAACTCTGCGTAGGTCATGTCACGATGCTGCGATACCCACAGGACACGTCCCRGACGTTTGACTTGCCGGTTAATTGTGTTCTGGAACAAGCGGTGAGGAGCACAACTTCTGCAAACACCAGCTGACTTTCAGGCAGGTTYGAGTGGTCAGCCGCCGTATTTGACCCGTGATGGAGGTGCTTTCTCCATCTCCCCTTTGCAGAGCTGTCCTGTGACGGCAAGGAGGTGATGGAGGCTCCYGAGCAAGGGCTGATGGCTGAGGTCACCACTGCTGAAGAACATAGGTCTCATCTGGGGCTTGCAGACCCCCRCGCCCATGGGATAGCTCGGCAGGACTGAGCTGAAGGGGAGATGTGATGGGGAGGCGAGAAGGGACGTTCCTGCTCTGGTGTCAGGCAGAGAAGGCACCGCAGGCACRCTGCCCGTTCGGAGCAAGCTGTATTCGGTGAGCCCAGGTCCCTGTTGGAAGAGACTGTGATTAACTGACCCCTTTCCACCCTCTCCAAGCCACACAGGGCTTCTGAAATGGTGATTTTATAGRCAACTTCTGTATTTGCAGCAGCAATAATAATTATGATAATAATAAGAAATATAGAATTGCTGTCTGGAAATGAATAATATATGCCTACCAGGGTCAATAAAGAATAAAAGTACAGTATTAAAAGGTTAATTAAAGAATATTGTTTTACATTAAGTATATGCTGATTTTTCCTGGGCATGCTAGAAAAGATGATTATTTTGAACTTTCTGCATGAGGTCAAAGTTAACATTTAAAATCCAGCTGGAACTATTTACATCTGAAAAAGGGTCTGGGTGGATTGGGGGGGCAGGTAACTGAGGTGGTATTTTCGGGGCAGACTCTTTAGAAGGCTGCTTTCCAGGTAGAGCTACTGGCTGCTTTAAAGTTAAAAAGTTCCTTTTTTTTTTGGTGATACTGAACTTGTCCTGCCCGACTTGTGTAAGTGATGGAGAGTGGTATGTTTTCTTTGTCGTAGGTAGTTTTATCACGACCTTGTCAGTTCTTTGCACATTCATTTCTTCTTGTCATTCCCGTGGTGTTTTCCATAGCTGTGTAAAGCTGGTAAGGCCTTTCCTTTTCTCCACCTTTCCAGCCCTTCTGAAATGCACACACTGAACCCAGTGAAATCTGACTCGGCATCCTTACAGTAAGTATTTGTGGGTTTATATTTAACTTTCATGCCATGATTGTACCAGGGGTTATACTTGTTATGCTAATGCCCACTTGTTTTCTAGTCAATGACTTCATATTTTTGGCTGACATCCTTCCTGCTCCAGTTAAACCTGAGGCAAAACATTCCTATGGATGAACCCGGCTCCTGCAGGTCCGCTGCGGTTTCAGCCGGCAGCAAGTGGACTGGGGGGAGACGGTGATTGCTGTGGCGATGTGCTGAACACGAATGGGACTTTGGCTCATCTCAGAAATCAGAATCGCTGTGAAATGGGGCCGTTGCATTAAAGGAGCACCACAGTGTCATTCTTTCATAGAATGAAAATGTAAGTAAACAAGGGAAGAAACATTTTTTTCTTCCTTTAYGTTTTCTTCTTAGTTTAACAAACAYAACTGCTGGGCTGAGCCCTCAGGACATGCCCAGGCATCCTACCAAGGGACCATCTCAGCCCGCCCCGAGGAAAATGCTTCGTCACTGTTGTGGTTTAACCCGGCAGGCATCTAAACACCACACAGCCGGTCGCTCACTCCCCACCCACCAGTGGGATGGGAGAGAGAATTRGRGGRAAAAAAAAAAGTAAAATTCRTAGGTTGAGATACAGACAGTTCARTAGGACAGAAAAGGAAGGGAAAATAATAATAATGATAAAAGAATATACAAAAGAAGTGATGCACAATGCAATTGCTCACCACCAACCGACCGATGCCCAGCCAGTTCCTGAGCAGCGGTGTGTCCCCCGCCCCCGGCCAACCTCCCCAGTTTATATGCTGAGCATGATGTCATATGGTATGGAATATCCCTTTGGCCAGTYTGGGTCAGCTTCCTGGCTGTGCCCTCTCRATCACRAGCCCATCTGTATGTTGCATCTCTTCCCACCGAGCTATAAATAATTCACCCTTATGTCGCCAGTCCACATCCACCTGAGCCACTTCAATCTTAGCAGCCTGGTCCACCTGCTGGTTGTTTTGATGTTCTTCAGTGGCCCGACTCGGGTATGTGAGCATCTACGTGAYGTACTTTTACAACCAGGTTCTCTACCCGGGCAGCGATATCCAGATGGGTTTACCTCTGCGCTGCCAGTTGTTCTGCTTCCATTGCTGCAACCACCCCCACAGGGCGTTTACCACCATCCATGAGTCAGTATAGAGATAAAGCACTGGCCATTTTTCTCATTCAGCAATATCTAAAGCCAGCTGAAGCCAAATCCAGTGTGAGCTGCAGATCACTACCTGGACTGAGTGGTCCAGCGGCCGGAGCTGGGGAGACCGAGCCGGCACATCCGAGCGCTCTGCTGGCTTCTGCTTGGAGCTGCCTGCGGGTTTGTTGCTCTGCCTGCAGTCAGGAGCAGGACTGTAACAGTGTTTACCTGTCTTGCAGGAACAGTTAGTTGAATAAGAGGTAGCAGGAAGAAAAGTAAGCATGATAGCTATGTGAAAATGTGGCAAGAACAGTCTCCCGTGCGGGCATAGCATCCAATGCAGTCAGATCTCTGAACATGATCTCATTCAGTGATAATTAAAAATAATACAAAAAAATAATAAAAATATGGAAAAACCTACCATATTAAAAGAGCCAGTGTCATTAGGAGCTTCTTTTGGAAGTTTTCTTGTGCTGTGCTCGACATTTTGCTGGGCTATCTATACATCTGCTAGAGTACTACTCAGAAACCACCTTTTGCTTTTCAAGGCTGTAGCAGTGCTGCCTTCTCGTTTTGCCAATTTGTTGCTTTTTGACACAGTTCAGCTCTTCAGAAATGCCTTTGTGATATTAAAGCCCAGCTCTGCCTTGGCTTAGGCAGTGGCTCTCCAGTGCCGGGGCTGCCGCTTCGTGGGGCGCAGGGTGAGGCGTGGGACGTGGCAGTGCTGGGTCAGACGGAGGAGCTGTGTGTGCCTGCATGTGCCATGGTCCCACCTTTCCCATCTCGGTACAAGCGTTCAGGTCAGTGTACCCTATTGCAAAGCACTTGAAGGTTTGTTGTTGGGTGTCAGCAGGCATTTGCATTACTGAAACACTTTGGWAGGGTTTTGGTGAGCTCCAGGGAACGTGTGGCTTTGACAGCCCAGCACACACGTGTTMCTGTTTTAGCATTGACCATTTTCTGTCCGACACGTCCCACCCAGGTATCCAACTCCCCTGGGAGTGGATGGTTGTCCCTGTCTGTTTGCTTGGCCGCTCTCTGCGTGCCCAGCGGGTGTTGCCTGTGCTGACGTGGGGCCAGAGGACCCCAGCCCACCATCAGCCCCRACCCCTGGTGACACCGTCCAGGAGCCGTGCGTGTGTCTCTGCTCCAGTGTTGGCTGCACAGGTGGAAAATAAGCACCTGTGGGAAGGGGCTGGCTCTGGCTGTGCCCACRGGGCCGCTCCTGTTCAGCTCCTGCCTGGGGTGCCATCACACAGCCTCCCACCTCCTGTCTTTCCCAGAGAGTCCGGGCTATCCAAGGATCCCTATGCCCAGATGAGCCAGTGGCCAGGGACATCAGCAGCCTCTTCCAGTCCATTCCCTGAGGTGCCAAGCGGTTGCATCCTTATGACAGGTACTGCTGGAAAGCGAAAGCAAAATCTTTGGCTGCTGGATAATGCTCACACCTGGCATCGCTCCAGAGA
The DNA here is from genome assembly GCA_030449065.1 of Oceanodroma leucorhoa. Taxonomy (NCBI): domain Eukaryota; kingdom Metazoa; phylum Chordata; class Aves; order Procellariiformes; genus Oceanodroma; species Oceanodroma leucorhoa. Next base: position 2,756,305 of record JASVER010000039.1, read on the forward strand.
TGCCCCAGCTGCCAGGGAATGACTTTTATCCATCATATCCCAAGGATATCGTGGGTTGCCAGGTCCTTCCAGCACCTTGAGGCTAGTTCACCACTCTGGGCCCCCGGGAAGGGGCCCCACACCTCCCAGCAAACCCCTTGTGGGGGTGAGTGCTGGGGCCAGCACCATCTCCCCTGTCATATGGAGGGGTCACAGCTCCAAAAATGGGGGGTCACGGTGGCTCAGGGGGGAGCACAGCAGCTGTGCGAAGCTGTCTTGCTTCCAGCTGGGATAGAGTTAATTTTCTTTCTAGTGCTGTGTTTTGGGTTTGGTATGAGAAGAATGTTGATGGCGCATCGATGTTTTAGTTGTTGCTAAGTGGTGGTTGCACTAGTCAAGGACTCTTCAGCTTCCCATGCTCTGCCGGATGCAGGGGAAGCTGGGGGGAAGCATAGCTGGGACAGCTAGCCCAGCTGGCCAATGGGGTATTCCATACCATATGACATCATGCTCAGTATATAAACTAGGAGGTGTGGTCTGGGAAGGGGGGATCATGGCTCAGGGGTCTGGCTGGGCATCGGTTGGCGGGTGGTGAGCATATCRTGCATCACCTGCTTTGTATATTCTATTATTTTTGTTGTTKTTATTATTATTACTATTCTACTTTTTTATTTCAATTACTAAACTGTTCTTATTTCAACACACGAGTTATTCTCACTTTTACCTTCCCGATTCTCTCCCCCATCCCACCGGGGGGGGGGGTGAGCAAGCGGCTGTGTGGTGTTTAGTTGCTGGCTAGGGTTAAACCACGACAGAAGCCCAAGCCGGACCTGTGAGGGGGGAGAGCCTTGGATTCAGTCTGCAGGGCAGGAGATGTCGAGGGAAGGCATGCTGCCGAAACAGGAGAAGCTGTTAAAGTCAGCAGCATTCGCTCGCAGGTGCTGGCGTCCCTGGGTTGTATCGCGATGCCCTGACCCGGGGCACAGCCTGTGGCGGGGCACGGGGACTGCCAGGGCAGGAGGAGAGACAGCACTGGGGAGTCTGGTTTTGAGTCTTCTGTACCCTCAATAGCTGGCTTGTAGTTCAAAGCCCGTCTCAGGAAAAAGTCTGGCTTACGAGAGGCAGTGTGGGAGATGGAGGTGTGTTTTGGAGTCACGCAGCCCAGGAAGGGGTGACCTGACGGGCAGCCGGTGCTGCTTCACCCCGGCATCCCCCACGGCACTTGGCCTTGGGGCTGCCGGCAGGAGGGGTTCACCCTGGGGTGCAACCAGGCAGGGGGTCCGCGCCGAGGACGGGCAGTGGGTGCCCCGCGATGCTTTGAGCTGCACAAAGCTTCGCCCCAGGGACAGAGACTGAGCCTCGTCCCCCAGCCCCGTCCTTACTTGGGGGCAGCCAGGCATCATCATTTATTTTCTGTAAACAGCACTAGCTCTGTGCACATCAGAAGGAAATCCCTGTCTATGATTTTTCCTGCTCAAAAGCTTACTGAACAAGGACGGTGCATCTTGCATTTCTGGTCTCCTGTTGCCACCTGCCGTCAGCCACCCGGCTGCCTTTCTCCTGCTCCTTTATGGGAGGCTGCTCTGCTGCTGTGTTTTGGAGACCGGATTGCAGGCGGGGAGAGTAAAAAGGTCTTATAGATCAGTGTCTGCAAAATAATTTATAAATAATTTTGCTGATTAATCCTTGTTTCACCAACAGCTGTGCCTGGTCCTCCCATCTTACAGAGCTGTACTGTGAAAAACTGTATTTTTCCTTCATAAAAGTTGGATGATAACACTTGAAAACACTGGGAAAATCAGTATTGATGTGACAAGAGCATGTTTTGCTTCTGCATATTTGTTCTTGTATCACAGGATTCTCACCCGTGCTTCAGGGAGGGTCTCTGGGGATGCACCTGAAAAAGGAGTTGTGACGGTGACACATTGTATGAGGACGTGTCACACCCAGGAAATGCAGAACAAATGAAATCAAACACTTGGAAACACTGTGACTACAAGTGCCTTGCTCAGTTGCTCAGCTGCTTTTTTTATAATGTCAAAATCGGTAAGTTTTGCAAGAAGCTTTTTCTGTAATTAGAAGGACACCGGAGGAAACCATCTCTCTTTCTCACCAAAAATCTCTTCTCAATTTGCTTCTCGTTCCTTTCTTCTATATTTAAAACTTTCTTTTAAGGAATTAATTTACACCGGGATATTTCTAGCAAAAAATGCAAGCATCATCCAGGGACCTAGAGAAAACCCATTGATAAGGCAGCCCAAACGTTTCTCTAGAGCTCTCCTTTTGTGTTCTCCAGCTGAAATCGAAGCCTTTCTTGCAGTGATGAATGACATTTGGGATGAAGATAGACCAATACCAGGGTAATATCAGGATTTTAAATATACCTGGCACCAGTGTTACGGAGTGACAGTATTATCCGTGTCCTGCCTCCCCTGCGCTCTGCTCGAGTCGGGCCGTGTACCAGATCACCGTATTTCAGGCTGTTTTGCAAACCAACCTGCAGCAGCAGATGGGATTGCCCCTGTGAGTACCTGCCCATTCCTGCTGCCCCGAGCTCAGAAATAGCTTGTGAGAATTAGGGAGTCTGTGCTGGAAATGAAAACTAGATTTCAGGTTCACAGAAAGGTTTTATTTTGTGTTTTTTTTACTACATTATACAATCTGGTTTTATTCTGATTGAAAAGCAGAAACGAACACAAGAGGCAGGTTCACTTCGGGCACCTGACACAAGGGTTTTCAGGGATGAGATGCATCGCCCATGACTGTAATAGCTGCTAACCAAGATTGTAGCTGCTCTTGCAGGGGTGAAATTGCCAGTTCTACTAATCTGAGCTGGCAGCTAAGACGGATTTTAAGGCTGCGGTTAAGGACAGTCCTACAAGCCACAAGCCTGCAGGTGTGTTCCCTGAGAAAGCTGCTTTGGCTGGAAATTTTGGAGTGGCTTTGTCCTGTCTGCAGAGCTGAAGGAGGATGAATGTGCCAAAGACTCCCCCGATTTCAGGTTTCCTGTAAAGCCTGTTTTGATGTTTAAGRTTCTCCAACCTACTGTGCTTTCTAGGAGCTGATACTTCTAGTACAAGTATCAGGAACATTTATTTCATCTGTTTGTGCCCAAATTTTTGCAGGCGGTCAGGAAGCTGTTTAACATAGTATTCAAGTGCATATCACCTATTAAAATATCTTGAGAAAACGTGAAAGAAATCCAGAAAAACTATACAGCAGGGCAGGCGAGAGCATTCAAAGCTAGTAAGCGTCTTCAGAAGGCTGAAACTGTCTCCAAACGGCATCCAGACAGTCACCTGGCAGATAAAAGGCAAAATCACCATTGTGCAAGCTAAAAGAGACTAATGAATAATTTGCAACAAAAAGTAAAAAAAAAAAAAAAAGAAAAAAGAAAGGATCATTTATTTTTCAGTACTTGAAGCCTCTTCAGGGACACCCGCCGATGGGAGCTCATGCCCCGGGCTGGGGACAACCCAAAAACGAAAGAAATAAATGCAGATCCATCTACCGTGGGCGTCCCAGCCGTAACGCTGGAGGGCACAGCGAGCCCGTGGGGCCGGCTGCCTGCCCCGGGTCCCCCCGCTGCCTGCCCCGGTTCCCCGCTGCCTGCCCCGGCCCCCCGCTGCCTGCCCCGGGCCCCCCCCTCTCTGCTGCCTGCCCCGGGCTGCCTGCTCTGGAGAGAGGGCAAAGGGGGAAACCCAGGAGCAGGGCACAGAAGGTGGTAAAATGTTGGTGGAGGGTCCTCTCAGGTCTGGTGGGAGTCGTCGTTCAGGAGAGGGGAGCTCAGCCTGCAAGGAAAGATGCTGACCCTTTGAATCAGATCTTTCCTTAGTTTTCGTTAATGTAAAATATTTAGATATTTTGTCTTATCCCAGTTCAGACTGAAATGCTGGTAAATCTCTTTTGGTTCTTTTTTTTTTATTTCCTACTCATTTCTAATYGGTATTATTTTTCCCTGCCTGCGTGGAGTGCTGATTGTAGCTGGGTATCTAAAATGCTCTGCAAGGCCGGGGAAATCTGCGCTTTTTCTGGGTGACGTACAGTTAGCACAGGAGGAACCTACGGCCAGCGTCCAGCTTTTGCATTCCCTGCTTTATTACGTGTTGTTCATTACAACATCCTATTTCTGGTATTTTTAATAGGCAGACTGCAACGTGCAGAGCTATCATCTGGGGGTTATGCAGATCGGGATTTCGTTTTGAGCTATGAGAGYAATAGAGGTCGGCTATGGCATTTTGGTCTTGGAGTCTTGGTGGGGGTTCTGCTTAGCCAGGGGCTGCAGAGGTGTGGATCAGGACAGCTCTGGGGACGCTCTCGTTGTGGAAGCCTCCAGCTTCCAGGAGGAGGGTGAAAACAGTTTCTACCAAAGGTACTTTCTTTGCAAATGTTTGTTTGTGAATGGCAAGGGCTGTAATTTCTGTTGCAGGTCTGAGGAGATGCTTGCTKATTTATTTGAAAGGTATTTATTTTACACTAGGAACCTCACCAGCTGTTTTCTCCTCTGTTTGCAGCATGTTTATCCCCATTGCCTGGAGTTACTCAGGCTAAGTCGGACAATCAGKATGTGGGATGCTTGTTCAGATGCTGGCAGGTGTCTACATCTGAGAATAAGCACTGAAAAACYGTTCAGCTTCGAGCCTCAGACATTGCCACCACCTGGAGCAGGTTTTGCAGTTAGACTGTCACTTGGATTCTCTCCCCTTCTATTTTAATTGTTGAAAAGGGAGAGACACGAGTAACCTTTTCTACGACCAGCCACTTAGGTTTCCATGGCCCATCAGTCCATGTTCTAGCAGGGGCTTCTCAACAGCTCTGTTAAAGTAAAACCAAATGTGCAAGCTCAGCTCCATCACAGAGGTGCGCACCCCAATGGTCTCCCTGGTTTTTAATTTGTGTATCATTAGAAATAGCTTCTAGCAATACRCTAGCTCATTCACCTCAAGGATCTAATTCCCTTGACCATCAGAGATTTTACAATAACTAGATTTGCTCAAGTGTGGAAGGGGCTTGGAATAAATTTATGGGAAAAAAAAGGCAGAGACAAACATTCATTCACTTTATTAAAAGTAGTAAAAATGCAGAATAAATATCTTCTCTAAGTGGCATATGCCCAGATCCTTACAAATCTTTAGTTGCCAAATTTAGTGATCTACCAAAGCTGCAGGCAGAGGACAATCTCAGTGTTTCTCAGTGCTTGTGAAAGACTTTGGGCAGAGTGCTAAGCATACTAAATCAAGGTGATCCTATACGCGTGAGCGCAATGTTCTCGTACTCCTTGCTGATAAGTGATATACATATATATAGCGAAGCTTAGGCAGAGCTTAAGAGGTGGAATATTGTGTGAATGTGACTTTTGCAATTCATCCTCATCTGGCTTCAAAGCAGTGGCAAAGCCAGCTCTGTACTAGAAAAGTTTTGCTCATATAACTATATTGATATAACTATACTGATCCTCTTCACTGTAGGTGGATATTACAATGCTGAGATTTTCCCAGTATAGCCGTACCAGTTCCCTGAGCTAAATCACCTATTTCAGCAGCATCAGTTGTGTACTGGTTTAATGGTCTATACATGAGATCTTGCTCTTCCAGACATGTTACCAAGGATAATACCCATTCTGCTGAGGTTATGTGATACCAGCAAAACTTCCCAGCAGAAATTTGACCTTAAACCTGAAAAGTTATAGATCCCCAACCCGTATTGCTAGAGTGCAAGCCATCCCCCCCGACACTGGTCTGCCCTGGTCTTAAGGAAAGACAAAGGAAATATTTCATATCACATATTGATATATCACTCAGCATTTGTGGCACAGCGTGCAAAACCCACAGGGTTAGGCAATAGATAAGACGTGTAGCGTGAACCAGCTGCTTTTGCTCACATCCATCTATATTCAGTCTTGCTATGACTGTTCAGAAACGAACTTGACCTTTTCATGAGAAAACCAAAAGTTTTCTGGCTAGTCAGGTCCTTCCATAATATCCTGCACTATTTGCTTTATCAAGCATTTAAATTTTCATCTAGAAATACAAATGACATTTTGCTGTCGATACTCTCAGAGATTACATGCCAAACACGAACCAGTACAGTTCCACTGAAATGGAAGATGTGTCCTGCCAGATTTTAAAACAAAGGAAGAGTACTTTTAAAACAAATAAACATTTTACTGCTTGTTTAAATTTACAGCAATTCTAGAAACTTATAACTCTACGCTCTTGCGTTTTTTGATGCTTTTCGGATGAACGTCAGCAGCTTTTGTATGAATATTGTTGCATTCTTTCTTTCTGCATCACATTTCCCCTGAAAAGTTAATCAAGAAAATGAAATTGCGTAATATTTAACTGTCATGTAGAGCTTTTTCATCTTGAAATCATTTTATAAATGATATGATTTTCCTTAAACCTTAAATATGCTGATCACACTTATTCTAGATTAATCCTTATTTTAGATGTGGGTCAAGCTGAAGACTAGAGCAAGGGAAGGGTAGAGATGTGAAATAATGCCAGGATTTCTTCTTCCATGTACTCAACACAAGCGAATACAAAAATTATTCTCTCTTGTAAACATAAGGGCTTAGTTGTGAATTATGGATCACATTTTAATACATCTCTGCTGCATGATCTCTGATAGACAAGAAATAAATTCCTACCTCTTTTGCCAGGCTTGGTGTGAGCGATTGCTTCAGTCTTTCAAATTTTTGGAAAAAAACACTGAATTTTTTCATAGCTGGATTAGTTTTCAGCTGTTCCGTTCCTTCAAAGATTGTGCTGACACAATTCACATCCTAAGATGGAAGAAACAGCAAAACTGAGGTACAAGAATTTGTAACCATGAACTACAGTAAGTTTATTAAAAATCATCTTGAGTTACATCCAGCTGCCTGGGTGGCAAATAAATTGGTACTGAGTTTTGGGCTCGTATTTGCAAATGCCTTAGGCAAATGTGCTTAACTGATGTGCGCATTTATTTACTCTGCAGACAGAAACCTGGCAGATGATAGTTTCTGCTAGCGTATGTTTTGTAGTGTCCAAATGAAGCATATAATTATCTGAAGACTTAGTCCYGTCTCTTCTGCAACCATCTGAAGACCAGTTTGATTTCTTACATCTGCTCATGTCAGCAGATAATTCTGGTTTATGTCTTCAGTTTGGATGYGAGACGCTTTCTGCCCCAGAAGCTAGAACTGTGTGAACATGAGAGAAAGAAAATAAATAAACGTGAAACTACTCCAAACATTAACCTCTGTGACAGCTGGCATCTGCATGCCGGAAGAGATGGAGACACCGGTCACGCTCTCATCTCACAGCCCTGTTTGCCTTGTCCCATCCCAAGGGTGGCCATGCACCAGGCACACTGGTCCTCTTCTACAAAGCCATAGCTGGCATTTGTCTCTGAGACCTTATGGTCTAGGCGAGGTGGCCAGAAGGGCTAGAGGGGATACGGGGTGGAAGCAGAGCAAAGAGTGATGATGGTTGTACTTGCCAGTTCTGGGTTGTTTTGGAAGAGATCAGCTAAACTCACGGAGAAAGAAAGGAGGAGAGGACACTTCCATCAGTGGCAGGAACAGATTGGAGAGAAGTGTAATGGAAGAAGAAAGTGATGAAAAATGAAGCAAAAACTAGCCAGCGAAGGTCGGAGGAAATGCAGACAGCTGCTGAAGGCCAGCATTATGCCCATGACTTTCTCGACCAACGCGGTCTGCTGTTAGTCACTCCTGGATGCTGCATTCCGAGGAAGATAATTTTTCCCATGACCTTGCTTGGGAAGCTGCTTGCTTCTGCCACTGGCGAACGACAAACGCAGAGACATTGGGAAATTCTCCGTCATCTCTGTATCTGAAGCACAGGTGAGAGTGAAGCAGCTCTTATCCCCGGAGGAGAGCCGGGCACTGGCGCGGTGGGCTGTGGTGGCACTGCCGGGGACCTCAGCAGGCAAAGGGAGCTGCCGGCATTCGGCAATGCTGATTCCGAGTCTGCTTTCCTTATTAAAAACTCAGGGTTAAACCCAGCCCAAGCCCCAGCCTGGGAAGAGAGCTCTTCCAGACAGGATCCAGAGAGAAGTGACAGAGCTGGGAACTTTACACCTAATTTACAAGGAATGGGCTGGATCTGCTACCAAAAAAACCCCACCCTCCTGTAGCTAGCTTACGGCACAAATGTGAACTATTCTGCTCCTTCAATAAATTAATGATTCGGGTTGCATTCCCACATAGCCATCTGGCCATGATATTATCTGAAGAGCTCTGTGCTGGGCTGTGATTTCATGTTGAAGCCAAGCTTCCAGCTGATGCACAGCAGAAAAAAAGTCTCATTAGCAGCCTCTGCATCAGGAGGAAGCTGTTTAAAGTCAGCTCACAAAGAAAAGAGCCTTTATGCCGAGAGGGAACAGGAGAAATTTATTGGAGATGCAAAAGAACGTGGCAAATGCATAAAGGGGAATTTGATCTTTAAGACAGACTTCATTCATGGACACAGTAGTTGGTGTCTTGTTCTCGGGGCATTAACACCATCCTTCAGACAAGATGTGGTAATACARCTGTTTAATCCTCTTACTGATGGTAAAGGTATAAAAAAAAATTTCTAAAAGTAGACTAAATGAAGTAGACTACAAAGAAATATTTTTGGAGATGGACAAGCAAGAAATGTGAACAAGTTTGTTCCTTCCTTTTTAACTGTCCTTCCTTTAAAAAGCTGTTTCAGAAAATCACTCTGTGTGTGTTCTGCAGGAGATTTACAAAAGCATACAACAAGAGTATTTGCTGTCCTTGGCTACTTCTATATCACAGCATATTTTTCTTTGACTCAACATTTGGTTGTTTTTAATAACATTTTTTATCTTACAATAACATTTAATATCTTTAATAACACTTTATATCTTATAACAGCTACATTTAAAGTCATTGTTTGTTCTTAAATACAAATAGAGTATTTTAGGAGATAACAATTTTAAGACTATCTCAATTTCCAATGACTAAATTTATGCAAAAGTTAATTTTATTTTTAAAAAGGAGTTCTACTTACATCTATATTGTCTGGAGTTTCAATCCTCAGATTCTGAAAAATAATATATTAATTAAGCCTTCCAAATATCATTCTTCATTAACACTTACAAAAATAAAATGTCACTTAAATAGATTGTTTGACTTTCAAAAAAGTCACATATTCAAGAACAAGAGGATTCAGTATATCAAATTTTAGATTAGTAAAGTGGAAATTGAACTTACCTGTGTGTGCTTTGTCATTGACTCATACATTTGCTGTAATAATGTCAGTAATTCAGCCATGCTGCTCATCGGGGAAGCAGCAGAGATGCCTGCAGCCAGCAAAAGAAAGTAGAGATGGGTCTTCATCCTCCTGACGTGCTCAGAGAACCTGTAAGTCCTTCTGGACCAGTCCTCTATGATTTTATGGTCTCTCTACAAGGAAATAACTGTTTAGGTTGATTTTTGAAACTGATTAAAAAAAAGGCCATTTGTTTAGACTTTCTGGAAGAGAAAGGTTCCAGTAAATTTGGTGTTTAACCTTGGGGCACACCCCTTACCCAATCCTCATTTCCACAGAAGTAGGTAATAGAAATGTAAGGATGTGGTCTTTCAATTTTAAAATCAGTAAGACATAGAATGACCCAAAGCGTGACCAAGCAGTTGCCATCTCCACGGCACTTCTCTAGAAATCAGAGCTTCTCTGATAACAGCGTGCAATCTTCTGATATGCAATAGGAAAAGGACTGTGGTGTAAGAAAAAAAAACAACAAACGCCCACAGAAAATATGTGGACCACTGCCTAGAAAGGGAAAATGACAGCGTTTGTGCAATACTAGTGGCAAAATTTTATCAAAATGCAGGTATTCCCTAAGAATTAATTAATTTACAGCAGGAGAAGCCACTGCCCTGGAGCTCGTGCTGGAGTGGGAGGGTGGCCCTGGGGATGGCACAGCAAAGTGGCTCCTTTTGGGTGGGGAAGGAGGGATGTAGGATGCTCTGAGCACGTCAGCCCGGAGCCCATGGGCGCAGTCGGGGCCAGGGAGCTGATTTTGTTCTGGGACGGCGGTGCCCTCGCTGCCCTGCTCGCTGGCTGGGAGCTGGCAAGGGGGAAGCCCACTGGGTTTGCCGGCGTCGCATCTAAGGTCTTAATTCATTGAAGGCGCTACGGCTTGTTATATCTGGCTAAATTAGCTAACTCGGTGACTTGTGTTTTCCTCTTTCCTGGAAGCTGGAAAAAGCCCTTTTCAATTCCTATTCAAAAATAATGGTGTCATTTTTCAAAAGGTGCTATCGTTTGCTTTCTGCTTGTGGGTTCCTGCGAGGGCAGCATCCGCGGCGGCAGGCGGTCCAGCCCCATTTCTGCTGGGCAGGAGCACATCTGCTGGCTCCACTCTGCGTGGCCCAGTGGCTCGTGGCCCAGCAGTTATGCAGCCCGATGCCACAGCAGTTATGAGTAAGCGCCTCAATATCTCAATACTTTCAACTGGGGAAGTCAAAAGGCAGTAGTGGTTGTGTGGCTTAGCTCAAGCTAATCTGCAAGCTGATCACTGCCCACTTCACTATACCCAGTTTGTCATCTCTAACAGGAATAGTTGGTTTTTTTTCATGCTGTATGCTTATCTGTAGAGCTTTCCCATCACTCAGCTCCGAGGATCGTATCCTTGGAGGAACATGGACTCTGCACCAGCGCATCACTGGGAGTTCTGCAGAGAACCTGCCTGGCGGTACCGGTCGCCCTCGGGCTGAATTTGTAAGTCAGTCATGCAGCTGAAAATATTAAGCCCCGTTCTTGGTCTGCTGTGTTTTTGGTGTTTTACAGCTTGTTTCTTTTGGTCTCCCACAAACCCATACTAATTTTTCAGGCAAAGCCATCTTTGGCTGACACCCGGGCTGTACCTGCCAGCCAGGCTGAGGTTTGACCCCACCACTGGAGACCTCCGTGGACAACTTGGTTTTGAATTGCTGTGGGACCTCAAGACTGGTTGGGAAAGCTCTCTTTTTCACCTTTTCCGTACTGCAGCAGTTCCTGTCCCCGCTGCGAGGGATCGCCCACGGACCCTCCGTGCCGGGGCCGCTCGTTGCAGAGAGTGCATCTGTCTCCAGTTCTGTTCCTGGCCGGCACAACTGCTGACGCTGACAGATTTTATGTGTCAGGCCTTTCCTTTTGCCTCCTCTCTTGCACCTGGGATTTTCAACCACTTCTGCAGAATCCTGGCACTGTCCCAGAAGCTTGTATGAACTCTATGATTTATTTTTTTCCCTTGGCAAATTTTGTATTTTTGCATTCAGGAGATAATTCTCACTTCCCAAGAATTATAGGGTATTTTTGTTGCACATGTCAGTAGCACGAGCTGGTCTTTCTAGCTCCCAAAGGAATAAGACTAGTTCTTTACCGTTGTATGACCACTCTGTCTTATTGTGACATACTCCAAAATCGTTAGACTTTGCAATGCTGCTTTTTTTCCCTTTTTTCCCCCTCTTCTGCTTGAGATAACAGAACTGCTCAAGTGCTAGTTTTTCTCTCTAAGCTGGCTTGGTGTCCCTACACACACTGTAGTCACACCTTCCAGCCTCAGGTTTATTACTGTTCGGATGGTTTGGGGTTTTTTTACATGTGAATGCAGGGTTAAGAAGCTAAAGGACAATGTAAGAACAAAATAGGAGAATGTAAGCAACAGGTCCTGACCCTCTCGATGCTCTACACCTTTGATCCCTATAGCTCTAGAATTTGTCTGATCTGTCAGTATGAGCAGAGCGAAGGCACCACTGACAAAATTGATAAGAATAAAAATAAGAAAGAATAAGAATAAGAATAAGAATAAGAATAAGAATAAGAATAAGAATAAGAATAAGAATAAGAATAAGCAAAGAAAATACTTCTGAAGAAACTCTGGAGGCTGGAGAAAAAAGACAGTAAATGGAATTCCAAACTGTTGGATTAATCCAAAGTGACTCAGTTTGAATTTGGAATGATCAGGAGTATGGAAGTGAATAAATAACGTAATTAATTAGTGAATTCATGAATTCTGATACTAATGAAATAGGTATCTCAGTGGGAGTCAGGGTGTGATAAGCAATGTKCATGTTATGGCTGATTTAGGAATATTATTGAAAAAAGAATCAGATTATGCTAGAAACATGAAAACAAATCTATCCTGAAAGCTGTGCAAGGTGCTGCTGATGCCAGAGCTGCAAGCTGGGATCATCCCCCAGGGCAAGGGCTTCTCTGCTTCGAGAAATGGCAATTCCTGTGGGTAGGTGCCTGCATTAACAGGCTTGATAGGCTTGGTCAATGCCGTGTATGAATTTAGCAAGTCACTCCGCTATCACAGTGCGCTCACCAAGCCCGTAACGGGCGAGACTAATGCTGAGCTTGCTTAAGTGAGAGCTTTTCTGTACCTGCTCATGGCTCAGTTGCATTGYCAGCACCTGGGTGGCTGTGGGAGCTGCTCAGCGCTTGCTGCCTGGTCCCCAGTGCAGGATTGATCCCCTGGCTGTAGCAGTGCCAGGAAGCCCCTGCGGAAACCACGGCACTCTGCGGTGCCCAGAAGAGGTGGACYTAAAGTGGCACACAGGAACTAGAGAGCTATCGTATGCTACTGTCACCTTGGTAGCTTTTTGCTGGTATCAYTAGCTGGAAGCTGCAACTGTTTGCAGTAGCTGGTTTTGTTCCTCCATCTAGATAAGCATGAAGTTACGATGCTCAGATAAGGCTTCTTGACTCGTGYGAGTACATAATGCAGCATGGATGTGGTGCAGTAGCTTGTGCCTCTCTAGCCTGCCAGGCTCGAGAAAATGGAAATTTCTGAAAATCAGGGAACAGACTTCATTTCCTTCCCCTGAAGATGGCAATGGCTGCTCGAAGCCGCCTGCGCTCCTCTGCYGGGGCAGGTCCCAGGGGAGGTGGAGGACTCAGCGGAGCAGCGCTCCGGGTGCCTCGGGGTAGGGAGCTCTCTGCGATTCCCCCCCCTCCCCTCCTGTCCTGAGGTGTCAGGAGCAAGGGGGGTCCRAGGGGTGTCCAAGGGGTGTCCGAGGGGTGTCTGAGGGGTGTCCTCTGGTGCCCCAGCACTGCTGGTGAGGGCGCCCAGCCCACAGGYGCCGTTGGGGGGACACGCTACGAAATGGTGTGTGGGTGTTTCGGTGGTAAATGGGACAAATGTGTGGGGGTAAATGGAGTTCTAGGGCAGAGTGACATTTGTGACAGACTCTGCGTTGTGTCCTTTTCCTCCCTTATCTGAAAGTGCAGGCTAGATGTATGAGGAGATCACGGGGCTTTTGAGACCATATCTTGTTTTTTAAATCCTCCTTAATAAATGGGCAGCTTTTGACTAATGTAATCTCGCACATGGAAACTACATTTCATCAGTTAACCTCATTAGTAAATGTTATGTCTCATTTGTTAAAGGTAAGTGTTTCCTGGGCACCTCCGAAGTGGCTGCGAYGTCCCACCTGAGCAGATGCTCTGTGGTCCCGTATGGATTTCAGCTGCAGCCAGTGCCACGTATTTGGCCACATAAAAAGCTGCAACTGTGGTTTGTGGGAACCTCTCCTGACTGGTTCTTCTCTCCGCTCCTGGGAAAGCAGTGCCGCTGAGGACCGCAGGGCTTGCCTCCTCCTGAGCTGGATCCAGCCCAACWCCCAGAGACGAGCAGGAGACTTGGTGGGGCTGGGAGGGCTCCCCACCACCGGCTGTCGTTTCTATTAGAGTACGAATATGCTTTTCCTAACCTGCAGAAATGCTCTGAAATGCTTTCWCTCAGTGGTTATGTTTCAATATTTTGTGCTGGGGGCTTAGTTTAAGGCAATCCAACTGAAACAGAGTTTTCTCTTATCCTGGCAAATTTTTTGACCCCAAACTGACCCATCTCCTGGGGTTGTAGAGACTGTTTTACCTTTAGTTACACTCTCCCCTCTTCCAGACAGCAATAGAGAAAAGCCAGGAAAGTGCAAAAAACAGGTCACTAGCAGGGAGTCTTGAGTCGTACTCACAGTATTTAGGGAACGAATACATAGTTATATGCTGCCTTCCACCAGCGCATGCCCCTTGTAAGGGCGGCTGGTACAGCGAGGTACATATGCATGTGCAAAACCAGGCTGGGATGCTCCAGCAGCAAGCAGAAATCCTGCTTCGTGCAATGGAGATAAAAGATAAACTCCTGGACTTTGTTCTTGCTATAAGAGCATCCCAAAGTCGTGCTGCTCCATAGTGCAGTTCCTGGAGCATCTTTACTACAGAAACTGCTCTGGTCCTTGTTCAAAGGCCAATCCCGAGCCACGGAAATTGAGAAATTTTGAAAAGACTGGTCTTGACCTAAATTACACAAAGTAAAACCTCTTCTTAGGAAACAGGSTATTAGGAGAAATGTTGTTTACAGTTCTGTAACGGTCTGTGAGAGTGACTGCTTTCTGGAATCGGCATGTGCAATATCTGACTGGTTTTTCGCGGGAGAAAGGTTTTAACTCTGCCTGGGGAAATCGGAGCCTGCCAAGCAGAGGTGGACTGGGTCAGGGGTACACCGGGGACGATGCTCTGGCTGGTTTTTATGGTGTTAGTTTAAACCTAGTACGTAAGGTTTATTAAGTATTTACTAATTACCTAATGTACCTAATTTATTAAGTATGTATTACCAAATACACCACAAAGATATAAAGGATTTTAAATGCAAGGACTAACCAAGGCTTTTGTTTTCACAGATTTTCCCTTTTTCGCACAAAGTGATCCGCAGCAAGAAACACCTGGTTTGCCAGTCTCCTCGGTGGTGTAAAGACAGCTGGAAGAAAAGAGAAAACCTTGGCCAGATGACCTTGACTTGTTTATTTGCAGTCCATTATTGCTGCTTCTTAAAGGCGAGCCAGGGCAGAAGTTGCTCAGGTAGGTGAGGAGAGCAGCACAGTTCCTCTCTAGCACCAGACACTGTCGTCAGTGGGACACTGTCAGATGCCACCCTAAGCCCAGCTTGACCAAGCTGTTGCACAATATGGGATGCTTCCTATAGAGAACATGAAAGGCAGAAGAGAAGAGGAAAGCCAGGGAAAGGAAGATGATCCAGAGGAGCCAGCTGTTGCTCCCGACTCAGCCAAAACTAATGGAAATGCAGATGTCATCTGCTGCTTGCTCTCTGCCCCAGTTTGGAGCAAAGGCATGACCACGGGCCAGCCCAGGCTGTACTAGAAATCTTTTCAGTGTCATGGGCAATGTCAGTGGGAATGGTAGCCAGAATAGTTAAAAAAAAGCCTAGACCCTTGTCCTGTAACTCCCTGAAGTGATGAGGCAGAGGAGCAGTGCCGAGGGAGTGGTGGGATGCTCACCTCTTTGGATCTCAGCAATTCCTTCTGGCAGCTTTAACATCTCTTCTGGTTTCTAAAATTCTTTGGCTTCCCCAGCCAGAAAATGAAACTGGTAGGAGCTCAGAAACCTACGATTAGAGTTCTTTCAGCTTAAACAATTCAGTATATTTGTCTGTAGTTTTTTGTTTCTTTGTTTTCTGATTTTTATTGTGGAAGTGACGCGCTGGGTTTCAGTTCCCACATCACGCTCTGCAGGAGTCTGCCTCGGCGCGGGGTGCCCTCTGCATTCAGTGAGAGACCTCCCCAAGATCAGGCTCTGTCCGAGTTTGATTTTTTTTTGCCTATATATCTTGAAAATGAAAGCCTTAAGGCTTTTCCTCTTCACTCGCAGCAGTGAACAGCATTGCATATGTTGAATGTGAATTCGAAAGGTTGCACAGCCAGCCTCGTAACTTCCTCTGCCCTTGCGCGTACAGCCTTTCCCCCCCAGGACTCCTAAAAACCTCATTCCTGTGTCTTGATGAGTCTGGTTTGAAACAGCACCTTTTCTTTCTCTTCTGAAATGACTTTTCAGTTGGCCAGATTGCAAATGGATGATGCACCACGCTGGCAGCAGAGTCCCTCTGCACACCGAAAATCCATTTCTCCCACTCAGGGTGTTTTAAAAATGCTCCCAAGGACTTTAAATTGTCTTACAATCCTGGTACTAGTATTCCTGAAGAGCAGATAGCATGAAATGGGAATTACAGGTGCTGCAAACTCTGTTAACCTGTACTAATGCAGGAAGTAAAATGCTTCCAGAAGAGCAAAATGGAAAGAAAACCGATTTCCCCGTGCTCTGCCCTGAGTGGACGGACCCACCACAAGATGTTGTGAAGGAATAGCAAAAGAATACACTTGCAGGTATGAGCTGAGTTTACTCAAGGTTGCATGAAACTGCGCTGTAATTAGAGCTCTCTTCTGCTTAATTAGTTAATTAAGCTCCAATGTGGTCATTTAAGCAGTCAGTAGCATTTGTCTGTGCTTGCCTCGTGAGTTTTAGCCTGGCGTTGGTGAGAGATATCGTCCCCACCCATAGGTACATCACATCGTAGCTGACACTTTTAACATGTTTTAGCACGCTTTGGAAGGAAAGGTGAGTTTTTAGGATGACCTGTAGTAATGTTACAGTCACTCAGCAATGGTTGGTTGAAAGGGGGTTTTTTGTTTGTTTTGATTAAGATTATATYGTTTCTGCAAACATTGTGGTAAAACACCGACTTGGCTGCTATTTTTCAGCTTTATGCAGAAAGCTGGAATGAACCATAAAATAGAAGAAAAAACTGATGCTCTTTGCCTTGCATCAATTTTAGCAGTCTTGCATCATTTACAGTCACTTCTGAAAGCTGTCATTCAAGTACTTAATACCACCTCTGTATGGGTCAGGTTTCCTGGCTTATTGCATCTCCAAGGATGCGCTGTTCCTCCCCAGGAGCTGCGTCAGAGGAGCACTGTTTAGAGAACACTTCTGATGTTTGGTTCTTTCAAAATTCAACCTTTCGCTGCTGCCTGCTCTTGCTAAACCTCTGGCAGTAACTAACGGAATGGTCATTGGCTTGTGGGATGCTGTTCTTCGTGTTTTCTCTTTACCGCTGTATTTATTCACTCCRGCTGAGGTTTATTAGTTTCACAACCCAATGGATTAGCCCCTGTCACACTGCTAATAATGTCTGGTTTCATCCTGGCTCTTCTTAGACACCAAGAGGGGAATCACTTTGCTGTGCACCCTTTCATTTCTTTACTTGTCACGTCTTGTCTGTCTGTTATGATCTTCACAAACCTTCTGGTTCCTTGGACGTAATTACGCTCAATTACTTATTCATGTGGTTTACTTTATTGGCGAGGGTCTGTGACTTCCCAAAAATACATACATGCCAAGTATCTTTGACTTAAAACTTACRCGATGCCTACCTGGGCAGGTCCTCAAACTACCTCATGCCCCAAAAGCCAGCTCAGTGAATCCCCTGCATTTCATTTGGAAACCAATGTACACTTCCATACATTAGCAAAAGTATCATTTTCCTCTGACACTTCAGATTCTAGAAAAGTGTAGTATCTTTATTTAAGAAAAGTAACTCACAAATACCTTCTTCACTTCATGAAAAATATAACCTAAGGCAACCCTGAGAAAAACCAAATCCAGCCTAAATTAGACATCCTTCGCTAGTACTGTTATTTCTGTTGTTACAATTATCATTACCAGATTTCTACTGCAATAACCCCCGCGAGACTGGCTCAAGGTCTTATTTTGACTTGGCACTGAGCTGACAAACACGAATTCCTCACTTTTTGCTCCAGTGTTTCAAGATAACAYGGGTTGAACATAAATATTAAAATAATTATGATCTGCTGTCACAATATATTAAATGAACAAAGAATGCGTAGCATGCAGGTATACTGCACTGCAATTATGTAGTAGAATTTCAGGAAAACACACTGATTTTGAACTTAATTATGCACATATTTAAAAGATAGCCTTTTCTCATTTTTTTTCTCTTGCCTTCAGAAAATAAGGATTCTGACAATTTTGTAAATGTCTACAGAGGGTCACATTAATGGATCTCCCTTCTAATCTGTATTTTTTTAATTTCTCTCACACAGTTTTATTCAAGCCTTGACATATACTCTAATTATTATAGTGCACAAAACCCACAATAGAATTAATAATTTTCAGTTCTTTTATTCATTATGACTTTGAACATTATGACTCTGTACAAATATAAAAGCTCTCTATAAATAAAATAAATATGTTAATAGCTGCAATAAGACATAAATATCTGATAATACACATATAAAACATTCATGTTAATGTTGTGCTGTCTCTTCGTGGCGCTCTGTGGCAGCTTTGCAGTATTSTGGGAGAACCGGCTCTAGTGTTGGGTAAAAGACGTCTCCGACTAGCTGGGTTGCCAGCACCCATCAGCAGGGCTTCTAGCACTTCTCATGCAGCTTTTGGAAGAACCTCTYGTAGCGCTTCAGGGCGCTCTGCGGGGGCATCTCGGTCATCGGACAGGAACCGTCTTTCACAGATTTCTAGGACAAAAATAATAACAGGTAATTGTGATAAGGGAGAGAATAAAAAAAGCATATTGCTGCGGAGTCGTCGGTGATTGTTCGAAGTGATATTTAATCAGAAGGAAAGAGAGATCTTCACAAATGAACAGAAAGAAGACTTTTGAGAATCAGGAATACTTCCTCCTGGCTGACTTTGCTTGCTGAGATGTGGCTTAGGGCCTTTTCTCATTAATCTCCTRGCTAATGACAAGTCCAGGATTTGTCTAAGAGTGATGCATCTTTTAGAAAACTGTAACTTCCATCTAGACTCCATGAATTTCAGGTAAGTATTTTCTATAAAATCGTTGCTGAGCAGCAGCCGTAATGCTCAACAGTGCAAAATTAAGAGAGTACGGAGATAGTATAAAAATTTTGCTATTGACTTTAGTTGACCAGGATGCTGAGTCACTTAATTTCATATGATTTGAAAACAAAGGAGCAGTCCATTTACAGTAATTTCACATTTTCACCTGTTTACTACAAATAACTGACGAGTAACTTACTGAACGTGCTTTATTTAAAGCTGATATTATGCGATCCATGTTTTTCTCCATCAGAGAAATGTGTGTTCTCATTTGATCATCCGTATAGTCAACTTTCAGACACTTTATGGTTCTTTCAAGGTGACAGGGAACATGGTTACACTAGAAAAAATATATCAAAAAACAGCAAAATTATATTCTGCCAAATTAGTTAAATTTTATCTTTCATTAAATTCAATAACTAACTGCATGCACAGCAGAAACAGAAATTACCTATTGTCTACTCTATTTCTGTACAATTAGGGAAAGGGGTACTTTCCTATGTTTTCTGGGATTTGATAAAAATCTACAGTAGAAGAGAGAAAAGCATATAACATCAAAAAAATAATTATCAAGTAGAAACAAGGAAAAGAGTTGCAAAAGCGGATTAAAATCTGTGGGGACTGCAGTTTTATCAAAACCACACTGAGTAGCCCGAGGAGATTAGATCTGCTAATTGCCTTTTACAGCTACCATCTCCGTGCAGAAGGACAGAAGCACCGTACTCTTCTGTCTATAAAGTGCTGCTCTTCACCTTCTTTAAAGTTGCAAACTCTAAATATTTTTCCTCTAAATATAAGGCCTCCCAACAACAGGCTGCCTGTTCTTATTTATTTTTCATGAATCTTTTTTCAGTTCACAGAGCCTGAGAAATCTGCAGACCACAGGCTGAAAACCACTGATCAACAAGGCTGTGTGCGATAACTTGTCATGCCTGCAAATTGCTTCCTTCGGAGACAAACTCCATCATGCTTTAGAACACTCAACTCATCTGTTYGCCAAGAGGTAAGAACATTTTAGCGTTTCCAGTACTAACTGTATTCACCGCCTTCTGCTCTAAATGCCAGCAGGTCACATTCAGGGTCTGCACCTCATCTAGTAATGTTGAAAACAGCCTCAGTATTAAGCTCTCTGCGAGAGCTCCTGAGATTGACTTCAGTAGGAGTACAACCAAGTCTCAGAGACCCTGGTCTCAGAATTGGTTATTTATTTCCATACCTTKTTGCATAAAAGGAACTTAACTGAATTTGATAGAGCTGCTCATGAACCTACCATTAGCACATGCATTCCCTTTTTGTGAGATTCAGTCTTTTTTAGKAGTGTAACTCTCTCTTTCTCTCAAGGTTTGCTACAAAGCATCATCATTTTCCAAATGATTAACAACAGCAGTAATAAAGAAGCTTTAAAAGTCTTACCTGAAATTTCCCGACAGGTACTGGAAGAAAGACCTAAAATTTTAAAAAAAGAGAATAGCGTTAGAAGGTATTTCTCTTCTAAGTGACTGCCACATTGTTAAGCATCTCTAACTACGTATCRTCTTCATCAGGTTTTCTATTTCTGAACTTCCTTTGGGGAAACAATTGCAGCACCAGCTTCTGAGGAGAGGTTGACACGCAGTGCCTTCAGCATCTCAAGTTTAACAAACAAAACACAGGACACACAAACTAGAGCTGAAACTAGCCCAGACTCGATTTTATACTTCTATCAAAAGAACTGCAGAAAATGAAGAAGAAACAGTAATGACCCACCTCCTTGCTTGCTAGATCCACTAGAGCCTTGAAGTTCACTTGAAATTCTTCTGTTGCACTGCCCATTGAGCCAGATAAGCAGCAACTCAATAAGAAGATATAGAGCAACAGCATTTTTGCTTCCAGGAAAGCTACGTTTGATTTATGCCTTTTTAACACCACACGCTGCCTATATATACTCATGTACACCTTGAATATTAAATTGAAGGGAAAGTTTTCTCATATAGGAAAAGGCACAAGAACATAGTGTGAATTATTATAGGCACTGTGGGATGGCTCAGTGGGGACAGGTTGGGGGTTTCCTTCTCTCTGACATCAAATAAGGGGAAAATACCTTTGTAGATAAGAGATGTCATTTTCTTACACGATATCAAAAACTCATCACAGGAAATAGGAGTATTCCTTGTATAACACACATCTTTATGTGGTTCTATTCTTTCTTTTGCATCACRTAATCAGATAGATGGAGATTTGGAAACCTGAATAGTTCTTACATTCCACTCRGTAATGTGACATCCTTTGTTCAATAGGATTTTCTAACATAAACTGCAGTCCTAGGGATAGTAAAAAATAATAGCAAATTCTTAGACATACACAGACCCTGACACCACTTAACCAGTTTGACTTCTTTAGCCTTCCTCCTTCAGCCTTGCTGTTCTGTGAAATTCACCATGTAATACATAGCTGGGAAAAGCGTGGGTTTAATTAGCAACAGCCAAATAGTAAAAGAATGGTGGGCATTAATGGCAGAAATTAGCRGTCCTGGCATCAAGAAAAAACCTTGTCTGAATTTAAAGAAGTCCTTCRACGTTAGCGGAAAATCTCTATGTACTGAAAAATACTGAAGTGCGTATAAATGGCTAAAAAATACTTTCAGATGCCTGTCAAATGCTTGTGAGAGGGTAACAGTCATTCATTAAAAGGTTACAATTTTCCAGCAAAATCAGACAAATCACTCAACAATGTGAGAAGAGTCATCTGGTTTTCCATAGCTATCTGCTTGAGAGTCACAGAAACAAAGGAGACCTTGTGCACATCAAATAATTAATTTCTAGATACATAATTTTATGAACAGATCTGTTTAAGTCTTGTTGAAAACATTGCTAAACTAAACTTTTAAATATTTTTTAATATTAAAATACCTATTCTTGTCCTAAAATTCAGCAAGAGAAGTATAACTAGAGGTTAAAAAAACCCTCTTGAAAAGATCTTTTGATCCTAAATGAAAAAGCTCATGAAAAAGCTTTTAACGCTAAGCTCATAGAGTATCTTATTGTCAGAGTACATCCAAAGGAACACAAGAGGCCCCCAGCTGAAAATGTTTGGATCCTGGAAGAGCACGAGGGGAATAACACAACATACACTTACATCCCTCTATAGAAATCAGCATTTGACTACTCTTAGAGATAGGACGCTGAGTAAGAYGACTTTTGCCTGACCTGGTATGGCCACTCTTTCCCAGAGGGAGAGGGATAAAAAGTGTCTATGATAAACTAGGCAGAAGAAAAGCAGATCTTCTGAAAGGTTTCCCTTTCCCACACGTGTGGGATATAAAGCACCCATTTTGTTATATTTCACAAATAGTGGTAGTTTTATTAAAAATTCTTAGTATGGAAATTAGYATGCCTATCATATCATGTGCTAATAGAGTATATATTTTATTATATTTAACAAGAATTAAAGGAGTAAATGTTTATTCTTGCTATATTGGCCAATAATCTAATCTTTTTGGGCTGTCACCAGCATCTGAATCGCCAACAATGTCTTAGCCGGTTTTGAAATAATGAAAAATTTTGCCCCAAACTGTTCGCACCCATGGTGACGTACCACCTAGGTATGATTTGGGAGAGGAACAAGATGCACAAGTTTTTTAGTAACGGAAGACTTCTGTCCATCATCCATGGATAGAACCATGGCAGTTCTTTGTATCACAGTATCAGTGAGTCTTGCAGAATTTGAATAAAGAAGGAGTTGTGACATTACGGGAGGTACGTGGGAGTAGAATGGAAAAAATGTATGAAGGCAACATAGGATAAGTGTCTCCCACCAAAATGCCATGCACCCAAGGGCAGCAGAAATAAATGAGATCAATACGTAAGGTTCCATTTCCCAGCTGAGTGCAAATATCTTGTCTGTCAGACTTTACGTCCATACCTACCCTGTAGGGTAGATTGAAATCAGAACTGACAGTACATAGGAATTAAAAAAAAAATCAGGTAAATGAAGATAAAGTGTCAAGGAAGGCTGGGCAGTCGGAGGAAAAATACTGATATAAGATATTGCAAGATAGGCTGTGCAGTGAGTGAAGAGCAGCATCTGAAACGACGGGGTGAACTGCAAAGAAATGCGAAGGAAGGCAAAATGATTTGGCTGGGTCAGCAGCTCAGTCCTGCTGGCAGTTGGGTGTCTGTGGCATTCCCCCAGGCCTGACTTGGGGCTGAACTGAGTTTGCAAATCAGGGGATGATAAAATCTACATCCCCCAATTCTCTATGAAGTGGTGCACTAAGTTACACATAAAAAGCACCTTGGACTAGTGAAGGCTGGCTTTTCTGATGTGTTGGCCTTTGGAACAAGTTTGGAAAGAAACATATGTTAAAGACATAGAATTAAATGGTAGGATAAGACAAAATGTAACACTGGTTGCTGTGGATGGACCATGCCAGAGTGACCAGATATCCTTGCTTGATAAGAGAGTTCATCCTATAAGAAGACAAGGATCCTAGGTATCTGGGGTTTAGTAAGCRCTGTATCAAACAATAACGTATTGGTTAATCTGGAGAAGATGTGAAAGCATTAAGGCACATGAATAGTTTACTGGGCTATGGGAAGAGTCGTGTTGAAAAGGAAAGTTATTAGGCTGAAGTAGGTAACTAATAAATGGCCTCACGATGTAGTCTCTGTCCTACTGTCATTAACAACATAATTGACCAGCTGAACAAAGAACTCGGACGAYGGAAGAACTTGGCTTGATTATCCGGGAAAATGAAAGTTGAGAATATGTGCGGTCTATAAACAGATTGGGAGATAAGAGCGGGAAGAAGATATCTTAGATACAGGATAATGTTCAGACAAATTCAAACAGGGAACACTCCAGCCACCAGAMGTTTAGGCTGAAAATATAAAAGTTTGTAACTGCTAGTTGTTCTTCTACCTAATGTTCCAACCAGTTTTATAAAGGAGCATTGACAGATTTCTAGAAGGGATGACACGATAATACGCATTGCAGGAGACTGGAAACAGTGACTCAGGTAGTCCCTTCTGCTCCTCAGCCTTTCACATTCATACTTTCACATTCACAGATCTATATACTCTGAAAGGCTGATAACTGTGCTGTCAGTCAAAGGAGATAGATCACAAGTGAAGAAGTCATTCCCACTAAACCATCGCACAGTAGCATAAACGCTGATTTAGAGAATAGATTTCATATTGGTGGGAAAGTAGTGTGTGCAAAA
Source organism: Oceanodroma leucorhoa (assembly GCA_030449065.1). Taxonomy (NCBI): domain Eukaryota; kingdom Metazoa; phylum Chordata; class Aves; order Procellariiformes; genus Oceanodroma; species Oceanodroma leucorhoa. The sequence goes on from JASVER010000039.1 coordinate 2,780,152, forward strand.
CAGAAAACTCTTACCAGAAACAATGCCAATAACTAAGTCTCCTAAGCAACGACTTTTGGAGAAYATTCCAGAGGTTAGACTGGTTGCAGAGTCAGGATATGGTCTGTGCATCATCCAAYACCAACACGGAAAAGCATTGCCATGGAGAAAGCAGCAACAAGAGATTGATGGCGTTGTGCTTCCACACAACTGAGTCTTTAAYGAGGCAGCTACAGGGCAGGAGACAACACACAAATGGAATGGAGTATAATCTAGTGCCATCTATCTAGAGGAGTTGTATTTGCTTCTGAAAGATGGGTATGACTTTTATCTTTGACTTTGGCAATATTCTCGCAGCCTGCTGTGCCAGTAACATCTCAGTGAAGTGAATACTAACCGCATCTTGTCTCAAGATCTGTAGTGGCCATAGCCTATGTTTTGTGAACCTTTTTCACACTCATAAAAAGTAGGATTATCACCAGACTACGACCATAGAGAAAGCCTGAACTGTTAGCCACAAAACCACCTGCTGGCTGCCAGTTTATGATAAGGTCCAGGCTTACTTCATCTACCATTTATATGTTGGTCATTTTAATTACAGATGATGCCAAGACTGAGTACACGGGGCTGTTTTCCAAAGTTTGCCTCTGTTACCTAACCATGAATTTGACCTGATACAAGACTGGCCGCTTTGTTTCCCTTCATAGAGGAAGCGCAGTAAGCACTAAATTATGCTGGTAAAGTTATTAATCAGGTTCGGAGTTGGCTGAAGGCGTAGGCAAGTTAGATTCCCCAGGCTGGCAGCTCGCTTGGTTTACCTGTAGGTGAGCCCGAGATGGCTCCCGCCTGGACAGGGGCTGCCGGGAAGAGGTGAGGGTGTTCATGGCATCTGCAGCCGGCAGCCTGTCCCTGCAGTTAGTCCTGGAGGGACTCCTGGTCCTCAGGAGTAGCATAAGAAAGTCCCAGGGAAGGGAGGAACGGGCAGTCCTCTGGCTTTTTTTGTTCTGGTTGGACTTTTTTCTAACTGGAAGATGAATAGGGGCTATGGAGCAAAGAGAAAGAGTTGCTTCTTCCAATGGATGTGGGAGAAGACTGGTGGTACAAGGGGGCAGAGGAAGTCTGTGGGCCCTAGAAAGAAATGAGCAGCCAAAGGGAGAGATCCTTTTTCCTAYGCCAAATCACCTAGAACCTTCCTGCAGGCCCCAAAACTGCCTCAAAACTCCGGTACTCCTTTCCAACCCCTCTCTAGACACCAAAGGATCTACGAAGTGTTGAGTAACCTCTGATTAAACAGTGCCCAATGGCACTAGCTCTGCAATAGCTGGAGTCCACAGACCATGTCTTCTAGATCCGATGATATACAGCTCTTGACAAGCTGTGTTATCCTTATAATGCTCTATTAGGTGACTCCTGAATGCACTTTGTGCATGCGATCATTATTAACAATGTTATTTGGTGATCTAAAATTGTGAGAGATTGACTTTCTCATTATGGAAATAAAGGTCAGTTGCAAAACTCCAGATTTGGCTTAGAATTTTGGACTTTCCTCAAATTCTTTTCCAGGACAGACTGGAATGTTGAAAGTATTTGACAAACTATGCTAAGATCATAAATCAGCAGTGTTAAGAGTTTATGTTTTCACAGCTACACAGAAAAGGATAGATAATGGTTGAGGACTTAACCAGGAGCAGCTGAAGTTTTTTGTATTGCAGGGAAAGTGGTTATTTCCCCTTTCCCTATTTTCTTCAGAGTAAGAAATAACTACACATTTTAAAGTGATTTGAACTTCTACTTCCTCATCCTAGTGAACATCGGTAGGAACAACACCTTTTGCAGCAGTTTCTGTCATTACATCTGATAATGCACATGCATATTATCCATTGATTTCCTGTTTAACTGTTTCAGTTGTGTTATTTCGTGCCAGTTTTGTAACTACAGTTTTGCTGTGGAAAGCAGGATCTGTATTATACTACCTACCAAATCGCATAAAACATGCACCCTTGCTAAAGGTATTACATCTGTCTTCATTTTTTCTCGTTTCATCTTATTTTTCTTAAAAAAAAAATAAAAATCAGACTTAGCACTGTGGCTAAGAAAGTATATAAAACAGGTGGACTTAGTGGCAAAAAACTGCATGGAATTTTGACTACATTATTTAGCAATCTCCCTTCAGATACATATAGGAGGTATTTCTGAATGCTTTCTAATTTTGTTCTAATTTAATTAGGAAACAAAGTTTTTCTTTGGGTTTCTTTCCAGATTATAGAAATTGCTGGAGTCACTCACCTAGAAGCATGAAGTTGCTTTGGTCAGCTGCCAATGAGCTGTCTGTGGAACAATGGAAGCTGTTTGCATTTAATGTGAAAGTTGCTGGAATTTATTTTCGCCTTTTCGGAAATTCACCTCGCCAACAAAATTCACCTTTGTGCATGACAACTGTCAGTCCACAAGACAGATTTTCAGAAAATTATGAGCAAATAAAAAGTAGGTTTGGTAATGAAGGTAATATTGTTTCTTTACAAACAGCTTATATTCTATTTACAACAATTTTTATAGGCAGGTATAAAATGTGGAGAAGAATACTATATGCCGTTAAGTAAAACACTTCCACTTAATGAGAGGCCACCTGTCGGGGTTTCATACTCTGTGCATCAGAATGGCATTTGAACGATCACAATGACTTGTACTAGATTTCTAAAATAGGAAGCTAAAGTACGAGGGCTAGTGCCTCGCAACAGCTGCCCTGTGCAAGAGAAGCTGTTCTTGGGAGGACGTGGTGGAGGGTCCTCACACATTTCATCTACTCTAACAGCACTTCTCTGTATGCCCAACACTTTTTTGAGTCCTGCTAAGATGTTAACTTCAAAAATATCCTATACCACTTAGTTTAGTCATTCTTTCCCTATTTCTCATATGGATTTGAAGGAAAGTTCCCCTCAAATTAAACCTAAATGGAGCAATCCTACAATCAGATATATGACTACACTTTATCCTCTTCCTGCACTGAGCAGAGAGATTGATGTGGAATTTCTGCAGTTTGTATTCTAGATTTCCTACTAAGGAAGGTGAATTACCAGATCACATAACAGCTCAGACTTGTGAACCATTTCCTGACTCTCTCATCTGTCGCTGCGAGTGAGGGATGCATCACACTTACACTACCGACAGCGTCATGGTGAACCACCACTCACCCACAGCCCCGAGGACTCATGCTATTGCTGGAAATACTCGGGCACACACAGCTGCTAACAGGACTGGCATCGCTACAGCCAGCCAGGTAGCTACGGCAGCTCCGATGATGCTGTGCCACCTTTTTGCATGCCCGTCGTTGATCCCGTGCTGGCTCTGATTCAACAGCGCGTAACGGGCAGAATGAGCAGACATCAAAGCCACCATCGGAAATGTGGTTTCTGAGCCAGACGCACCAAGCTGGATTGCTGCGGGGATCCGCAGATTTGCCTTAAAAGCGGGGCTGAGCCGTACAGCCCCACATTCCCCACAAGTCAATTACCCCCAGGTCTCTTCGTCACTTAATMAGGCTGTCGGAAAAAGGGGGCTTGTCTGTGGGATGATCCACTGTCACTCGGCTCCGTTTGATGACGGGGCTGGAGGATTTGTCATCCAACAGGTGACCTGCCCGCTCTGTGGGCGAGGGCTGGAGCTGGAGTTTTCCGCTGCCSTACCAGCGCTGTGGGGGCACCGAGCCATGGCAGCAGGCTGGAAACATTATTTTAAAACCCTCTGAAATTATTGTTTTACAATTGTTTTGTGTTTTTAATAAAAGCACTAATGGCTTCTCAGTGGGGGGCTGGGGGGGCCGGAATTGCTGGGTGCCATTGGGGGTCCCTAGGACAGGGCAGGCGGGAGAGGGGCCATGGGGACGAAGAGAGGGGCCGTGGCGATGAGGAGAGGGGCCGAGGGATGAAGAGAGGGGCCGTGGCGATGAGGAGAGGGGCCGAGGGGATGAAGAGAGGGGCCGAGGGGATGAAGAGAGGGGCCGTGGCGATGAGGAGAGGGGCCGAGGGGATGAAGAGAGGGGCCGAGGGATGAGGAGAGGGGCCGTGGGGAAGAGCTGAAGCAGAGTTTCCTCACCGTTGCCCCCTTCCCCCCTCGCCCCACACGGCCTGTGGAGGAAGAGCGGGCTGGGGACCACCAGAAGCGACGCGGCCAGCCCTGTCTCAGTGGCCGCCGGGCTCGGCGAGGGGCGSTAGCGAGCCCGGGCCGGGGCGGGCTGCCGGGCGGGGCCCGCCATTGCCGGGGCGTGGCGGCAGCGGCCGCGGTGGCTGCCGGGGTGCGCGGGACGGCGGCGGCGAGCGGAGGTGACCGGGCTGGGGAAGCGGGGAGGCGGCGGCGGGCAGGGGAAGGGCCGCCTCCGCTGCGGCGGTGCCATCGCCTCTCCCTGGAAAATGTCCACCCCCGCTACAGCGCGGGGCTCCGGGCGGGAAACTCCCGCTGCCCACCTCTGCCCCGGCAGCGGGGTTTCTCCAGGAAATGCTCTTTCTCGCCCGGTGCCCACACCGCTGCCGCCTGCCTCCAACCGCAGCGGTGGCCTGGCGGGGCCCAGCCCCGCTGGGCCTCCCCTGAGGCGCCTCGGGGGGCCCGGGAGGCGCCTGGGCTCGGCCGTGCCCGGGGGAGAGCGTGGGGGGGATGGAGGGGGAAGACGGGGCCGGGGAGGGMCCTGAGGGGAGAGTGGGAGCGCACTGAGCAACGCGCTCTCGGCCGTACGAAACATAGCTGAAATATATATATATACGCTTGAAATATACGTGTTTACCATGGGTCAATAAGGGGCCATAGGGTAGGAGTTGCCTCCATCGGTTACCCCACCCCTGTGACAGGGGCAGCTGCCACCCGTGCGCAGGCCCGTGGGCCCTGCCTGCCCCCGCAGCTGTGGGCGGGAAAGTCTCCTGCTTTTTTCCTTCCCTCTCGTATCAGGACAAAGGTAATGCTGGATGTCCCATACAAATTTGAATGCGGCCCTGTGAGAAACAGAGGCGGTAGCGAAGCTCTCGCGGTGTTGGGTATTGCAGTACAACAGTGGATTTTTAAAGGGAAAAAATATTGGTGCCTCTGTTGTGTTTGGGGCATTCTGAAAGCATGCGCGTGGGTTTTGTGGTGTGGAATAAAGCRCATTTCTCATACACTTCAAGGGTTGGTTTTGGCCGTTGTTTTTGATTTAATGATAAGTAGTATGGCAGTTCTCTTAACTTGGAGTTGATCAGCGTAAAACAAATGAGAGTTTTGCCTTCGTATGTTCTGTTCCTTGAGCCATAACTGAAGAGCCTTAGCTGTGTTTTTGAAGAGGTTCATAGTATTTTGTGCTTGTATAGATGTGTTGTCAGCGTCCAGTGATATGCTGTGATTTTTGCCTTCTTGATTTTTCACGAAGCTTTATTTTACAGGATTTGTAACGTTTACACTTCCGACTTTGGAAGAGAAGAAGTTCTGCAGAAATGTCAAAGATTGAGAAAATGAGTATCCTCGGAGTGAGGAGTTTTGGGGTAGAGGATAAATACAAACAAATTATCACTTTCTTTAATCCGTTAACTATTTTGGTGGGACCAAATGGTGCAGGAAAAACGGTAAGGCTTACTATATGTTTGGTTTTGAACTGTAAATAGCTCTGAAAGGACTCAAAATACGAATAATGATCTCTACAGAAAAGTATTGATAATATTGCAAAAATCTTGCTGTTTACTGTAAATATTGTGTTGTTTAGCATTATTAGAGATCTGCTTTCATGCCTGGATTTTGCAGAGCACTGGCTGATATTTTTCGTAGGAAATTGATCCAGATTCTGATGCAAAACAATTTTGAAAAGTACCATCTTCTCATGATACTCAAAAAAAAAATGCTATTTCTTATTTTTTTCTCCTTGCATATTTAACCAATTTGTAAATATTTGGGCTGTTACTGTGTTTTTGCCTGTAGTCCATCTTATTTACTCTGAATTGCCATTATAACTATATACTTATTTCTGTTTTAGACTATCATTGAATGTCTTAAGTATATATCCACCGGAGATTTTCCTCCTGGCACCAAAGGAAACTCATTTGTTCACGACCCAAAGGTAAAAGTCATAGTAACTAGATTTTATGTGTGTTTACTCTGAAGTCAAATACTTAACTGCGCTCAATGTTGTGATGAAAATGGGGATGCTCAAGCTAGGCAGACATGAGCTGACCGTATTGTTTTGGGAAAAACAAATATCTGGGGGAGATTAGAACATCACCCACAGCTGGGAAGGTAGGTATTCATTTGGTTGTTGAGAAGAATTTCCCTTACTCAGTTTTTTTGTTTCTGTTAAAGGTTGCCAATGAAACAGATGTTAGAGCTCAGATTCGATTACAGTTTCGAGATGTAAACGGAGAGCTCGTAGCTGTCCAGCGATCCATGGTCTGTACCCAGAAAGGCAAGAAAACAGAATTTAAAACACTTGAAGGTGTCATTACTAGAACAAAGTAAGTTGTTTTTTTTTTTATGTTGGCATGAAGATCGGTTTGGGTTTTGTATATTTTTATGTATAAGACAAAAGAAAACTTCATAATGTATTCCTTGAAGTAGCTACCAGTGCTCTTAGATTAAAGCTATGTAGTTTCATCACTTCATCTATTAGTTGATTCAAAAATTCTACAATTGATAGCCACTACTTTAAGAACTACTTATATCTATTAACTTGCATTTATTTGAAAATTGCATTAATAATGATACAGTTTGAAAGTAGCATTGTGTGGAGTATGTAGGCTTTACTTCCTTTAGCACTGTTTTTGGTTTCAGATCATTGTTGGCCCATGTTTAAGTCTGATCTCCACTATTTAAGAAGTATATACACTTAACTTCATTCAAGATCTTTTTTGCTCCCTCTGGTGGTTCTGCATAGTTTTAAAATGTTTAACAGTCTTGACTACARATATCGACAGTGTTAAATGCATGTGTTGAACATCGTAATTATATGTTTAAAAACTGTTACTTCTTAAGTTTTTGAGTCAGTATGTTACAATGAAATTATACTGTTAAAAATACAGTTTACTTTTAAAAGAATTTGCTAGTAACTTCTTTGGGGATTTTCTTTACCTGTGCTACGTAGGCATGGCGAGAAGGTCAGTCTGAGTTCCAAGTGTGCAGAAATTGATCGAGAGATGATCAGCGCCCTTGGTGTTTCCAAATCGGTGATTAACAATGTCATTTTCTGCCACCAAGAAGAATCCAACTGGCCATTAAGTGAAGGGAAGGCCCTGAAACAAAAATTTGATGAGATCTTTTCAGCAACAAGGTTTTTCTCTTTACTGTAATTAAATAGCAACTAAGTAAGAAATGTCTTTTCTAATAATGGAGGTGTTAATGAAAATGTCTAAGGTATAATTGTTTCATACATCAGTATTGCTATATTGCCAATAGGATCTGAATTTTTTTTTTTTTAAAGGTATATTAAAGCACTCGAAACTCTGCGTCAGGTACGACTGAAACAAAGCTTGAAAGTAAAAGAGTGTCAGACAGAACTGAAATACCTAAAACAGTATAAAGAAAAAGCACAGGAAATCCAGGATCACCTTAGCAATAGAGAGGCTCAACTGGCTGCTTCTAAGGAGAGTGTAAAATCTATTGAGAATCAACTTGATCCTCTAAAGGTAATTTGCATGATGATTACATTAAGACTTTAATACAAAACAATACATAAGTACTAAAGAACACAGAAAAATGTGAAAGCTGGATGAATTTCTTGATTAAAATCTTACACTTTTATGTTGTGTTACCTAATCCTTTGCTCTGAAGCAGAATCAAGATACCTCAACAAACCTGGCAGATGCTGGTCTAATCTGTAAACACTCATTAGAGGTTTAAGGACATAGTTTGTGAAATTCTTGTAGTGGCATTGGTTTTCTGTAGCTTAATTTAAAATCTCTCTTTCTCAAATTTAGCAGGTAACTAAAACTATTATAAACTGTATCTAAAAAACTCAACTAAAACTTAAAACTCCCTGTTTAAAAAAAATACTTTATAAAGCTGAACGTTTTACACTTAGACTAACTATATTGTATAGAACATTTGATTATGGGATTCATAAGCTGGTGAGATATTTTACTTACAGCATTCTTTCCTTTGCAGAGTTCTCTGGCAGCAGTTGAACAGAATCTCATGAAAGTAATGAGGCTAGACAACGACGTAAAAGCCCTGGAGAGCAGGAGGAGGCAGATGGAGAAAGATAATCAAGATCTGCAACAGAAGATGGAAAAGGTTGCCTTTTAAATTCCATGCTGCCATATTTTCTGCTGAAGAATCACACTCTCTTGCTACCCAGTGAACTAAGTATATATTTTATTATGCATTAGATGCTGGTGAAGAACATTTTCATAGCCCCTGTAGCTCGCTTGATATTATCAGATAATGCAAATATGGCTCAATAAAGCTGTGTTAGTTTCTGTGTAATTTGGGTTAAATTGCTTTTTGTAACTTTTCCCTCCACCAGCTTGCCAGGAAGGCAAATACTGACAAAAGTTTTCATGAAAGTGATAATTAATGGTAACAATGCCCTGCGGTGTGTAACTTGAAAATATCTACCTCTCACTGTATGTTGATGATAGCCACCACTTGTTTTCACCAGTATGGGATGGCTCCTGACGTTAATATTACTCATGTCCCTGGAGACTTTTTTCTTTCTTTCTTTTAAAATAAGAAATAATTGTCAATCTTCTGTTGTGATTGTGACAAGGCATTTAAAACTATTTTGAAAAATGGAAAGAAATTCCTTAGTGGTAAAAATTTAGATTCATTTGTTTTATYAGCCTAAGAAAAATAGATTATTTTTTTTTCCCAGTTTTGCTTGTAGCATATTTAATTTTTCTTAATATATGTCTTAATACAGAAATTCTGTGTGGGAGGTGTTTATGTCTTATTTCTTGAATTCTGTTATGGTAAAAACTACACTTTTTTAAAACATCATTAATTGGCTTATAAATCTAGTTAAAAAGCTAACTTTATTCTGTATTGTATTTGGTGTATAGGTTTTCCAAGGAACAGATGAACAGCTAAGGGATAGATACCAGAACCACCAGAGAACAGTGAAGGAGAAGGAGAAGAGATTGTCAGACTGTAAGCGTGAATTAGATAGAGCCTCTAAAGAATGCCAGAGATTTAACAGTGAGAAATCAGAACTACTTATTGAACGAGGTATTTTAGACTTCACCTATAATCTTGTATTTATTTTTTAATGTAATTAAGATCTGAAATGGAACTACCAATAATAATTGAAGGGACTTAAACTGGACAAAACCCCTAAAATGTGTAGGAGTTTGGGGTCAGCTGCACAGTGTGGTATGAGACTCTCACAGGTGGACAGGTCTTSGCGTTCTTCTCCTGAAGTTTCTAATGTGCACTTGTTGTTTTGAGCTATAATTACAATATGTAGTACCTTTGTTCTTAAATGGACCGTTCTTTATAAAAATATTCCAAATAGATAATTTGCGTTGGCACAGATCAAGGTCAGCCTTGCAGTTTACAACATGGTTGTTTTCACTGTCTGAGCTTGTACTTTCTTTAGGTGACGAAAATGCCTGCTAACCAGATGTGATTGTATAAGTGTGTTTTAACCAAGAAAAATGTGAAAGCTGAATGCTTGGCATGCTCAGTGTCTCAGGTGGGGGCTGGGGACTAGTCAGAGGGCTGGAGGATAATATTCTTTCATATATCGTATATTCTCATTTAGATGGACTATGGGAATTTCAGTAAAGCTGTAGTAGTTGAGACACAAAATATATGCTTACATAAAGTTTGTTTGGGCTTTGCTTGTTTATATTTATCAGAATAATATTTTTAGTGTTTTAAGAAGCTTTCTTTTAAATTCTTGATTTATTTAATTAATAAAAATTCAGTTACCTGAAATAGCAATCTCTCAAGCTAAAGCTTGTTTTTACTCTGGAGCTTTTGGTGTTGTTTAAAAATACTTCAGTTTCAAAGACTTTAAGAAAATAGGTGCAACTGACTTTGAATCCTAAATGTGTCTTCTGCATCAGTTTTTGAGCGTTTATGTCACATTTTCTTTTTGTGAAGGTCGTCTTCAACTGCAAGCAGATCGTCACCAAGAACACATCACAACGAGGGATTCATTAATTCAGTCTTTGGCAGCACAGCTGGAATTAGATGGTTTTGAGCGAGCACCTTTTAATGAAAGGCACATTACCAGTTTTCACAGGTTGTTGAAGGAGAGACAGGAAAGAGATACAGAAGCTGCAAATCATTTGATGGTAAGAATTTTGGTTTTTTAGAAGTGTAGTTAGTGTTGATATTTAGTGTGTTATTGATCCATATGTGTCTTTATGGTGTTGGGGGGTGGGAAACTGAAGCCATTTTTTTTCTTCTAGAATTCTTTATTGTGGGTTGCCTGAATCTTTCCATGGAAATTAGTTTTGGAACTGAGAGTGGTCATCAAGTGATCTGAATTGAAAGCTATTGAACAGGCAGTTCTTCAGATAGGTTTTTCTCAGCAGCCCTCTCATGCAGGTGGATCACTGACAAGCTAAAAAGCCTGAGGAAGAATTACAGTGGGCAACTGGTTTAAAAATAAGCAACTTTTTGTTGAAGTCATCTTTAAAATGGAGTTGCTCTCACAGAACGCTACCGGTATGATGCATCTGCATTTTCCTATCGAAATATTTCAGCAGAAAATTTTTGTCAAGTTCTAGTTATCTAAGTATTTCAATGTCTTGTATTACAGTGGTGAATATTTGCTAGCTAGTGTGAAGAAGTGTTTTTAAATGTTGCTTTCCTATGAAAAAAAATGGGTATATTATTGCTGTCTTCTTTCAGAGAGAATTTGCACGAAAAGAAGCAATGAAACAAAACCAGATAGATGAAATAAGAGACAAGAAAACTGGGTTAGAAAGAACGATTGACCTGAAATCAGACATTCAAAATAAGAAACAAGTTGAGCTGAAGAATGTAAAATATGAATTGCAGCAGTTGGAGGGGTTTTCAGACAGAATTCTGGAGTTGGATCAGGAAATTGTTAAGACAGTAAGTTAATGTAATTGAAAAATTTATAGAATTTTGAAGTAAAAACTTTTGGCTTTATCATTAAAAAAAAAAAAAAAAMMCCAAACAAAAAACCCTCTTGATGTTTACTCCATTTGCTGCATTTTTGCCTTTTTAATAGCCTCTCTATGCTTTGTCTGTTTAGATGGTGCGCCCTTTGGGGCGGGGACTATTCACTACTTTGTTTTTGTACAGTGCATGCATAGAATATACTGCTTCTGCTTGGTGAGTTATAAATAGGGTAATAGCCACAGCTGGTGATACCATGAGATTAGTCAGTCTTAAATTACTGGGCCAGAAAAATACACTACCTACATTTTTCCAGGTAATTTGTCTGTGAGATGGGCTCATTGGTTATAAGTATTTTATCCGATGAAGTATTACAAAGTTACAAGCGTTTTATGTCCCAGTTGAACAGCTGATTATGCCTTTGTAGCCAAATATTTTATGTTTGTTAGCAGTGTATGAATTCAGTGCTTGACAGTGCTTCTTCTAGCCTCCTCACTAGGATCATTGCAAATTTAATGTTGCATTGAATGCTAAAATACAGAGAATCAAACTAAAATACAGAGAATCAAACTAAATATGAGTGAGCATCCTGAAGTTAAATCCTGTGGTCATGGCTTATGGTAAAAGCATGAGCAACTTGGCCTTACTACATTTCAGAACAGTGCATCCAGTATCTGTTTTACTTTCCCCATGCCAACATCACAGCCTTTGTCCTTTTTCATATATTCTTTACAAATCTTGTAAGCGTCATTCCTGTAACAGCTAATGGTACTGCTGCCAGGCAGCTTGAGAGCTTTCTTCTGTTTCCTTTACTTAGAACTTTATTGATCAGTGTAATTATTTAAGTCTTCTGGGCTTTTATTTTTTGTTTAGGAACATGAGCTGGAGAAGGCTGAGAGGAACAGCAATGTAGAAACACTCGAACAGGAAGTACAAACTCTGCAAAATGAGAAGATAAACCTGGACAAAGCTCTTCGAAAGTTGGATCAAGAGATGGAACAGTTGAATCTACATACCACGACAATTACCCAAATGGACATGCTGAAGAAAGACAAAGTAATTTTTCTATCATAATCTCATAAGAGAAGGGCATGAAATTAATACAGTCCCTTCAAGATTTGTGTATTTTTCAGGCGTTTATCAATAATCGTATGTAAAGCTGCTGTCTGACTTCATAGAAGCCATTAACTTCATGAACACATTTAGTGACATAAACGTGAAGATATGAAAAAAATTAATTTAAAATGCTTTATTTCCCCAGGCAGACAAAGAAGAGCAGATTCGAAAAGTAAAATCAAGACATTCTGATGAACTGACATCACTGTTGGGATACTTCCCGAATAAAAACCAACTTGAAGACTGGCTTCATGGTAAAAATAAAAAGATTAATCAGACAAGGGATAATCTTGCTGGCCTTAAGTAGGTATTAATTTAATTGATTACGTCTCCATAAGTATTTATGTAATTATGGATTTAAATGTTGGAAAGTTTACTGTGCTTAACATACTTGTTACTTTAATTCATTATTGTTTATTTAGGTATCTGCAAAATCAAAGAAAACATCCTGCAGAATATTTGTAATGTACAGCTGATATAGTTTGTGCTGGTTAATAAAATCACAACAGTTGTAGTATGTYGAAGGCAACACTAAAAGCAGACAGCAAAATATTGTTCTGGAACATCCTTAATTGTTTATCCTAATCCTAGCTGAATGAGTGTGCTTGGGGGGTGGAAATTGCTGGTCTTCTGACTTTCTTATAAGTCACAGAGTGGTTAGTGACTATCTCAGGAGTTCATGTGTGATTACCTGTCCCTGATTTCATTTGATTATATAAAACAATCTGTTAGATAGAGTAGGTAACATCAGCACRCTATGCAGTGGTACGCATTAAACTTCCACAAAACAAAAAAACCCAAGATTTTAAGTATAAGAATATTGCATAATTAAAAAGTATGGAACATGAGTAGAAGGATGCTAACATTCTTTGCTTAAGAGGTTCAGTATTATCTCATAAGCAATAATTGCTGTAGGAGAAAAAAGTTGATATTGTATTATTCTATAAAGTTTTGCATGGCTTTGTCATTAGAAATGAGTTTCTCATCAGTAAGCATCTAGAAAACAAAAGGGAATTAAAGTGAAACACTTTATGCTGTACTTAGATTAATAAAAAGTTGATGTTATAGATTTCCTAAAAAAATATTAAAGAAGAACTGGTGAACAGCTCTGTAATATCAATTTCAGATTAACTTCCCATGTTTTTGTTTTTGCTTAAATGGTTTGAAATCTTCATTTTTTTGTAATAAGAGTTTGTGCATTGATGTTTCAGCAAACGACTGGCATCAGTGGAATATCATAAAACTTATGTCAGTAATGAGCTAGATAAAAAAAAGGCACAACTGGCCCTTCATGAAGAAAAACTTTTTGATGTTTGCGGAAGCCAAGATTTTGACAGTGATCTGAACAAACTTCAAGATGAAATTGAAAAAAGTTCAAAACAGCGAGGTAAATTTATCTGTAGTTCTACTTTTTTCCCTAAAGCCTGTTTTAAATGTAAGCCACAGATACTGAGACAGTCTGTTGCTTGTGCAAGACAATCGGCACAGAAATGGACTTAAGGGAGATTATTACCGAATCTTACTATTTTTTAACAAATTTTCCTTATCTTTACTACTGTTTCTGTTTTATGTTTAAGCAGCGTCAGTTGTTTTAATTGTTTCAGTTAATTCTCTTATTATGTGTAAATGAAGTATCTGCTTTGGCTTACTGTGTATGTAGATTATGACCTTCTCAAAGCTGAGGAAATGTTTGAGTGCGTGGATCTGCCAGGTGTGAAGACAAGTGCAGAACCAGCCGTTTGGTGTGGGTTTGGCCCATAGGGCCTACTACTAACTGAAAGTCATTTCTGAAAGAAGTACTCACTTCCACTGTTAATTACAGAGGGATGAGCAGGGTTTAGTAAAGGAGACTAGTAGAATAATTCAGGTTGATGAGGACTTCAGGAGGTGATCTAGGGCAACCTTCTTGAAAGCAGGGCCAGCACTGAATTCAGACCAGGTCGCTTAGGGCCATTTCAGTTTCCTATCTTTGTGATTTTGTGGGTTATACTTTTGTCACGTTTATGGTAAATATGTATCTAGTTTAGATCTGATTATGCACTGTTTATGTTTTTACATAAAGTCTTTTGTTTCTTTTTAAACCAGCTGTGCTGGCTGGAGCCACTGCAGTTTATTCACAGTTCATTACACAACTGACAGAGGAGAACCAGTCATGTTGTCCAGTTTGTCARAGAGTTTTTCAAACAGAGGCCGAACTGCAAGATGTAATTAGTGATCTGCAGTCTAAGCTGCGTCTTGCTCCCGACAAATTGAAGTCAACAGAGTCTGAGCTTAAAAGAAAAGAGAAGAAACGTGATGAAATGATGAGTCTTAAACCACTTCGGTAAAGTACTTAAACTGTATTGTTGCAAGCTGCTTCCTTTCAAATGCTTGGGTTTTGATTGTTAAAAATTATGTAGACATCAAGGAAGCTTTATTTTAGGGCTAGTTAATTCATTAAAAAATCTCATTGTTGAGATGAATATTTTGCTAGCATTTGTTCTCTGCTCATTTGGACTTAATATTAAACCATTTTATATTTTTGGTATTTCTGGTCCTTTAGGGTTTCTCGTGAGAGTGAGGCAGGAAAAGTGGTTGTATACTTATTTTGCTACCAATTATTTACACTATACAGGCACAGTTCCCCTCCCTGTTATTTATTATTATAATTTAAAATAGGCAGGCTGTGTTTGTTGTTAATGAAATGTTTTCATACCACGTCACCTTAAATATGTTTCTTAAAAATGCTGAAATGGAAGTTTGTCTAGACAGAATGGGAACTGAACCTATATTAAACACCCTTTAATAATATCTTGATTTATGTCTCCTTTAACAATACTTTTTGTTGCTGGCAGTTTTGTATGAATTCTGATGTTCTAGAAAGGCATCTCTGGAGTTTGTAGTGGATTACCAGTGCCATTTATGTTTCCTTGAGGTTCAGTTATGTGCAATTCTATCGTTTGGGAATACATCTCTGTCTCTAATGCTGATAACCCATATTAGTTTGGACTGAATTTATTTCTTTATTTTAGTTCTTTAAAACCTTTTTATGTTGGTGTTTGGTTTTTTGGGTTTTTTTTGTTTTTTTTTTTAACTTGCAGGCAATACAAAGTGTAGGTAATATTAACAAATTCAGAAAAGGTGCCTACAGTATTTTCCAATTTCCAGGCTGAATTTGTCTGTATTTTTAAAGTTATGAAAATACTAGACAGGCTGTTTTATTGTTGCTTCCCTTTTCGCTTCCTGTTGCGTCCTTCCAGAACATAAACAAATAACACTAGTGCTAAAGAGTTTTTGTCAGTGTCCTGGTTTTTTTTTTGAACTTCTAGCTCATTTAGAGTAAGAGTATGCAGGTTTCCTGCCAGTAGGCGAAGAGGCTCTAGTCTCAAGAAATCTGCAGACTGTTGTTCTGAGAGAATTTGGAGAATATGTTGGAGGGTAGACCTTTCCTTCACAAGAGGGCACTCTTGTACAGTGGATTTAGACCCTCTCATGAGCACTTGCTGTAATTAAGTTAAAAACCAAAAGAGATTTTGTTTGCTTGTTTGTTTCATCTCACCTATCTAAAATGAGGGATGTATTACCTTAGCTGGGGGTATAACGTAAGCTCAGTTGAACGTGGGCAAGGTTAAGGGGATACTATTTTGGCTAAATTTAGTCTTCCGCTATTAAATCATATCACAGACTTCGTGATCTTGACTGTCTTGAATTCATGCTGCTGTTTTTGACAAAGGAAATTTTACGGATTTGTATTTTATTTAAGGCGAACTGTAGTTGAACTCCAAGATAGGGACATACCAGATTTGAAGAACAAGATACAAAATGCAAACAGGGATTTAACAGGCCTGAAGGGTGAGATAGAAGAACAGGAATCGCACTTGCGGACAGCTTTGTCTGAGGAGGAAGGTGCCAAGGCGTGTTTACAGGATATAACACTAATGGAAAGGTACCAGGTATGCTTTGGTAATTTCTTTTAACGTATATAAAATGATGCTCACTTGCTGGCATCTAAATGTGTAGGTATTCAATAATATGACAAAACTTTGAGGTCTTAAGCCTTTTCAAGCAAAGTAAAAATACTTTAAAAGACAGCATAACACAGGTGATCTTGGTACTAATAAAACTTACAAGTTTTATGTAATGATTTTTGCTTTTGAGGACCACAGAGTCCCTTGAGTTCTGATTCAATTCTGGGAAATGAGGTGTACTCCAGAACTTGAGCACAAACACAAGTACACCAAAATGTTTTTCAGTCCTCATAGTCAGGCTTCTGACATTATCGTTCATTATGTTCTCAGCATCTACTCTGTGTGCTTTCTGAAATCTTGTCACGTAGACTTCCTTGTTCTGTGCCATCTGAATATATGGTAAAGGGGAATTGTTATCCCACACTTTATATTATTCTGAAGTAGGAGACTGTTTTGAACAGTCTTCATGCCTTTATTGCCAGCACAAAATCTTTGCTCGACTSAGAACCGTGAGAGGGACAATTATGTAGAGAACCTGGGGCCAGGCAAAGGACTGAGAGCATTTCCCGGGTGGGAGGTGGTAGCAGCTCCTGAGGCTCCAACAGTTCTGTTGTCGCAGAGACAGGTAGCACATGTAACTGTTCTGAGGTAGCCTGGGGATGTCAAAAGCCCATCCATCTGTATTGACTGATTTCCTCCTACGGTTAGGAATTCCAGTTTCTAGCAGCCTGTGGGCTGAGATAACCTTACTGCTGATGATGTGACACTGCTCCAGCAGGGGAAATAAATTTGAAGGTCTCGAGTCATGTGTGCCTCAAGCCCCAAGCTTGTTCTTGTGTGCCAAAGATGGTAAATACATTGTTAAACACAAATACAATAATAATAGTACTTTTCCTCATACTTTCAGACTGATATTAGGGACGTTGAACGAAAAATTGCTCAGCAGGAGGCTAAGCTGCTAGGGGTCGATTTAAGTAGAACTGTTCTACAAGTCAGTCAAGAAAAACAAGAGAAAAAACACTTGTGGGATACAGGTAGGTCATACAAAACTGGTATTTCATTTTTATATTGAAAATAATGTTCTAAACTTGCTGCCATTAAAGTTTACTTATTTTACATTCTGAAATAACTGTATTCAAATAGTTTGTTGTTTTGGTTTTGGGGGTCATACTGGCTTAATTTAGAGTTAAATTTTCATAAGGAAGACAATAAATGTTTTTAATAACAGTTGGACTCTGTGTTTGTTTTCATCTATAGTAACTGGTAAAATCGAGTTAAATCAAAAACTCAAGCAAGACCAGCAAAATCAGATTCAACAGCTAAAGAGTACAGTTAATGAGCTTAAAGCAGAGAAACTTCAGATTTCCAGCAGCATGCAGCGTCGTCAACAACTGGAGGAGCAAACAGTGGAATTAACCACTGAGGTTCAATCCTTATGCAGAGAGATCAAGGTAGGAAATACTCTTAATTATTTAACCCTTAGCTTTGTTGTCTTGGGAAAAAAAATCATAATCTTGTTRTATTTAACATTGTAATCCTAGCAAATAAGATGTATTTTTAAATGCTTGTCCTGTGCTGCTATTGCATATCTTTGGGAATTTCCAGAACTTTATTAATACATGTTTTCACATCTGTTTTTCAATACACATAAAAAAAAAGAAAGAAGTAAACACATGACTTTTTTTACCACTTGAAAAATTGTTGATCTTTAACAGAATGAGGAAATAAAAAGGACTTTCTCCAACTGCTTTTCAGGAAGCAAAAGAACAGGCATTTCCTTTGGATGCAAATTTAGAAAAACTGCAGCAGGAGAAGGAGGATCTAATGAATAAAAGGACTGCAAGCAATAAAGAAACACAAGAGAAGGTTGGTTTGCTTTTGACATAGCTGGGAGGTAGGATTATATGTTGGTTTTCAGGCATGGATGGAAGCTRTGGTAATGAGGTGGCTGTTAGGAAACAGCAGTGACTTTAGTGAATGCTTTAGATTGGTGGAACTTTAGGGAAGAAGAGGAACATAACCAAGTCAGGAGAYTAAACTCAAGTGTAATTAACCTTTGGCAGTCTTGTCAAAAGGCTTCTAGGGACCTATGGCAGTATTTAGTGACCAATGGTATTAAAAGCCCTTCCTAATAGGTCTAAGAGAAATAGCAAGGATGACTGTAACCTGTCCTTTCCAAGAGACAAACCTTTTTTACTCAGGTGAAGTGGCCCTCTTGTGTAAGCACAAATGAGTGATTTACCATTTGCTTTGGAAAACATTTTCATGATAATAAGGAGCATCTGGATTTCAAAAGCTGAAGACTATATTAGTAAATTAAAGGGAGTTATGATAAGGAATTGTACTTAGACAATAGTGTTATCCAGTATCTAATCTTTGATACAGAGCGTACCAGTTCTTGGACATAAGACTGCATTTAATTTGAAATCTTTCCCCTGCAGATCAATGGCATAAAAGAGAAAGTTAAAGATATAAACAAGTACATTAAAGAAATTGAAAACTATATTCAACAAGGAAAAGAAGACTATAAAAAGGTAACCTAAAAAAGTCAATAAAAAGTTGACATTGAAAGCACTTTTGTGTTTAAATTGTATACCATTTTATTTCTTTAGCAAAAGGAGTCTGAACTTGAAGAAGTAAATTCTCAGTTAGCTGCCTGTGAAAAACGGAAGGAAACGATAAGTAAAGAGATGGAAATGATTCGACAAGATATTGACACTCAAAAGGTAGGTGTGTTGTTTTACACTAAAGTATATTTTGCATAGTTGAATTAATTTCTGGTTTTGGTTTAAGTCTGCCTAGGTCCGTAGTGGTGCAAAGTTTGTCTCCTCCTGATTTACTTAATCAGTTGTTAGTCAGAATAGCTGCTATACATGCATTAGGCTGAAAAAGGTCTTGAGATTTGTATGTGCAAAAGTAGATGCATTTTAGAAAACGTCTATCTCTAACTATCATTTTGTGGTATTTCCGAAAGGGGTAAGCATTTTCAAAAGTATCTTTGTCTGGAGAATACCTGCCTTCTGAAGTAAGACTGCTGTAAGGTGTTTCTAATTGCAGGTACCAAAAGTTGCCAGTTACTCCAGATTTTGTCATGTACTTGAAATTCTTGTGTATGTATTTCAAGTACTGTTTACATTCTTTATAGGAAAGATATCTTTCCCCATTCTACCTCACCACTTACTATCTAACTTGTAGAACTGAGACTTGTTAAATCTCATCCTAAATTACTTGCCCTGTTTGAAACATTGATTAATATTCACACACAGGCTCGCTCTTGTGTTCGCCTGTGACTATAAATACTGTAAGTATTTATTTCAGATTGAAGTATGAAATAATACTGCTGATTTCCATTATACCCTATTTCTAGCACAAGATAAGTTCTCACTGTGATAATTTTCATTGTTGTAAATTATTTTATGCTTGTAGCACTTTTTAGAGTTGTGCAGAACTCATACTTTGTAATTGAGAATCCATATACTGAACCATTATACAACTTCTTGCTTTCTATGGAGATAGATACAGGAAAGGTGGCTAGAGGATAATCTTACTTTGAGGAAACGGAATGAAGAGCTAAAAGAAGTTGAAGACAATATCAAACACCTTGTGAAAGAGATGGGAGAAATGAAAGTCCCGCAAATGAAAAAGTAAGCGTCTTCAAAACAGAACGGCGTGTTTTGCACAAGAATTCACTGAATATCTGAATGTAATATTCACTGTGTTTCAGTGTGTTTCCTGGTCCATCTTTCTCCTCATTCATGTAGACCACTTCCTCCTTCAAACTCATGTTTGCATAATATCCCCATGGCAACAACAAAAATGACTCAGTGAAATTATATAGTGCCTCTAGCTAGAAATACCTATGTGTGTACATGTGCATATACCTGTTCCAATCTAATCAGGTTTTTTTAATGACTTCCACTGTAAAATCCACATTTAAAAAATAATTCATGTCTCTGGATAAGAATATTTAATTTTCATTTTTAGTCTGCTCACTTAGGTCTCAGCAGCAAATTTTATACTTATTTCAGCAGTTTAATATTAATTGCTYAGATAATAAACACTTTTGAAAAGGCATTAGCCCTATGCTAGTTCTTATGTGTGAACCATTTATTTAGCTTTCGAGAGGTTACTCAATCTTATTTTGCTCAGTATCCTAATTTAATTCTACCTATGAAATTAATTATTTTCTATGTTTCTACATATAGCACTTTGGCATTTGAACTTGATAACTTGCTTCTCCCACTCAGAGTAGTGATTTGAATATGTTCTTAACAAACTTAAAAATATTTTTATTTCAATAATGATTTAATTTCAGTTACATTAGTACTATAATTTTAACTGTTAGAGTCTTTATAGTTACAATATAATGACATACTGTCTAACAAATTCAAAATTAGAACCCTGATTAAAAAATTGTGAAACACTAAATACAAAAGACTTGTATATCAATTATGGTTTCACAGTGAACAAAAACATTTAGAGGAGAAAATAGAATCTCTGAAAAGAAACCATCATGTTGCACTTGGCCGACAACGTGGATTTGAGGAAGAGATTGTTCGGTTTAAAAAGGAACTTCGAGAGTCACAGTTCAGAGATGCAGAGGAAAAATACAGGGATATGATGATTGTTATGAGAACAACAGAGCTGGTGAACAAAGATCTGGACCTTTATTACAAGGCGCTTGATAAGTAAGTATTGTCATAYGAGGGTAATTCTTAAATGTTTTAGGCTTTATTACTGTTGATAACCTTGATGCAAAAGCAGCTTTCAATTTCAGCTTTCCTGGGGTAACGTAGAGATAATAAATTGATATAATTCTTTGAGATATATAATTATTTCTCTTTATAAAATCAGACATTTAAATATTAAGATAACATAACAGGATACAACTTTTTAAGTAAATTAATTAAAATATACTACAAACAGCACAGGATTGTTAGTATGTAGGTATAAGTTAATGTATATAATATACATACAGTTAATGTATTTACAGTAATAATTGGAATTTAATACAGTCATAGATAAGTCCAGTGTTCATTACAATTTTATTCCCAATTCTCTGTAGGACCCTTTTTGAGTTATGGTTGTACGTGTTAGGGCTCATATTTGCGATGCAACAATTCAAATTGAGAGGTGATAGGGAGTGAACCCAGCACATCACCCACCTGCGCCTTCTGTGCTGATTCTTGGTGTGAAATAATCTTTCACTGTGTTGCCTGTGGTGCTTAGAGAACGTCCAGACAATAAACACGTTCAACTTCGTTTTTCACATGAAAACATGTGGAAGAGCCAGTGGAGCTGCAGGCTGTTCCTCTGACYGTATTCATCTGTAGCTTTTTTTTCCCACTTGAAGGCATTTTTAGGAAGCTTTTGTAAGTGTGTCTCACAAAATTGCTGACGGTTTTCCTTTCTTCCTGTAATTTTGGTTTTTTTTTTTTTTTTTTGAGGGAAGTAGAGGAAAGTATTACAGGATACACAGTGGGAGAATGTGTTTCTTAAAAGTCTGTCTCACATGTTCTCTCAAAATACATAAACTCCGCAGTACGAGTTTAGGAAAGGTGAAATCTGTGTTTAAATCCTTCATTATTAAGCCGGATCTTTCTTGCATAGTCTCTCATACTGTCATTTCTAAAGCAGTATGTTTTAGCATCTTCTGGTCATATCTTAACATGAATAAGATGTGCCAGGTAGATATCTTGTTCCCCATGATCATCTTCTCAGGTAAACAATTGTGTTTTCATTAAAGAATATTACAATATGGAGGTGTTTTTTTCCCCTTTTCCAGTGTGGGTGGTTTTGTGCTTATATTAGAGAAGGCAAGATCAAAAGAAACATGTCTTGCATTTGATGGAAAGTGTAGTAAACTTCGTGATTGTTTCTGCTTCCTCTGGAAGCTTGTTTTCTAGTCTTGGACTGACTAGCCAAAAATAGCATCTCAAAATTTGTAAACAGATACAAAATAAAACATAGGCTCCCTAAAAAACCCTGTATGTTCAATTATAATGATGGAATTGCAATGAGCTATTGCAACTTGATGGCCAATGGGGAAGGATCTTGGAATCACTGGATACGTTTCAGGAAATACGAAACTGGTACTCAGTGACAGAAAGATAAATTGAATAGTAGGAACAAAAAAGAGAAAAAAAGTAAATGTATAAATTCACAATACACCCATGTCTTGAATATAGTATGGAGTTTTGGTCCCCTGTGTTAAAAGGGGTCTAGTAGTGCTGGAGAAAGGAGCACAGAAGAGCAGTAATGTGGCTGAGGGTACAGCATAATGGTCAAGAGGAGAAACTAAATMGATGAGAAGACAGGTTTCAATGGTTATTAAACACAGTGGTCTAGAGGAACCCTGTTTTAAGCAGTTTTAATGATAAAATRAATATGTTTAATATTAGAATGTAAGCTAATCCAAAATTCATTTTGTGAAGATTTAAATTGTTCAGAGCATGTATAATTCTTCCTTTTCAGCTTAAATGGAAATGCACTCCAAGAATTTCCCTTTTAGAATACAGAATCTTTTTTCTATGGTATCAAATGATCTATTGTTTCTATTTAAGGCAAAGCAGGAAATCAGTCTTGTAATTTCAAGAAAAATAGATTAGCATCACTTATTGGTAATCATCTGAAAAATCGATGAGACAAAATGTTAACTCTAATGGCCAGAGATTGAAAGCTGTATCTGTACCTGGGAAAACCAACATTTTGGGTGTTCTGTGCTATCAGCTGATCCTTATTGACTGAATATTTAGAGGTTTATGATAAATATTGATGAGGAATGCATTCTTTGGTTTAATTAAGTAAATAGTTGAAAACACTTTCTTCTTTCTTCAGACTGGCAAATCCTGTTAGAGTTGATACTTCAGTATTCCCCAGAACAGGTGGAAATAATTCCTGTAAGGGGGGAGGTAGGAAAAGTATATGTAAAAGTCTATTTCAGAAGTATATTTTATTTCCACCATATTTTTTTGAAAGAAGACATTGGCATAAATTGAGCAAGCATTTTTTTCATTACAGAGCACTTTTGCTTTAAAAAGCCATTAGAAATGTAGCATCCTGTCCTTTCTTGAATGCTTTCATAAGGAATCATCTATTATTGAACTGAAGTCATGTTGATTTATTAACCRCGGAAATTAAGTTGAAAATTATTAATGACATCCTATGTTACTCTAGCTGCTGAAGAGAAGGGTAGCTCTAGTCATAATGTCTGTTTGGGTAATTATAAATTACGTTCTCGATACAGAATTCTCTGCTCTGAGGAAACTTCACAGGCTCTCCTTTCCTACTGAGACCCGGTTATTTCCCCTGTTGGGGGGGACTGTGCCAATGAGTAACACTACTATTGTTTTGCAAGACTTAACATCAGATTCATCTTCTTGGTGTCAGTCTGAAGATATACTGCACACATAAATTATAAATCTCTTAAAAAGTCAGGTAAACTTGCTCTCTGTTGAGTGACTGACTGCAAATCTTTTTGTCTTCATTACTGTCTTACTTCTTGAGACTGAGCTGTTTGTGAGAGTAGAATTATTTACAAAATAGTGTGTTTAATCTTTAGATACTTATGCATTCAAAATGAACTAGTACTTGCTACATTTTTAGTGAAGGTATTTAGGGAATGGAAAGGGAGCTGCTGCCTTCCTTAAAGCTCTTGTAGTCCATAGCAGTCCGTGGCTGCACCTATAGCAATTTGCACTTCTTGTTTTTGTTCTTTAGAGCAATAATGACATTTCATAGCATGAAGATGGAAGAAATCAACAAAATAATTCGTGACCTTTGGCGAAGCACCTACAGAGGCCAAGGTATGTAATGTTTTGTAGTTTTGCCATACGTATCCATTTGATATTGAGCACTGCATACCGAAAAGTGTTTGTTCAAAATATTGAAAATCCATGATCTGAAAATAGTTGGCTCCATTCTAAAGGCTACGTCTGTTGGTCACCACTATAATCTCCTTTATTACACATTATGTACCCAGTTACAGGAAAAGTAGAGGTAATTTTCCCTTTTCTGTGTTTTCCAAAGTTACAGTTTCCTTGAGACAGGGGAACTGCATGAGTTCATTCCTTCAATTTTGGAAAAATCATTTTCAAAGATGTATCTATTAGTGGCAGTTCTGAAGAGAATTTTTGATGGTTACTGCATATTATATCTCAGCTCTGTCTAATCATGTGATATTTTAAAAGATTTTTGATAATGTAAAAACTGTCTCCTTCCCATTTTCAGATATTGAATATATAGAAATTCGTTCTGATGCAGATGAGAATGTCTCAGCCTCTGATAAAAGAAGAAGTTACAATTATAGAGTAGTAATGATAAAGGGAGATACAGCACTGGATATGCGAGGAAGATGTAGTGCTGGGCAAAAGGTAATAGCATTTTTTAGTACGCACTAAACAGGATTCTGAAAACTGACTCAGGTGAATGCAAGAGAGTAACGCGTTCTGAAGTGACCCTGAAGAACAGGTGACTCCAACTCCAATTTACATTTCTGTACAACTTTCCTTYACTGTATCTGGATTTTGCTGACAATATGCAATATATGATTCTGAACATCTGAGCCCTGTTTTGGGGTGCGAAAATCCATTGTTTCAGCTGGGGACTGGTCTGAGGCCCTGCAGGAGTGAAGGGTTCAACTTCCCTCTCTCCTCAAGTTCAAATCCTCCCAGTCCCTTGCTAGTTACCACTAAGGTTCCCATAGCTTTAGCTCTACTGACTTGCTCCCATATTTTTTTCTTCCCGAGGGCTGGCCCTTGGTCTTATTTTCACAACTGCGTCTACCTCTAAGTATGATAAGACTTCTTTTTCTCCAACTTACGCTACTCTCCCCTACTGCTGAATATAACCTTTCAGTTCATGTCACCAAATATCATAGYGTGCCATACTTTCAGGTGTTGCATTTCATTCTGTCCTATCTGTGTCAGCTGTCAGCTCTGCGGTCTGGCCATTCAGCTGCCTCGGTACTTTAATTAAACGCGCACTGGCCAAGTGGCCTGATATCATACCTGCCATGACAGTACCAGTGATCATTGTGGTTAACCACACCTCTTTTGCCTGTTGGGCTTGAGTTGTTGTTTCCACCTGYCTGTTAYGTTATGACAGAGCATCTAAAATATTCCTAAGCAAGAGAAAAGAACCAGCCTTGTTCATCTGCCTCCAAAATCACCATCTGTACTGATTKATTKATKTATTTATTTATTTTAAAGTAGCTGAGGTATGGAAAAAAATACTTGTAGCCATTTGACACTTGGCATATTGGTTATGCAGSTTGSGTAACCAAAGCTACTTGCAGTGTTACAGCAGGAAGCTCTGCTTCTTCCTTAGATGAACCATTCCCACCAGAACAAGCGATCTTCCTAAATGCAGAGATAGTAGWAAGGGACAAAAATGCAGCCAGGGCTGCTCTTATTTCTTACCTGCAGGAACACTTTCTGCCCATCCTTTGTGCCTGCTGCACTGTAAATAGAAGACCTGGAGAGCTCTCCCCGACACTTAAGGCTCTCTGTGCAAGGTGCCAGTGAAAACCTAGCCCGAGGACACTGCAATTGTGTGAGGGAGATACGTTCTCCTTCCTCTTCTGCAGTGGGAGCTGGAGCTTTCTGGCTCTGCAGTAGCTGAAAGGGCTATGATGGCAACAGATTTAGATCTCTTCGATGTTGAGGAAGAATTGCCATTATCTGAAGTAACAAGCTGCCTGCTTCCTTACCTCCAGAGTAGCAATTCCCACTGTGTTGCTTACTCCAGCAGAGTTTCATTGGCAGCCAGGCCTTTTCCATGACCAGATGGTACAGACAGTAGTAGAAAATGAAATCAAGGAATGGAATAAAACGAGACACAGTGTTTTAAGTCCATACAGCAGTAGAATCRTGAAAGTCATGAGAAGATGACTACTGTATTGTTGCTTGAATATGAAAAATGCTGTCAAATTAATTCCCATGTGAGTGTAGATGTGTACTTGGTTTTGAAAATTCCATACTAATTTTGGGGGAAATCCAAATCTTATAAAACAGCAGTATAGGCAAAAAATGTGTCCTCTCCTAAAGTAGTCTAGGTTGTTACGTTAGAGTCCTATGTAAATGAGACTGAAACTTGTTCACAGTTTCTCAGCTTATATTCTGAGAATTCTTTGATCATGAACTGTGATGCCAGCAGCCATGATAATTGGAAAGTATTTTTGGCAGCGCAGTTTCCATCGAGTGTTCTGTAGTTTTCACTAGTTCAGGAGATCTAATAATAAAATGATTAGGCATTTTAATACAAAACTAACATGTAAGGTGGTAAATCCTATTGTCTTCAGTTTTAGTAAGCAGTCAGAAGGTCAGTAACTCAAACTTAGGGATACGCGTACAAATTTCCRCCATCCCTGCTGCAGTAGGGTGGGGCTTGAACAGAGTATAGGGGTAATGCAGATGGCAGTGTCATAGCATCTTTACCTCAGGTTGGAATCCTTCCTTCCACTATCTCCTGAATTTTGAGTATTTGACTTCTCTGGTATTTTTCCATAAGTACGTTGTAGAATGGATCTTTAAATTCAAGCTTGAAGTTTTAATGTAGTTTTTCAGTTACTAATTAGTTCACAAAATGACAATAACTATCAGCTCACTGTTATGTAAACTTCCTTTATGGTTTGTAATGGCATTAAAAATAGCATGTTACAGGTAGTTCCTCTATAAACACTTTGAAGAATGAGATTTTGATGTTAGGTTGTGGKKTTTTTTTTTCCTTAGGTGCTTGCTTCTCTTATTATTCGTCTTGCTCTAGCAGAAACATTCTGTCTCAACTGTGGCATATTGGCACTAGATGAGCCTACTACCAATCTTGATCGAGAAAACATAGAGTCTCTTGCACATGCCCTGGTGGAGTAAGTGATCTCTTTTTGTGAAGCTTAATATTTTTCAAATGTTAATAGTAGTCGGCAGAAGTGAATTATATTTTAAGCTGGCATATCTTTGTTGGCATCTGCAAATAGACATGCAAAGCAGTAGTTTTAGATTCCCTCTCCTTTATCTGGAAAAGAAAAAATATTAAATAATTTGAGCTTTTTTTATGTGGGTAAAAAGAGTGGCTAAACAGCATTAGATTGCTTGACGGCTCATGTCATTCGTTATCAATAGTTAAATATTTTTGTGCTATGTATTTACAAGTTCTCTAAAACTAGAATGTGATTAGATAAATATACACTAAATAATATCTCTTTGTAGGATAATAAAAAGCCGCTCACACCAGCGTAACTTTCAGCTTCTGGTGATAACTCACGATGAAGATTTTGTTGAACTTCTGGGTCGTTCTGAATATGTGGAAACATTCTACAGGATAAAGAAGAATATTGACCAGTGCTCTGAGATCATGAAATGCAGTGTCAGCTCCCTAGGCTCATACGTTCATTAGAATTTCAAGTAATTACGTATTATAGGCTGGCTTAGCTGCCTCACTTCATAGAGCTCAAATGAAGGCATCTGAATATATAGTTCCTTCGTATCATATACTATTGAAGATTTGTAACAATTTTAGCTAGAGCGTAAAACTATTAGACTTYTAAACTTCATGTCTTTCTACATATTTCTGTGCCTGGGTTTAAGAATCACCGTGATTTGGAAGAATTTAAAGGAATACAACACAGTTAACTTTTAGATGTATTTTATGCTTTAAAAGTGGAAATAAAGTTGTGATGTTCTTTGCTTATGTCCTGGCRCGGAGATCCAGATGCAGGTTCTTTGGAGCAGCTGCAGCTCTGTCRATAGAAGAGGGCTTGCTCTCCATCACTGCATTATGGCAAGTTCAGGATTGATTTGTATCTCTCTAGTCAAGGCGTGTTCATAGCTACCCACCTAGTCTACRCAAAATTCAGAAGATTCAAAGCGAACTTTTACTACTTTCTCTACAAGGTAACGTTACTCTGGCTGTTCAAAGACAGAATCTTCACAAAGTATAACAGCTTGCTTTAGGATAGGAAAGTCTCATCTCTAGCTAGATGGATGAGTGAATGGATGACAGAAGCATATTTTAACCATATTCTCTTTGCTTAGTGTCATTTATCTCTTTGCTGCTTTAAGATGATATTTATGAGAGTTATGTCATATTCTGATTCTCCATGAGATACAGTCAAGTTCTGTGAAAATGATACAAAACTGCCTTAGGGAGTTAATTTATATGGATGCTGAGCTTTGCCTGCACCTCTCAGAGTTCTTCCTGAAGCTCTTTTCCTTGGCGCAGCAGCACCCGATGGCCCTACAGAACGCAGGCCGAGGGGAACCTGCCACTCAGTGACAACGGAAAGCCAACAAGGATGGCACGCTTCAAAATGCAAAGGACCTGATCATCACAAGTCCTGAGGTTTCAGACAAGGGTTCCTCAGCGACATGCCTTGCCACCTCTGAAGCCGTGCAAGCCCTGGGGGATGCAATTTCTGGGTCTCTGTTTCTTCGTAATCAATTAAGGGGGCATCTCTTCTACCTTGAACTCTGGGTACCGGGTTCAAGTCCACAAACAGAAGCTGGACTTAGAACTCTTTAAATCCTTGCAGACAGCAGTGATCGGCTGAACCTCCTTAGCAGTGAGCATATGACCAAAGCTCGATTTCAGAGGAAGAATCTTTAAACCACCATGAAAAAAAGTTAATCTCTGTACCATCAGGACATTTGTCTTTGGCAGATGTGCAAATGAGGCTGAGAACGTCGCACACTGCCTGCCTCCTCCTTCAGGATGCAGGAATCCCTTTTATTTTGCAGGGATGAAGAGCGGTTTCCAGAAGCGGGTGAGGACGGGGTGGGAGTGCGGGCAAACCCGGCCCATGCAGGCAGGGCCCGGGGCCCGTTAAGCACCACGGACAGAGGCGGCCCTGGGCCCTGCCTGAGGCCTTTGCCCGAGGGGCCGGTGAAGCGTGGCCCTGCCTGCCCCCGGGGGCTGTCTGTGGCTCCTGGCTCTGCTGAGCCCCTCRCCTTAAATCATCCCACCACCGACACTAGCTGCTAAAGGGCGTAGACAGCATCTGCACCAAAAAAGACAAAACCCAACGGTACCCCGCGTCTCATCGTTCATCTCAATGCTCTTCAGCCTGCTGCGTGGCCAGAGTTAAGCGGACTTGGCGGTAGGTGCCTTAAAGGGTAATGCCAGAAACTGGCATTTCCACCTGAATTTTCTGAAACTGCAAGTCACTAGAGTCAGGGTGGCCCCAGTCATCGGGAAACCACTCAAAGATAAGCAAATGAATGGGACTTCCTAGCAATTACGCTCTTTCACCAATGCCCTGAAAAAGCAATTGACACCAAACTGGGGAGGGGGGTTGAAGAGAAGGCAAAGGAAAATGCTACTAACATGCATTACGTTTGCAGTTTTAAATGAGAAGCTTCACCGACTCTAGTTCTACTTCCTGAAGGGGAATTTTCTTAAAGATACAATCAACAGAAAAAAAATGACTTTGAATTTTCAAATTTTCCTGTACTACCTGTTTGCTTTAGCATGACACATACATCCCAGCTCATGAAGAATTACATTATCTTCAGAAGCAACTCCCCAACCTTTGTGAATTCTGTGCTTTTTCTTTCCCCAAGTTAAAGCCATGGTTTGCAGTTTGTCTATAAAGTAGATTGGGCACATTTTTGCTTAAATCAGTCTTTCTCGGTTTCCCAGCTGCGAAGTTTATCCTCACACACACATTTTGGGGATTAAACTTTTTGCCAGAACTTACAAAAATACAGAAAATGTGGTGGGAAACTAACCTCTCCTATGTCAAGTGTCAGTGTTAAAATGACAAAAAATAATCCACGTAATGATTTTTTTCCGCACCTTTCATTTGAATAATCCGTAGGCYCCTCTATAGCTAACAGCGTGGAAAAATGACTCCACCAGCCCCATGGTTTTCGTGTGGACTGGGAAACAAAAAAAAAGTGCTCATGTGATTTGAGGGTAGGAGAAACTTTGAACGCTTTCATGATCTKCTGCGGCTCGTGGGCACCTCGGGGAGAGCGAGGACAGAAACGGGCGACCGGCSGTGGAGGGGGCTTCGCTGCCGCCTCTCCCGCTGCCCCCGTGGGAAGCCGCCCCCCGCCCCGCGTCGAGGGGATCCCTGCCCCGCCGCCGCTTCCTGCCTCGCCGCGCGGGTGACGGCAGCCGCCGGTGCTCCCGGCCGGGCGGCTGGGTCGGGCCCGGCCTCCCCTCCGGCCGCGTCCTGCGCGTGAAGGACTGACGGTGAGGGTGGCGAGAGGCGCAGAGTATCGGGGGGAAGGGGTCGGCGCTGGCGTACGTGATGCTCCACGAAGTTCAACGCCGTCTATAGTACAGAACCGAGCGGAGACATCTTCAGGCACAGATTTATTGCAGTAACTCGTGGGCAGGTGACAAAGCGGTGCAGAATCTGGCTCTCCCCTGGCCGTTTTGATTGGAGCTGCGGGGGATTCCCAGCAGAGGAACGCCGGCGCGGGAGAGCGGCTCCGCGGCGCCCGTCCTCCCCGCGGCCACGCACACGCACGCCTTCACCGGGACGGCGCAGCCACAGGCAGGCACTCGCTCAGATACGCCACGGTTTAAGAGCCAGCAATAACAACTAAAAATAGTTTTAAATGCTTTCACAGAACTATCGGTGAGCGTGATTGCAGTGGGCTCAGGAGCCAAGGCAGTTGCCTGGGACAGTGATTTCATGGCCAAGCGGGCACCCAGCACCCCTCCGAGAGCACCCAAGTGCCGCCCATGCCTGTACGTGTGAATGTTGGCGGGTCACCCGGGAAGGGGTTAGYTGGCTATAAACCCCCTCCAAGGGGTTTGGGTCTGACTGCAGCCTCGGCCCTGGCGAATGCTTTTAGAGCCAGGAGTCTGCAGTTGGTTGAGGGCTCCAGCATGCGCTGCTCAAGCAAATGACTTTCCTCCCACCTCTATGCCACATCATTTATTTCTTCAGCAACATAACTTATTTTCGGTTTATCTGCACTTAGTAAGCAAGGTGGCAACTACTTTCACTAGGAAAAAAAAAAAAAAGAGGCCTTAAAGACATCCCTGTCTGAACAGTCTTGTTTCTAAGTGGAATTTATATTAGCAGTGGAAAACCAATACTTTGATTTTCTGATGCTTCCTTCAGTATTACTTATGCAGTGCAACACCGTGCTGTCCCCTTACAGACTGCTACAAAGACAGCTGCTTGACCCAAAGTACTTTGGGTGTTTAAAACTTCAGAGAAGATGAATTTTTTAATTTTTTTTTTCCCARCCAAAAYTGCTTTCCGACCTGCCTGAAGCAAAAAAGTGACTTACAGAACATGTAACTTGCTACTTCCAGGAGCAACTTCTCCATAAAGTTTCTAATGGTGGAGGTCCAGTTTTCCTACTGCATGCCACGTTTTAGGCAAAAAGCTTTTGCATGCCCTAAAAATTAAAAATAAAAAACCAAACAGATGTGATTATCCACAAATAAACATTACAAATCAAACCAATAAATATTGATGATGCTTTCAAAAGCTTAATCATTTAATGTCTCCATGTAACTTTGTTAGCCTTTAAATGTCACACTAAATATCATTTCTAATCTATTTCAGTATGACGGGTTGTTTACTACCCCCCCCGGGGCAAGCTGCCAGGAGCCAGCACTTATTCTCTACTTACTGCAAGATTACACCTTCGGGAAATATGATGCAATTTGCAAATTCTCCTTCATCCGGCTTCATCCTACTCCGTGTAATTTGATTTATGCAGAAAAAATAAATTGCTGTAGCACACCTTTCCCTTCAGCTGCACCAGCTGAGGGAAGCAGGTTGGCTCTGGGCTGCGGTGCCATCCCAGCACCGGGTCTGAAACACTTACAGTTTGTAAACTCAACCACTGATTCGAGAGATACTACATGTGCTGATGCTAGACATTACRTGGTGACCCACATTTGGGTTTTCTTCGTGTTATAAAATGGTTTATTTTACTTCTCCACCGTCTTCTGAAAGTGAGGAACAGCACACRCGAGCAAATGGCCTGGAAAAAAAATGTTGTGGCTTCTCAGTGAGGATTTCATAAAAGGCAGAGCTGGAATAGTATTGGAAACAAGAAAATGGYTAGTAGGGCTGTCCAAAATCAGGCCCTCAAAAATGACAGGAGAGATCTGAAGTTTATATCACCTCAATTATAGCATCCGCTGGACCTTGTGAGTTCTGACGCTGTTTCGTAATTCATGATCCCGTCCTGTCCCTCCACAAAACCTACGACTCGGTGCAGCTGGGACTGCCGTGGGGTGAACTGGGCTGCTAACGCCGCGGTGCRGGGGCGGCACAGCTGCCTCCCTTTGCTGAAACAGCCGGGAAGCGGCACCCTGAGCGCGCTAGGAAACTGCGGGAGGAAAAAAGGTGGCCGTGTGCTGGGAATCGCCCGGGAGAAGCGGGTGCCCTGCCTGCCCGCAGTGACGGGGTCCTCTCCCCATCCTGAGCCGGGGATGGCCAAAGGCGGCTGGGTGGGAAACCTCCCGCTCCTCCCGCGGCGACGGCCCGGCACTGAGACAAAGATACCACCTATTTAACTGGAAAGGCACAAATTCAGCCCATCTAATATTATGGATGGTAGTTCCCCCATTTCCTCCAGAGCCAGGAAAGAGAAGGGGACACTGCCACAGGGAGCTGCAGCCCCTGTAGATCTGACTTACCCATCAGCCATACCTGTTTCATTCCATTAATTTCCATCGATTCCATCCATGTCCACTGGTGTTGTCCCGTGCCGGTGGTGGCTGCGGCTCCAGCCTACCCYGCTGCTCTTCATTTGTGTGTGATGATTCTGGGCAACCAACTTTGGCTTCGGGGCTGGAAAAAAAAGAAAAAAGAAAAAAAACCGCATGGCTTTGGACACAGAACAAAGCAAAATTTCTGGTTTCGGTTGCGCTGAGGCTCTCTTCAGCTGGTTCCTCTGCTTTCTGGTGTCCTCATCCAGAGATGCAGCTATGGAAAGGTCCGACCGGCGCCAGCCCAGTGTGTGCCTTCACCCCCACCCCGGCCTCTCCTCCACATGGGGGCAAGAGGAGCCTGATGGGGAAAATTGCAACACCTAAATTAATCACTTGGATCATTTTTCTGTAATGGTTGGGGACCGACTTGAGGTGGCTTAAATCACGGATGAAGAGCGTGGGGTGCAAGTGTGAGGCAGGGCAGCCCCCCCCCCCCCCCCCCCCCCCCCCCCCCCAGCTGCTGGACCTCCGGCACCCGCCTGCGTTCTGCCTCTGGCCACAGCTGGAAGCAAAACCAGCTTTTTCGTGATGAGGAGACCCACTTCAGGCTGGGTTCACATGCCTGGGGTCCTTAGGGAAGGGCAGCCCAGCCAGCAGCGCCCGTCTCACCGCCAGCGCTGGGGGTGATGCACAGGCAGAAATTTCCCTTATTATTTCACAATCACCGCCGCGTTGGAYGCTCAGAGCAGCCGAAGACGCTCTGAACGAGCTTTTTCGGTTCCCTTCAGGCCAATGACGCTCCCGAAGGGCTGGGATTCCCTCTCCCGCACCCCCTCTCGCCCGAGCCCCCGGCTCAACGCCATTTCTCAGAACTGGGCTCTGCTTTCTGGCTATCGTTTTCCACCCACACAAGCCAAATTGATACGTGTCAGCTTTTCCCATCATCAAGTTCATGTTACCGTATCAATAGTTTGGGGGAATGATTTTATCTGCCTTTGGAGGAGGTGACACACACTCTCCGCGCGGGGTTTGCAGAATGGGGTGTTCCCAGCCAAGGGGCTCCGACCCCTCGCAGCCCCCCCGGGACCACCGCGCCGCTGCCGGACCCCACACCAGGGCACAGGGCGTGGGACCGCAGACGTCTTCCCTGGGCCCACCGTGCCTCCTGCTCCGGCAGCTGGGCTCAAGGGACCCAGGGACGCTGGCTTTGGGACAGATGGACACACACACACTGTTCTGTGCCACCCTGGATACACGCCAGCGCCTACACCTCCCTCCCAATGCCTGCGATGGGAAACTTCCCGGCTCCTGGCTGGCTCCGACCCAGCCTTTCGATTTTTGCAGGAAATTCAATGATTTGGAACCATCACCATCTTTTTTTCCAGGGAAACCAATTTTTTCAGGCTAATAAAAGCAATGAAAGTGGAGTGCTGCAGCCCAGTCCTGCCATTGTAATGTTAGATCTTCCAATACAAAAAGAATGCAGTGAAATGGGAAGGGATTTGCTTGAAATCCAAAGTTCAGCACTTCCTCGGGCTATGCAACATCTTGACTTCACTGAAAAAAAAAAAAAAAAGGTGGTTAAATTTAAATGTTTCTATATTTTCTAAATGAATTTAACAGTTTACAACTATTTACAAGCCTCTAACCAGGTAAAAGGCAAAGTCTGGACTCCCCTGGACGGGGTTTGCTGGAGCCGGGGCAGCGGCACCGCGGGGCTGCCCGGCAGCGTCGGGTGTTGGCGTGAGCAGAGCCTTGAGGTGCCGCTGGCACCGAACCGCGTCACCTGTGCTTGCAGCAGCGCTTGGGAAAAGGCATTTAAGAATTTGGGAAAGAAATGAGCCATTTTGGTGAGTCAACTTTTTCCCCCGCAAAATTCCCACTAACAGCACAGTTTAGCCATGGTGGGAAATAATTGCAGGTTCGTGTCTGCTCTTCTGCTCAAGGATGCGGTGGTTTGAATCCCTGAGTTACTGCTGGTTTTTCKGATGTCCTCTGGGATGGTGTGGGACAACGTGGGATGGTGTGGGACAGCACGGGATGGTGTGGAACGGCATGGGACAGCATGGGATGGCATGGGATGGTGTGGAACAGTGTGGGATGGCCTGGGACGGTGTGGGATGGCCTGGGATGGTGTGGGACAGCATGGGATGGTGTGGGACATCGTGGGATGGTGTGGGACATCGTGGGATGGTGTGGGACATTGTAGGATGGTGTGCGACGTCGTGGCCCACAGGCACGGCACCACGCGGGGCTGAAAGGAGCCGACCTCGCAGGATGGGATACGTGCTACAGAGCTGAGCAAGTCCTGGTTAAAACCCAAACACCCACACACCAGAAAACCCCCTCAGCTACTTCTTCCTTTACATGCAAGAGCTTTTTTTTGTCTTTGCAGATGTTTAACATCTTGATAAAAGTTTTGAGGTTTTCTTTTCTTTCAGATCTGACTTTGGCTACTTGAGCTTGCCGGAGCTGCTGCCATTATGGCCAAACTACATGAATTTTTTTTCCGACACACGGTTCAGCTGTTCCTCTCCGACAGCACCGCACGCCATTTCCTTCTCCGAAGTGTTGCTGTCACCACTGGCAATGACCAAGCTGCGGCACAGGGCACTGTGGTCCCCGCACGTCCCCAGGGCCACCACCGGGGAGAAGAGGCCACGTTGGGGAGAGGTCCTCCACGTCAATGGGAAAGATAGCGAGYGGTTGGGGTGCCCTGGAAAGCAGCGCCGGGCACTGGGGTGCTCCCACCCACATCCCATGATGGTGGTGTCCCCGGGGCAGGTGGGTGCCGAGCCGGCTGCAGGACCCTGCGCGGGCGGCAGAGGGGCACGTTCAAGTGCAAAAGCAAACGTCTGCTTTTGTGTCACTTCAGCTCCYGGATTTCTAACCTGAGGGTGACACCGATCCCCGGGCAGCACCTGGGCACAGACCCGCCTGGACGGCAGGGCTGGTCTGGCTCCTGGCGTACGGCAGGGAAACGCCTCCAAATTCAACCAGACACTTGCTGGGGTCGTGCCATCCCCCTTGAGACATCGACATCCAGGGCAGGAACCGGGAGCCCGGCAGGCATCCAGCCACATGCATCCCGGAGCCGGTCCTTCTGCGTAACTCTTTGTCTTTTGCATCAGTAAGACAAGGACAGCTTGGGCAGATGTTTCTCCACACATAAGATCATGGCTTGACTTTACTCGAGTCTTGCAATGCGCTTGGTTAAGTCATGCACACATTCATGGTTTTCCACATGCAGCATGTTACAAATACGCTCAATAATAAATAGATCCTCAAACATCAAAAAGAGAAATTCTCACCTTCTCATCCCAGTATCTCTCCATCTATCAATTAGGTGATTAAAATCTGCATGGTAGCTGAATAGCAGATAACGTTGGTTAAGGGCGAAAAGTCTTTGCCGTCATTACATAATGCCCTTCTTTGGGGCGAATGGCACTTCCCACCATCTCGCCTGATCAGCACAGGAAGACACCTATATTTGGTAGTCAATGGAGACTATAAAAATGGTGCTCTGCCAGGCAGCGAGGCAGAGAGACCCTGGCCAGCCAGCCCAGCCGGCACRGGAAGCGCTCGGACGGCAGCGACAGGATGCTCCCCTCGCTGAAGGCTGTTTTTGCTCTCCTCTCCCTGCTCGAGCTCGTTTCTTCCAGACCGCTGATTACCTCTCCCAAACTAAACCTGTCAGAGATCACCCACCGCATCCAACAGCTCAACTCAGGAGCACAGGTAAATGCCACTACACCTCCTGGCTTTTCTTTGCTTACAGCCCAGAGGAACATTATTGATGATGATGATGATGATGATGTTCCTTGGTGCTTTGGGCACCCCAGCCCATTTCAGCCTAGGCTTTGGGTGCTCAGCACTTG
This sequence comes from Oceanodroma leucorhoa, assembly GCA_030449065.1. Taxonomy (NCBI): domain Eukaryota; kingdom Metazoa; phylum Chordata; class Aves; order Procellariiformes; genus Oceanodroma; species Oceanodroma leucorhoa. Next base: position 2,816,735 of record JASVER010000039.1, read on the forward strand.
ACTTGGTGGCACAAGAGGCTGCTCAGGTCGGGCAGGATGAAGTTTTCCACCTGACAATGGGCACATTGCAGAAAAAAGTGCTGAGGAGCAAGACAACCTCCCCCAAACCTCCCTGTCCAACACACAGAGCTGTGTCAGGGTGACTGCGGCAGCTTGGTGATGGGGACATGGTGGGCCGGCACTGGGTGAACTGCTGGGGGGTCCCTGCTCTGCRCCGGTCCATAGCACCTGGGGACCCTCCTACCCCTTCCCAAACAACTGCTTGCAAGTGCTGTGCAAACCCGGGGCCCGTCTTCCCTGGAGCCTGTTTTAAAACAATTTGCTGAAACCCAGATCTCAGTGGTGGTGGTGGCAGCACCCGGGGTGCATCCGTGCCGTGTCCTGCCGGAGAGGGACGGGGACACGGTGCCCCTTCCCGGGGGAGGGCGCAGCTGGCGGCTCCTCGGGGACGGTCTCGTAATGACGGTCTCGTAATGACGGCTCTCCCTTGTGTCGCTTCTCCAGGTCCCCTGCAATGACACACGAGTGGCACAGGTCGCCTTCACGGATCGAAAGGTAAAAGACGATGGCGAGGTGATAGGCGGAAAACGCATTTGTAATAAACACAGACAGAGCCGGCGGCCTCCCCGCCGCGGTGCACAGCCCACGTAGCAGAGGTAGTTTTATTAGTCACTGAGCTGCTCAAGTGGCAGTTGCTGGGGGTGAGCACGCGGCTCGATGCCGGCTGCACCCAAGGACCTGCCTCCAGTGCCTCTGTCCCCCCCAGCTCCCCCCGACCCCGGCCTTTGGGCACAGCCCAGGGCCCGCGTCACCGCACGGGGCTGCGATTACCGCTGTAAAATGAAAGCAGTTTAGAAAGTCGCTGTGAAATCTCCCACCAGTCCTGAACACCTTGATAAGTAGCATCAACTTAAATCAACTGCTGGGTTCTAATAATGTTTTCCCCGCTGCGTTTACCAGCTGTCGGAGCAGGAGCTGCTGTGCCAGGCTGCCACGGCGCTCACAAAAGTCACTAAGTGCAAGAAAGACTACGAGCCGCTCGTCATCAACTTGCAGAGCCTGCACGGCAAGACGGTAAGGAGGAGCTGCAGCCGCCCCGCTCGCCGCCCCCCGGAGCGGCCGTGCCCCCCACCCCGGCTGCTCCCGACCACGGGCCCTGCTTCGGTGCCGGCTCCCCAGATCCCGGACTGATCGAGCCGGTATTCGTTACCTTGCACGGGGCCAGACCTGCGCAGTGCTGCAGGATAATTTGCCTCCGTGGGAAGAGGGTAAATGTCCCCGCCAGCCCCGGCCACCCCGGGCCAGTGGCCATGGGGGTGACACCGGTGGGCACAGGGGCYGGGTGCTTGTCCTGAGCAAAGGYCAAATTCCCAACCTCCCGGGGCAGCATCCTCACAACACTTAACTGAATTATTCGCTGTGGGAGACAGAGGCAATGGAAACAAACCATCTGCTTGGGCTGGTAGCCTGGCTACCTGCCATCTGAGCTGCTAAATCCTGCTGTCAGCTCTAATGCTTTTATGCTTCTGCTTCCCCAGAACTGCTCCCTGAGAAATGAAAACGAGATCTACCTGCGCAACTTCTTGCCGGAGCTGGGGAACTTCACCCAGGGGATGTACAGGCGCCTGGCCACCTTGGCTGCACCGTGAGACRGGCGCTGCTCCGGCGAGAGCCGCCGCTGCCAGCCCCGAGCCCAGGGATTTTACTGCTGGTAGCTCTTCAAATAGGTTTTGCAGAGGTTTTTTTTTGCTCCTCGTTGCACGCACTTCCTCAGCTCTGCCCCAGCCCTCCTAAACCCAATGCAATCCTAAAAACTAGTCCCAGCGGGTACGCCGGGCACCCAGGATCGCTCAGCCGCCTGCCCGGGAGCGGGCGATGGGAAATCTCCCCTTCCCGGCAGGCGCCTGGCATCTCCCAAGCTTTCCGTCCAAGTGCCGTGTGTTTGATGTTACTCAGCCTCTGCAGGAGAGGTCTCGTCTGGATGACACTGCCCTTAGTGCTCCCTCGCAGCTCTGCGGCTCTTCCAGCCGGCACGAGGCGGGATGCGACCCCTCGGGAGGGATGCAACCCCCTGGAAGGGATGCGAGCCCCCGGGAGGGATGTGATCCCTCGGGATGGATGGATGTGAGCCCTCGGGAGGGCTGTGACCCCCCGGGAAGGCTGGCAGGAGGGTTTGCCTGCCCGGGAGGAGCCGGGCATCACGCCTGGCCGGGGCAGCCGAGGAGGTTGAGCTTTTAACTCGTTCACCTCCTCCTGCAGCGCCTACCAAAACCAAAACCAAATTATCTGCTTCCTGTTCCTCTTAATGAAGGGAGGCTTCTTCATAATCGACTTCTCTTCCTAAAGAGATCAAAATCTAGGTTGAAAYGATGCATTTTTCGCTAACGAGTTACTAGAGCAGCTCAGGGGGACGACTCCCCGCGGGTGCCCGGTGGGAGCGGAGCCGGGGAAGTGCAGCATCCGAGAGCGAAAGCCGGGAGGGGAAACAGCGGAGGGAGGGGGCTGCCTCGCCGCCAGCCAGAACTGTTAACATAACCTTTAATGTGTCTTTTRTATTGTCAGTGGGTTTTAAGTTATTAATAGCAAAGACCAGGAGAGTCTGTAGRATACCTTTGGATCTAATGGGTGCTCATGGGCATCATACGTCTAGAGTTTATTTATTATTATATTTTATTTAAATAACTTATTTTTATACTGCGTAATCTAAATATTCAAGACCAARAAGTCCTGGCTGTTGAAAGCTTTTCTTCACTTGGGACCCAAAACAAAAAGGAAAAGCCAGTATTCAGAATAGGTGTTTTATCTTTAACTTATATAAGAGTAGTTCTGTGGAATACAGTCATATTTAAAATACTGCTACCTCATTCTTAGGGAACTATTATTGCCTAATTGCCTTTCCACGACAACAAATGAATGTGTGCTGATTCATAATTTATTGTTCTTCCCTCTATTTAAAATATTTGTATCACAACAGAGTTAATATATTCAAATTACCATGTATTTGGATGTCTTTTAATTTTTTTTCATGTCAACTTTGCACTGACGTTATAAAAGTGTCTCAGGGCTTAAGCAATAAACTACTGAATAACGGGCTCTTGGTACCAATGGTTTATGCTGTCGATTCCCCTTTTCTTACCTTCAGCAGTTAATTAAGAGCATCRGGGGGTGCTGCCTCCTTGGTCAGTTGGCATGGGGGAAGGGGGTGGGGAAGGACGGCATTTTTTGGGGCAATATACAGCAAAACTACCCACTYGGCCATTGAGAGCAAGTTTCCAAGCAAGCAAAAGGCACCAATGAACCTACTCGGCTTGCGGCGTGGGAAAACACGGGCTGAAGGGAAGGGCTGGAGRAGCGGGGATGAGAGTCCTCGTTTGGGAAGAGGGTCTTGTGCGTGGGGCCATGATGAAGGGGAGTATGTCRGGGTGCAGACCGTGGTCGGGGGGGGCAGCAGGGCTGAAACGGGAGGCGGCGGGCGGCGAAGCGGTGCTGTATGCAGGGGAAGGCAGGCTCGGCCGGCGGGCGAGGGAAGGGACGGGGCCGGCTCGTGGGACGAGCGCCCGCTCGGGTGCCAGCGGTGGCAGGTACACGGGTAGGAAATAAACGGACGACCTGGCTGCTGGAAATTACTAGAAATACAGGAAATTACTATAAATCCAGGAAATTACTATAAATGTATGTGATGAGGCGTTAACGGCAGCCTTTGGATTAGCTCTGGATAAACCACAGCATTGTCAGCACCAGCACCAGCCACGGCAGGCAACAGAAATGCATGAAAACTGCAGCACGTCCCTGCCACTGCCAGCCGACGTTTACCCYGGGCAGCGGGTGACGCCCAGGCAAACCCTCGTGGCCCTTTCTCACGGCTGTCCTGGAATCGCTCCAGTTTGGCCCAAGGAAAGAGGGGGAAAGCGGAGCCAGCGGCCGTGGCTTGCAGCAGAGCCCTGGGCTCGGTGGCTGCGGGGACGCCAGCGCTGGGAGCCCAGGCGGGATCGTCGTGTGGTGGGGAGATGCTTCAAACCACAGAGCACGAGGGGGAGAATGGCAGTGGAGAAAAATCGAAGATGTTTCTGAACCAAGCACCTTCCTTCGGTGGGGAAAATGGCAGCAGGCTCATCCCCTGAACGATGGCTGAGACAAAGGTGCTGCCGGGACTCTAGAAACAACCCTCCTGCCCAGCACGGGCAGAGACGGGGACCGCGCCAGGGCTGGAGCCGTCCCTCCAGCGAGCGATGRGGCCGTCACTGCCATCGGCCGCATCCCACCCTCAGGAAAGGACATGGGAATTTTTTCCTTCWCTGGTGACTTGCCCATCACCCAGTGATGCAGTTTTCCACCATGATTCAGCCCGAGTAGCTCAAAGGTTACATTTTTCTGTTAATTTAGCGTTTTCTGTTCATTTACTCCAGTTTTAGAGCTTTCCACCGCGATCACTGGGGAAACCACTGTGTCTGCGGGACGGGACCACCACCTCCATCCCCTTCTCCAGCACCACTTTCAGGCAGGGAGCCTCCCACCACCACCCAGCCCAGACCAGGGGGGTGGCTCCGGGCAYCCCAGCGAGGAGCCCGGCCCCACGGCCACCATCCGCAGGGGCCGCTGCCGCCGGGGCACGGTCCCGCAGCCGGAGCGCGCTCGCTTATCTGTTCTCCATCGAGAGCAGTGCAGGTAGGAAACGGAGCAGCACTCCGCTGGCAAATCCCTTGCAAAGGTCTTTCTGAGTCAGTGGCTCTAACTTCATCTGGGGCATTTCGTAATTAGACAAACAAAATTACTCTCAGTCTGGTTGCTCCTGGATTAATCGAGCACTCGCAAACTCTTATCAAGCATCTGATGGCAAGTTGCTATTTGAGTTAGAAAAATACCTATTAGTTATTACAAAACTCCGAAGTTTCCCGGCTCAGCTAATTTCTCAGCGTGATTTCCTGCGGCAGCGCCGGTCGGTGGTGCCAGCAGAGCCCATCGCCTGAACCTCGCTCAGGCTTTTCCCCAAGCGGGGCAGGACGGGCCGGGACAGCCTCCAGCTCGCCGAGATGCYGGGCGCTGGAGCAAAGTCGCAAAACCCCATTTTCCCACGCGAGCGCCGGCGCTCCCGGGCATCGATGCCGCAGGACCAGCTCCCTGTCCCTCGCCCGCGTCCCCGCAGGGTGCCACGGGCAGGATCACGCTGTTTCGGGGGTCCTGTTTGGCCAGGAGAGCCCCCAGCCCTCCATAAACCCCCCGGCCCCGGGAGGCGGCGATGCCCTGCTCCTACCCAGGAGGTTTTTGTCCCCGCGGGCCCCAGGAAGGGCTCTGCCGCGCTTTCTGTTTCTCCCGGAGGCGCAGGTTAAGATAACCGTAGACAGCAAATGGTATGCAGATGAAGGATGCTTTGCATGATTTGGAGATATTCAAATGAAACGCGAGATGGAAGAGCTGGCAGGATAGTTAGAGAAAAAAGAGCAAAGCTCCGTTATTTGAGTGCAGTCAGATCCGTGGTCTCCCCAGTTCGGCCACTTTCACCGCACGGTGTAAAGAAAGTCTTGGGATACGGAGAAATGAAGAATCCCCAAATYGGGCAGTTTACATACTTTCTTTTGTACGTGACCTGACTCCTACCACTGTTATCTTACGGTGGAAATTTCCTACGTTGAAACGTAATGCAAGATCAGAAGAAAATCTTGACTTTTACAAAAAAGACCTGTTGTCCTAATTGGATAGGAGCAACTTTGGAAAGTGCAGATAAGGGAAAAATAAGTTTTTCCTACAGGTTCAGCAATTTTACAGCCATAAATTGAGATGTTTCTTCCAGAAAAGCACACACAGGTATAGATCACCAAAATATCCAGAAACTGCACGCCGAGGGGGTTCAGTCCAAGCAGGCCATGAGCATCCCGGTCCCAGTTCTGCTCGCCTTCCTGGCGCTGTCAGCCTGCCAGGGCCACACGGCCCCTCTGCTGCAGACCAACTTTCTGAAGGAGAGCATCAGGCTGCTGAGCGAGCTCCTGGAGACGAAGGTAGGGCTCGATCGCACGGCTCAGCCTTTACCCGCCGATGGGAGGGACAGATTGTTTCACCGGGTTGGGCAGAAGCGATGCTGAGTCAAAGGAAGGTGCTGAGCGAGCAGGGCCGAGGTACAGCGCTCCCGGGGAGCCGAGAGCGGGCGGACGGACGGATGGGTGTGTGTCTGCGTGCACGTGTCAGGATGGATCCACGYTAGCGGTTTCTCTAGCCTGATCGCTCCTCTCCTTTGTGTCTYGATAAAGGTTTCCTGTGACAAGATGAACGTGACAAGTATTTTTGCAGACGATAAGGTAAGAGAGAAAAACCGAACTTGTCCTTGTTTGAAAACAATCATATGGCCACGACGGGTACTGGGAGAGGCTGYCGGGGGCCGGAGGAGAGCACGGGGCAGCCAGGAGGCAAATGTGAAGCCCTGGGAGTCCTGCCCGTCCCGGTGCAGCACTGCACGGAAGCAAGGAGCCCATCGCAAGCCCCGAGCAGCGATGCTGGGCTGCCAGGCTGGTCCTGGCCGCTCCYGGTGCCCAGCACGGGTGCCCTCACCTTCCCGCACCCACCTCCACCTCCAGCCAAAGCAGCGTCGGCTGCTGCCAGCCACCCCGGAGGCAGAGGGAGGCCAGAGGGGCAGGCAGGAATGGGCAGCATGTGTTTTAGCAGCATACAGGGTTTTTCAAGCTTTTCAGAAAGGAAGAGAGGAACTTCTTCCTTTGCCTTGGAGCGGTGTGTCACCATCTCACAGACACCCACACGCGCCTATCGCGCAGCATCTCGAGCTCTGGTTAGACACACTATCCCTCTTTAGCCCTTTATCTGGGGGAAGGCTTTTCAGTTAGCAGAAGATTTAATAGCAGATAATAAAGCCTATTTCTGCTCTGAAAATTGCTGCCTAAGCCAAGCTCCCCGGCACCAGAGTTCCTGTTTTCACAGAAAGCCGATGCCCTCACCTCACGCTGCACGGGCGGGCGGCAGCCAAGGGGCGCAGCAGCCTCCCGCGGGGACCTGGGGGCTGAGCACCCCCTCRGGGGGTCCCCGCACCCCCTCCTGCCACAGGGAGCGGCTCTGGGAGCGAGARGAGATGCCCGGGATGCYGCAGGACCCRACAACCCGGCCGTGCTCACGRAGATGGGCCGGTCGCTCAGTCGGTGGTGCCATTTGGGTGAAAGCTGAGGAACTCCGAGCAGGCAGAGCTCTCCTGCAGCGAGGCGGAGCGGGAATGTCCCCCAGGRAAGACAATTGAATAGTTTCCTTGTTACCGCCAGCACTTCATTTATCAGCTCCTCATCTTCCACGTGTCGCCGCTACAGGGCTTTATCTACTCAAAGCCCCTTAACGGAGGCAACCTCTTCCCAAGGGCTTTTGCTATTCCCACAGAGCCTCTACCCACCCAAACCAGCTTCGTTCCCGTGGGACCCCGCAGGAAGCAGCTCCCCGAGCGCAGGGTCTCACCCGCGGGTCCCACTTTCGCGCCCGCGGCGGGAGCACGATGCTCTAAGCACGTGGGTGCTCACTGCTGCGCCAAACTCTGCCACGACTCCTCGGCAGCGGCTGACGGCACCCTCCTCGCCGGGGACGGGAACAGACCCGGGTGTGCACACACGTGGCTGGGAAGCTTTGACATCTCAAGCTGTACTTTGCACCTGCCATTTAGAACAGAAATGTATTATCTGCACTGTTTTAATCTGCTGCTAATGAAGATGTGACTGTACAAAAGGGTTTCTAAAAAAAGCCACGCGCGTCTTTTTCCAGAAAGACGATGATATAGAGATCTTATGCAAAGCCACCACAGTCGCTTGGGAGGGCCGGAGCTGCCACAGGCACCTGGAAGGCATTTACCTCAACTTGCTCAATCTCGTCCAAAGGAAGAGCACAGTCCACAAGGTAAGGCAAAGCTCTCCCCTCGCCGCCCGCAGCCCCCGGCCCCTGCGGCACCGACCGCGCTGGGGCCGTACAGCCCTCAGCCTTCTGCACGGCCAGCTTCTCCCGCCGTCACCATTTTCGCTTTCACCCAGTCCTCTCTCTCCCGCACCACCGTTAGCAGCCAAGAACAGGCTGGAGAAGCAGCTCCCTCCCCCAGCAAGCATCCTAATGGCCATTTTTTCCYATTACAGGCACCATGTCCCGTGGCAGCAGGCAACACTACTTCACTGAATGATTTCCTCGTGGACTTACGCAGAGTCCTCCAACGATTACTGAAAGACTAGAGTTCGAAGTGAAAAAAACAGTTCGGTTTTTTGTTTGTTGTTTTCTTTTTAAACTATAATGACACTGTATTTTTCAAAGATTATTTATAATAATTCTTTAAATAAATGTATTTTTGGACTAAATTTGCTGGCATTGCATAAGATGATTCTCAGCCAGAAACTGGAGGGCACAGGAGCACGTTTGGGAGCTCTGGGGCACGGGGCACTGGGCTGCAGGACCCGGCTGGCAGCACCGAGGAGCCCCCAGCTCCTGGAGAGACCCGCTCAGCCCTCTCCCACCRCCCCCAGCAGAAATGCCGAGGGGCCCAAGAGGAGGCCACGGCTGGGACAGAGCACCAAGGSCAGTCCAGAAGCAACAGGGACCAGGCTGAAGGCAACAGAGGAAAACTGCAGAGCAGGGAAGAAAAGATGGGTGTTTTCTAKCCACRTTGTTGGAAAGGGGCAAGTTTGTGACTGGGTTGGAAACCAGGGCACAGAGGGGCAGTGCTGACTCCAGGGAGCTGAGYAGTGACAGATTCCTAGATGGAACTRGGGCTTTAGAAATAATGAGGTTTAAAACTACGAAGTCAGAAGTCATTTTTGTAACTTTGCCATATAAGTTGCAAGAAATACATGGGGCTACAGCGAACAGAGTCCAGGCACCAGGGTTGCCAAAACAAGGAATTTATCCTGCTGTGGGGTTAAGGCTGGTACTAACACAAGGAAAGCAGGTCTAAGCAGAGGAAAAAGCCCAAGAGAAGGCCAGCTGGAGAAGCCAGGCCACAACCAGGGCCTGCTTCTGAAAGCCATGAACTCAGAAGTGTGTGCTAGAGCTGCAAAGGGAGATGCCAGGTCCATAGCCAAGCAGGCCCTTAGTTCTCCCCTCACTTTATAGTYTATTTATAGCCTATATTTTATTATAACCATGTATTTATATGCATGCCATTTATATATTGCAAAGCTCTTTGTGACCCAGGAGTAAAGAGGCTCCAGCAGCAACAGCAGTGAAAGAAATAGCAACAGGGAGCAAAACTGCACTGTTAAAGGGGTGAGCCTGGCCTGCAGCAGACCTGGCTGGTGGTTGAAGTCTCTCTAGCAACAGGGGACTGGAGTCTTGCAGGTATTTAGGTGTCTACCATTTCACAACTTACTTTGGCACAGCGTGGGAGAGAGCTTTGGAAAGTCCCAGGACTGTGCAAAGTTTGGTTCATGCATCAACTGAGTCACAGTACTCAGGGGAGCTGCAAAGTTAGCAGACCACAAAAAACCTGTTACCTACTGCATGAGCAGGCTGAAACATCTTCCAGAGGAAGAAATGCACTGCAGACCAAYACAGTTTATGCAGCAAAGGAAACAGAGCTGAGCACTTCCAATTACTGCAGGTAAACTCACACCATCTGCACGAATACAGGCTTGCCACGTAGCACAAGGACACTGAAAGCCGGAGCAGTGTGAAAAGCCTTCTCCCCATCAGSTGTACGACCTATGCAGTGCGCATACGCAAGAAGAGGCAGAACACACGCAGCACCGACTATTTCGGTGGACGAGAAGCTGAKCTTGCAGTGCTCTGGCTCAGCTGGGCTCTCCTCTCCCCCAGGGGCAGCTCAGGACAACCCCAGCAGAGGATGGGCYTGAACAAGGGGCTCCTCAGCTCCTCGGGGCACATCCCCTGATCTGCATACTGGCCTCATCCCGCTGATCTTCTCCAGAGGCTTGCAAAGCATCCTCTTGTTCTGCCCTGTCCACCTCTTCCACAGSAGCTTGTTGCCCACTGCCCTGGGGCTTGGCAAATGAGGGTCCCCACGCACCCCAAATTCACTTCTCTTAACTTCTCCAGTAAGTGCTGTATATCGCAGAGCTATACAGACTATTTTAGCTACCCTTCCTGACATATCTTCTGACTCAACTGAGTTAGAAAGGTGCTGTATGTATAAAGTTATTTGAAAAACATGCACAGAGGTGGAACTAGGAATCAGGAATTTTATTTCTTGGTATGAACATGCTCCAGGGACACATACTGATATATACAGTGTAATGAATAAAGTTTAATCATAAACAAAGAATAATCAGAAATAAACAGAGTTAGAAAACCAATAAATAGGAAGACAAATTATACAAACAGACTAGCAGTTTTTCCTATATACAGGACTGGTTAAGCAGAACTGTTGAGAAAGGTGAAAGCTGGACATGTGCAGACAGTGTAAGTCAGTGAAAGGCACTAAGGACCATTTTCCCTTCCTCTTAAAGAAAGGATCAGGAACAAGTTAAACATGAAATAATTCATTTACACAACATTAAACAACATAAAGCGTTAAAAACCTCAGTGTTAAGGTCGATGTTCTGGAATGAGGGGAATCTTCTGGTAGCAAGATGCAAAGATGAGCACACACAATATATATACTATGGTAATATSATTTTTGATAAATACTATAGAGCACATACTGACCTGGGATGAGAATGGCTGTATTAAGCTCTTAAAAAAACCCACACAAACCAAACCCCTTCCTCATTAAAATATGTTATGGACCCATTAGACATTCACAGATTGTCCAGGGCTACAGAGAGGGCCCATATGGYAAACCTGCAAGCCAGACTCTCTGGTTTTAAAAGAAAGCTCCCAGAACTTCAGCAAAACACACCAGTTCAAAGGTAAGCCAAGCTGATAGAACATCATGACCATGTTAGTGTTCCACTTGAAGTAAAGTCCTCTTTAAGACTAGATAATTTGTTCTCCAAGCCCCTGTAACAGGAGATTACAACCAGTTTCTCCAATCTGCCAATTACAAAGGTGTGCAAGCAATTATTTATTGTTTTCTCTGCCCCAAGGCTCACTTAAATATGTAGAGTACTATTGTTTTCAGCAGCAGGACTGTAACATTAATTAAATCGTAAAGCATATGCCTTTATAGTTAAGTTTTAAATATTTTAAATGCAGTGTCATGGTTCACAGTAGTATGTTTAAGCCACTGATGTCTGTCAGGWAAAAGAATTTTCAATGGTCTTTTTGAAAGCACAGTTCAGGAGAAACTCCCTTAAAAACAGATCACTCAACAAATCTTAGCACAAGATGACGTAGCACAAAGGGAAATACAACAGTTATCCCTGGTTCTGAGAACTGGTAACAGGCCAAAATCATGCATCTATCTGCTCGGACTGAGAACTGACATAAGGCCTAGGACAAAACAGCATTTAAGCCATTTTCAGTCCCTCCTGTTCGATGAGAAGCATGTAACACGGGATAACCCAACTCTATCCAAGCACATTCAAAGTAAGGTCCAGCTCTTCAAGGGCAAAACCAGCTACAGCTTAGATCAGACAAAAATTCTGAGTATTTACCTCTGTAAAAGCTAGGCTAGAGAAAACAAATGCCAGTGTTTGTATCTTGTAAAGCCAGATCTTGTATGCACTTAGGTGACACTCCCTTCCTCCCCTCCCCCCCAAAATAGAGGGCAGTATGTTCTTCCCCTAGGTCATGATCCTGAAAAACACATTTAAAAAAAAACAGGGAAAAGCTTACAACTCATTTAGAATAGCACTGAATAGCACTCCAGAGCAAAATACGTCCTTACAAGACCAGTTTTAACTATTACAGATCCTGTTACAGACCCGTTATGGAGTCACAAGGGACATCCAGYAAGCATCGCGATAGTAAGAAAGGGATGTCAACTTTTAACTGCTCTAAGTACTTCACAAGAACATTCTGGTATTTGCAAACGTGGCTACTAGCAAGAACTCAGGACACCTAAGGAGCTGTCTTGTTCTTTCTGTCATGCTTAAGGACTCAATTTCTCCTATTATAGTAATCACAGCTTTCTAAACCTCTAGGTAACACTAAGATTACACGGAAGTTACAGCTAATTACCACCACCCTGGCATGGGAACAGCTGATGTGCTCCAGCATGAGTTACAAAGCACACACAATCCAAAGGAGATGCATTTTCTCTGTGACACAAAAGCAATGTATTAAAGTGATATGTGTCTATTAGCAGCATAAATATCAAAGGAAAAGAGCAGCCACCACAAATAAATGGTTATCATCAGAGACCAGAATTTTTTTCCTCTCAGAGCACAGCCAGAAACCCGAGATGATACAACCTACACAGGAACACAAACAGCACCAGCTATTTCAGGGGATGTCAGTGTTCTGGGAGAATTGGGCAATTCATGCCTGTTTTAATATAGGAGAGTCAAATTCACTGTCAGTTTAGAGCACTGGTCCAGTGCCCTTGTAGCCAGGGATGAGAAAATAAAGCCATAATGCCCACAGTCCCAAGGCTGAAGCCAAGTCCTAGTATTATAGCATTCCCATTAAATTATCTCTGCTGTTCAGATTACAAAACAATTCACATACATTTAAAAAATTCCATCTCAGAAGCATAAAAAGCAGCCAAAGCAATGCTGCAACACAGCCTTAAAAGGAGGAAAAAAGCTCTTTTGCATTTGCAAAGGCCAGCAGATCACACACAACTAGACAAAAATAAAAGCACTAAACACACTTGTTTTCTGTTGCACTTAAACAGAGCATGGTCCCTTCCCGTAAGTCTCAGACTTTTGTAGTTCATGTTTCCCCTACCCAACTACTTTCTTTGTACAGCAAGCCAGCAAATAAAGGGAAAAGGATTGTGTATTTGATACACAATATGATCAGGTTAATAGCCACAGTGAGGAATATTTAAATAAAAGGGTTTGATGCTCTTAATTCAAAGGTTTGCAGCAACCACATTCAAACACAGATCAGTGCAACAGAGGACAATAGTGAAAGCTGCCAGTTATGTGCAAAGCAGGGCATAAATCAGATTTAACAGCCTTAAATTTTAGGATTTCATCAACCGTTTTGAGCTAACACGTCTAGCACTTAAACACACATCTAGAACCCTTATTTTCTATACATTTCAACAAGGATTGCCAACAATGGTTTCCCTGCACAACACATTTAACACATGGAATTTCACAACCATCATATATACCAGTTTAATATTATGTTAATATAACATACAATATATGGGCAACTAAGGAAAAATACATTTTTTTAAAATAAAGCTCCATACCAGCAAGGCATGGATTTTATAGCCGTGTCAAACTGTGCCATTTCTTGAATTCCATATTCTGGCCAAATCTTATACACTCACTGATTTTTACGGCAATTCTGAACAGGTCACACCTACTGCAGCAGAGAGTCAATGACGGCTCCTGGCTTTGCCGAACGTTTTCTGTTTGGAGAGCAGAAAGGAAAGGGAAAAATAACACCATACACACATCACTATGCTGTCTAGGAAAGACAGGGACCAGCCACATTTCAAGTCGAAACTACACAATGTTACTCTTCCACAAGCATTTGTCAAAACCAAACAAACAAAAATAACCAAGAAAACCCATGCTGAAATCTCCCCCAACAGCACATTACTTTCCAGTAATAACAGTATATGCACTGTCAATGTGTCAGATGTTAAACTGAACCACAGAACACACTGAAATAAAGCAAGAGGCCGGAAGAGGGGAATGCAACAAAAGGGCATCAGAAAAATCCCCAGACAAGTCCTTCTGGACAAGATTTTACCGAAGTAAAGAGATTTCAGCTTGGCTCTGTCACACTTGGCACTGGTAAACTTTACATCGTGCAAAATGTTAGCATTTTGTCTTCTCATTAAGCAAGTGTTTGAAGACTTACGGTAAGTTTGCATGCACAAACTTAAGCCTTCCCCTGAGTAAATGCCCCATTACATATAGATACTCCAAAGTTCACCTTCTACCCGTCTTGGGCCTGGATCTCCCTTTTGAAGTCCTCGGCCTCTCCAGCTTCATCAGAGATTGCCTCAAGCTTTCTTCAGTGTAAGCTAAGTAAACATGGGAAAGGTCCACTTCAAAGGGCTAAAAAAACCAAAAAAAACCACAAAACAAAAACATCAGAATCATTTTATACATTGATCAATGGTGCTTTTGTAACACTAGAAAGACTCATCTCTTCAAAAGAAAAGAAAACTGAAATTGGACAGTTTTCCTATAAATACGCAGTAGTAGGTACAGGCAGCAGAACTTGGACCTACGCAATTCAATACATGCTTATAAAGAGTCACTCACATCTTTTTCTTTTTTATCCAGGACAGGCGTCTGCTTCCTCATATTGTTTCCTGTATATGCAACACATTTCTTAAAGAAAGAAAGGTCTGTTAGTAAAATCTACTGTGCACAGTAAAACTGACTACAGCTTTATCAATTTACTTGTGGGCTCAATTAAGCTCCTCAGAAGCTCGTGCTAACATTAGCTTGTACACGAGCCAGTCAGCTAGCTTACCAGCTGCCATTCTCCAATGTCCTCATTCCAGTGAACATAGTTTTCAATCATTTCCTAGAAAGAAATCAGAACAGTAATTGTTATAGACTTGCACAATCTACACTCCAGATGCATTTTCTAGAACATACACACCTAAAGATCTGGACAAACTGCTKAAGAACAGTCTTGACCATTCTAAGTTTTTATCAGGACAGCCATACCATGTTCAAAACCCCCTACTTACACTCTGAAGACTASAGAAGAGAAAAATACCACTCCCAAATCGTAGGCATTGGAGTTCCCACTAAAGCATGGGTTTCCTATTATGCCAGTGCCATCAGGAGAGCAATAAACACACATTGTAAAATGGAAAAAATGAAAGATTAAGGGAAATAGCTTTTATATTTTCTATTAAATAGYGTGCATCTCATCATGAATTTTCTGAACATAAGGGTCACAAAGAAAACAAGAAGTGAAGAGTTACAAGTTCAGTCTTACTACTTTGTATTAGTGTCAGACATTAGCAAGCACAACTTCAAGCACAGTAGAAAAAAAGAGGTTTTGAACAGACCCAGAGCATGGGCACACAGTGAGTATACCAGTTAAATACATGGTGAATGTGATTTTATTTTTTTTTTTTTAAAACCATTAGGAAAACATGCTGCAAAAGAACTGAGATTAGTATATCCCCCTGCTTACAACCYCCACCACATTATACACTGCTTCCCTAAAACAGATTCCATAACCATGGAATTGTAGCCAAAGTTATCAACACCCCTGAGAAATACAACACAGCTATTCTGCATTCGTTATTCACATCATTGTGCTGGTTTTGGAGCCAAGTGCACCCACTAACTCTGATCATCTTCCGATTGAACTTCAAGCTGAAGTCCACCAGGTTACAAGAGTCACTTGACAAAAGCATCTTTTCCTACTTTAACATCACCTGGTTCTAACAACCCAGATAATGGCACAAACACACGAATGCAACCAAGTTGCACCTGCTCAGCTGAGCCACACCAAACAAAGGCTCACAGCAATACACACCAACTCATTTGTGCTACAGCTTAGCAGACAAGTGTCAAACAGTTCACTGCCAATACCTCGTGAAGAGAAAAAAAGCCAAGTCATCCCATTTGTTAGACAGAAGAAAAGCTAGAGGGCTTAGCGTGCATAGACAATCCTACGTCACAGGCTTCGGTTCTTTACCTGGTAGTCTTGAGGAATGAAGTTGTCTATGATAAGCATCTGAAGGCGAAGTTCCCTGCTCAGCTGCCGAATATTCTCTAGTAATCCTTCAATCTCTCTCTGATGCTCTTGTTGCAGATCTGCCATCTGAAGACAAACCAGGCATTTGAGAGGCATCAGAGCTAGCTTAAGACATGGTAACAGCCTAAAAAAGAAGWGTCTTCTGCCTATAAGAGGTTTTTGGGAAACGAAAGCAAACTCTGGTTATAAGTACTAGAATATTTATCTCTGAAGAATAAGCCCTCTGAAACCTTCCAGCTCAGACATGGCTGAAAATAGCATTAAGTTCTCAGTTTCATAAAAACGAAACTGGCCTTCTGCCAATCCAAGCTCTGCACCAGCTAAGAGCAGATGAAGAGTGTGCAGACAAGTTATATCCCTGGCAAGATTTCAAGGAAAATCTCTGATCCCAGAGACAAAAATGCACTTTTCATGAAGCACGAACTCTAGATACCAGCCAAAGGACACATTGATCCAGTGTGACTGAGGAAGAGACAACAAGAGCAACAGGCAGAAAGGACAGCCAGCTAAGCGCAGAGRAGCATCTGGGCTGCTGCAAAGCAGGAGACTGGACTGCCAGCAAACAGCTTTTATTTTGTTTCAGAAATAACCAGTGTTTTTCCTTGAAGTTCTGAATACTCAGGGTCTCACACATACCCCCTCTCAGCCCAGCCTGGGGAAAAGCTCTACAACATGCCCCTGTGAAGCTCTGACACCAGACTTAATTAGATCTTTTTAATTACGTGAGCCAAARGGACAGCACAGAAAGACATTTCTAAACATACGGCACTTTTTCCAGTGTTACAAAGCTGATGGCTTACCCCTCCCAGCTATAGTCCCTCACGTGATCACAGGCTGAGGACTTCAGACACTAACCTCTGATTTTGCAGCCATAAGCATGGTCCAAACTTTCTTCAGCTTTTTGGTTTTCCCCTGTGCTTCTTCCTGGAGGCTGGTATACTTCTCCTCGATGTCTAAGCGTTCTTGCTGTGTGCAACATTTAGCAGAGACATCCACAAATTAACATAATCAAAGAAACTATCCACAATAGTATGAACAAGAGGAGAAACTACTTGAACAAAACAAAGCATTTGCCAAGGGCATGGAGACCTGGCTTAGCCAGGCTGGCACAGACCCGCAGTGATCACATTGCCCTACAAGTGAGCGCTGCCAAYGCGTGGCCTCCGAAGTGGTTAGCTTCTGCTACGCTTTTGGAGTAGAACCACATTTCATCCACGTGAGCAATGCCAAGGCATGCAACATGGTGTGTCCTGCCATTGCTATTGTCAGACAGCTACAGCATATAACCTCACCTCCTTCTCCTCAAGCTCCTTGCGAAGCTGTTCTGCTCTCTTTCTTCGTTCTTCCAGTTCCATATTTGATTCTTCTAGAAGCTTCTCTTGCTCCTCTGCTTTTGCCAGCAAGTCCACTCCTCCCACAATCACCTTCTTCTCCAATGCAGACAGTTTCTCCAACAGGGACTGGTGCTCTTGTCTAGAGAGACAGGTAAGTGTAAAACTTCCTGTCCTACAGTGGTCACAAGGCAGCAGGTCCAGCTCAGTTTTACAGCCCAGACAGCATTCGCAGGGCTGGAAAAACTTGTCTTGCTGTCAAGGGTTTAAGTGGGGGTGAGGCAGTGCAAGTGAATGCAGGGAGTTCCCTGAGCTAAGCTCCCATCACTTTCTCACAAGCAAAACCAGGTCAGCAGAGAAGTCTCTCCCGCTGCAAGTCCCCTCTGTGAGGGGCTGCAAGGCACCGGCGATATTACCAGGCTACCCAAGGCACCCCCTCCCCGAGGGCCCTRCCAGCACAGCAATGCCCAGAGGCAGCCGCAGAAATGGAAGCGMGCAAACAGAGATCAAGGCAGGGCAGCCGAGATGCAAACCAGGAATGCCGGCTGCTGTTGGAGCAGCCTCTGACAGCAGGACTGTCCTATTTGCATGGGCCAATGCAATCTCAGCAGCTTTTCAGCTCCAGAGTAGGGAACCCCTACACCCAAAATGACATGCTCGTGACAGTGTGCTGCAGGAAACCTGGCTTGCTACACAGCTATTGCCCACTGACCAAGCAGTACTGCTGCTCTTCACAGGTCTCCAGGGTTTGGAGGATTCATTTATGTTTCTAGGCTATCTTGCACAACTAGATAAAGTTCAGAGAAGAAAGAAGTGGCAAAAGGATAAAGTTTGTCTTTTCCATCTGCTCTAAACTCTGATAGCAGAGTAAGCTCCTCTTTCACTTTGATAATAGCAAGAGCTGATGTTCATTTTATACAAAGTTTGACAAGCACCTCACCATGCATCTCCAAATATTCATAACTGAGTGGTAGATTAAGGAAGGAAAAACCACATGACCACATGAACTGCTCAGAGCAGGGTACTCACTGAGCTTTAAGCAAGTCTTTTTCTCTCTTCTCCAGTTCAGCTCTGGCTTTATTTCTTTCTTCTTCTTCCATATCAAGCTTAGTTTCAAGAGCTTTTCTCTCTTCTTCAATCTTGGCTTGCATCTCTACCATCTTATCAGGGGAAACTTTCTTTTTGCCTTTTGAAGAGATAGGGGAAGCAAATTAGTTCACAGAAAAATAAGACAGCCTCTGTATCACAGCATTTTTTCCAAGTTCAGATTCAATACTTGCATTTAACAAAAATYAATTTAATTAGATGTCAGCTCCAAGCTGGGCACAACTCAATCTTTCAAATCCCATTTTAACATTGACCAGTCGTCACCAGTTCCTACAGAGAAGGAACGCTATATAACTAACACTATAACATAATGCCCCCAAAATAGAAAACATACAGAGAACACCTGGGGAAGGAACACTGCCTAAAGAGAAGTCTGAGCTGGAAACTCAGATGTTCTAACTATGCAGATTAGGCCAAATGAAGGAAAATAGAAGACTGCCTTGACCTACAGCTGCAAGAGCTAAGCTACCAAGAGTTACATACTCAAATTTCAGATTAGCATCCCCACCACACCCCTTGTTCTTGTCCTCCTTCCAGGCTTACCTATTACAAAGTAAGCACGTAGATATTTTAAGAACGCACTACTATGAAAATGCAGAGACCCAGAGAAATTCAAAACAGCCCTATGAAAAACAGGCAATTAAAGAAACTTTTTGATGGTATTTGATCTATGTAACAGCGACTACCCACAGATTTGAAAGTACTGAGGTTTGCTGTGACTTATCAACCGTGTTTTTACAACATTACTACTATTACAACAAACCAGGTACATTTCATAGAGGGTTACAAAGGAAGTGGCCAGAGCAACTCTCAAAATCTATCAGCCTGAAGGGTTGGTCCCAAACACCTGTGATTTTGAAACAAAGTGTGAGGCTGCTGCTCTTGGAAGTCACTCCGGAAGTCTCGAGTCAACTTTCATTGTAACCCCAAAAGTGCCTATGGCAGGTGAACACAGAGATCCTTGGGGGTTATGTGGAGTGAGAGAGAGCCCAGCCTATGTGCACTTCCTCAAATCCACAAGTCTCCCACAAGTCCTACAWCTCCCTTTATTCACTACAAGGGAATCCTTCATTTTCTTATTTTGCTCTTCTCCAGACGTGGAAAAAAACCAAACCAAAACAACAAATGTAGAATCCAGATGCCTAGAAACTAACAGAAGCCATCAACTGTCAAGGGACTGTTTTTCACAGTGACATAATGCATATGGTCAGAACATGCTCAAGAAAGTTGTTGTTCAATAAAAGACTTCCCTCCAGTCTTCATGGATTCAGCTTTATTTATATTCATATATGACCTCTAGCAAACAGACAAAATGCACTGTATTTGTAAACACGCATGCATATACGTGCATATGTGTATGCATGTTTGTTCATGCACACAAGAGAATATAATTAGTTTTGTGGCAAGGTAAGGACTTCAGCACTACAGCAAACAATGTCTTAGTTTCCATCTGCTAAAGTTAGGAATCAGATAAGCACTTATTTCTGGATCTGTGGTGAAAAAGTCTCTCTAATTAGTCTGAGTAAGAAGCTTTCTGAAAGTGCTATACAGAGATCATCATATGAAAAGAGATAAGCCAGATAAAGGCTTCTTACTGTTAGTACACATCCCTATRTATTCTCAGTTTAGGAGAAAAAGGTGAACTAAACCAAGTTGTAAGACCCTTTCACAAGCTCTGCAATTGTATTATAAGGAGGCGGAAATCAATTACACCAACCTGCTTGATCTTGCATTAAGAGGAAGTAGAAAGCAAACCGCAGAGAGGCAGCATATGCATAAAAAGAGGAGGAAAGAAAATACATTATTGCTTTGATCATTTTGGACAAAGATCATCAGTATCAGAACAAGCATTAATTTTATATGCATGTTTCTAGAGTAGAAAACACAGGATAATCATCACTTAAAAAACTCCATTAGAGCAAACATTAATGCATCATGATTTTATGCTAAAGCAGAAAGTTTCTGTACTTCAGAGTGCTTTGCATATCCAGCATAATCTTCAGCTCACTCTTGCATTCTTCTACCCATCCAATGCAATGCAGAATCTAAATGTAACATTATGAGCCTGCCGCAAAGATCATGCCCTAAGAAACAATTAAAGAGGGTAGATTTCTTCTTCAATAAGAGACTTAATGCTTTCTCCCCGCCCCAGCGCAAGACAGCCAATTCTGTTATATTACCTGTAAAATATTAGCATACAGAAGACCCGTTCTAAGTTTTAACTAGGTTTCCAAGCCAATTCTTTGCAAGATACATGACAGTTGCACAYAGGGAGTCTCGGGACAAGATTTCTCCATTTAATTACACAGGGTATTAGTAGGTTAATTTGCAGTAACTGATGCTTCCATAGAGGTATATAGCCAGTTTTGGTTATTCAAGCAAGTGCAGCAAAAAAAGGCAGGACAAGAAAGGGATAATGAAAGACACCACATGCAAAAGGGTCACGCTTGAGGACAGTTAATATCCCAAATCACATATAGCCACACTTATCCTAATGGCCAAAAGCCCAGTGCAACTTCCATAACAGAGCTGTCTCCAAACTTGCAGGAKATGGACTCATCCACCCACTGCCACATCAGCAGTTTGCTATTAACTGTCYTCATCCAAATAAAATACTCAGGTTTCAAGCAAGCTTTGAAAGAGCAAGYTTGAAGCAAGCAGATTCCAAGCCTACCATCATATGACCCACCAAAGGTCTCCTTTAGGTTGCGATCCTTCTAACCTCCTACTGCACTTTCTCTGAGCTGATGCTTTCCACTAACGTAACTATATAAATGTGATTGAACTATACAGCAATACTTGCCAGACYCTCTCCACACAGGGAGGAGAGCAGACTGCATCTCTACAGGATAACCACAACAGTGGGTGAAGTGGTCCTACAAACCAAGTCCTGAGATGTGATTTATTTCTTCAGTCATCACTAACTGATTGTAGGGTTTTTAAAGGCAGAGAGCCCTCTCTCTGACCAGGAGCAGACCAGACTTTCCTCACTGCTAGACCAAAATCTAGATCCCTTGTTCCTCTGAACTAAGTCCCACAGTGATCAAGAACTTAATGTCATGGGGCAGTTAAACCCCAACCACCACCAAGGATTTTTTTTTTAAGTATCTGCCAAAATAAAGCAAATCAACCAAGTGTTACCACGTTTTCTTTGCAAGTATAAACCTTGTGTTGTTTGATTGTTGACTGCTCCATTCACTTTCTCCAAAACTCATTTTGAGAAGGCAGAGTCCAATATAACATAATGCAACCCATTTTGCCTGTCCAGCTGTCCTTTTTAAGAACTCATAGTGTTGCTACTCCCATAAAAAAGTTAGCTCAGACTTCTTCCTGGTATTTTAGAGGGAGCGTTTAATGCAGAAGTTGCAAACTGGGTTTTTTAACCTATTATTTCTCAATTGTCTTTAAATCTTGCTCAAGCAGCATATTAAATTGCTTCCTATTCTCTCACATATCTGGTTAACAATGTGCACATCGAACAATTGTTTCAAGCATGGAAGCAGCAAAGGAAAGGCATGCTTTAGCAGAGTTAAAAGTTCAGGTTTATCTTTCCAATGGACATAGCGGGGAAGAGTGCAGCATTGCAAAATGGAGTGTGCAGATTATGGAAAGGCCAAAGCTTAAAGGACTTAAGAGCTCCCACTCACTAGTGAAGGACTTATCCAGAGGTTTCTCTATGACAGAGCATGTGGAGTCTGAACTACTGCTGCTGCTACTGCCTGGAAAACAGAAATGCGTCCCACAGAAAAACCCAGAGAGGAAGAAACATGCAGATGGGAAGTTAGTTCTAAAGGAAAGAAACCCAGAAGGGCCAGCAACCTAGTTCAAAAAGGCACAAGTTCCCATTAGGAAGCATTTGCTAGGATCCCTCCCAGACGCAGCTTGCAAAGCCACCATTTCCCAGCACAAAATAGCATGCTCAGAAAGACACTTCAGTTAAAACCCATCTTAATCAGCCTACAGCCTAAAACAACATGCCAAGGCAGCTTCCGGTTCAAGCAACAACAGCACAGAAAACCAGATCGTAGTGGAGAAGGCTGTGGATATCTGCAGTAGCAGAGGATTCAGTGACCAGGAGTCCTTTCCAGTCTTATGTACAGGGCACTGTGCACTTTTTCCTCCGGAAGGCAGAATCAGCTTACACAGGGACAGTTACTGTGCGTACTCCTGCTGAGCAGCACCCTTACTTAGGGAACTTAACTAGAGTAGCTTGTTTGGAAGTTGAGTAAGTCACAGTTATTTGCCCTCTACTCCTTTCAAGCAGCATTTTGAAGGTGGTCTCCTCTTGGGAGGAGATTTGGGCAGGACTTGGTTCTTGATGGAGACAGCAGTCAATCTGTTTACTTCTACAAATTACCAAAAGGTGAAAAATGAAGCTGTTACAACTCTCAAAGGCATGACAAAGGTCATTTACGACTCTACTTGGACAGATACCAAAATAAAGATAGTGCAWCTAAAGCAGGAATGCTTTAACAGGATTTTTTTAAACAGATGTGGGTACTTCAGGACAGGAAGGCAGTTTGAATGTCAAAATTAGTTTACTAGAGAAGCTGGAAGTTGAGGTGTAGCACTGGGCTTGCCTTCTCTACTCCCCATGAAGAAACATCAGAGAGGTTCTAGGGACATAGGAAGCTCCCTCGAAGCCAGAGCATCCCACAGTACAGAGTGAYCTGCAGTTCTAGGTTCAGCAGCATCCCTTGGGGTTTAGATGTTACGCAGTAGTTTAACACTGGTGTAGGACAAAGCAAAACTTCACCATGGGATTTCCAGAGCGCTCCCAAACAAGGGATGTGCAGCTCCCATTCAGCTTTTCAGCTTGCACAAAGACACCCAAAGGTCAAGTTYTTCCTCTATCAACATAAAATAGGACACCGGAAGAGTCAGTTACTGAACATCCATAAGACAGATGAATCCTTTGCCTAAACCACAGCCAAAATTCCCCTCCAACCATTCCCATGGTTATAAGAACACGCATCTGCCTACCATCGATCTTTGGTGTCTTCTTCCTCCCACCTCTGTGAGCAGGGGAAGTTCCACAACACCAGTCACAAGCCATACACAGCCATCTCGYGGCAACCAGGGAGCCACCACAAAAGAGGATGTTACCACAAGCACAACTACCCAAGTGGAAGCAGATACTACACAGCTTCAGAGCTGTCCATCTAGGGAGACGGCACCAAATAGCTTCGTTTCTAGGAGAGGCATGATAATTGCAGCGGCAGTAGGGCAGCTCTACAACTCCACTTTTCCCCGTCTGGCTCTGGCTACAGTTTCTGACACCAGCTGCTGGTTAAGAGGAGATTGGTAGCACTGACAGGAGTCTCTACTGCCTTACCCCGCCGTTTCTTCCGCTTCTCCCCATCCTCTCCAATCTCCCCATCGTCATCTTCATCCTCCTCTTCAGAATCACTGGTCTCAGAACCAGATATCTCTTCCCCTAGAATAGAAGAGCGTGCTTTTCACCTCATAACAGCTTGTTACTGTGACAGCAGCATTTGTCCAAACCCAGCAGTGTCCGACATCAGCTTATGAGCACCTGCAGAAGTCATTAACTGTTGAGCAGACAGCTTGCCACGGCTCAGGAAACTTAAAAATCAAGATAAGCACTTTAATGCTGTGAAGTCAGTGTGTATATGTTAAAGCTCAAGTGGTTGCTTTTCATGGGAAATAAAGCAAGCTTGCACTGCTGAAGCGTTAAGCTACAAAGTTTTCCTAGCAGGATCTCCCCATACCTTCTCTTCCATCTCAGATGGAGGAGAAAACAGTCAGAGGAACAAAGTTCACACAGACKCGCTATTTAATCAGATGCCTGTATATATGAAGCTAGATGGCTGTTAATTGAGAAAGTTTCACAAGCGTTTATCATTGTTGCCATTGCAGACACAACRCTCAGATGTTTCAGGCTGAGTTTGGAAATCAAACTGAATAGAATCCAACATTTAAGATGTTGGCCTCCCAGTAATGTTAGTAAACATAGGTCTGTTCTATAGCTTAGAGTCTAAAATTTAAGAAGCCACCCTCAGCCCACCAGGGATGAAACAACTACACCCAGCTCCCAACCCTTGAAGAAAGCGCTACTGACCATTTCCTGCTTCTCCTGAATGGGGCAGACTCCAAACAGCAAGCCACGTTGGAGTTACTGCTACAGCTGTTCTGTGCTGTGAGCATCTCTCCGGAGAGAGATGTTGTGCCAAGGTCACTGTTTAGTAAGCATCCCTCTAGCAGGGTCCTTCGATGTCGATGGACTAATAGTGTCACAAGGCCATGAACTTACAGGGCTTAAAGAAGCTTCTTGTTTCTCTATACATTGTTTGAAAGTCAGTCCCAGTTCTAGCTCCACAAATTTGGTTCATTTGTCTCCTGAAAAATGCATCCCTCTTCCTCAAACAGGGAAAGCATCTGGCCTTTTGTTACGGTGCATTTGAGTTCCCTACACRGTCGTGCCCAGAGCCCTCCTGCTCACTGGGCCAGCCCGGGCACACCTAATTCAGCCCAGGAGCCGTCACCTATCCTGGTGCCAAGTGCCACCTAGTGGGCAAAGCCGGGCCCCCGCCGGGCCCCCCCAGCACCCTGCTGCCCTTGGGACACCTCTCCTGAACCCCAGCAGGGCAAACAAAACCCGGACACCGACCAGAGACTGAACTCGTGTGACACACCTTCAGATAGCAAAGAATGTTCCCACTCAAATAGAATGATCACGGGTATGGAGAGAAACACTACGAGGAAGGAGAACCTCACCTTCTTCCAGTTTTTTCTTAAGCTCTTCAATTTCTTTTTGAAACTGGCGGAGCAAAGCATCCTTGGGATCTTCGTTAATCCTAGCCTTGTTCTTTATGTTCTTGGCTCGGTTTGCATACCTGAGAGTGCTGATAGTCTCATCGTAGTTGTAATCTGCCGGACCAATGTTTGCACACTGTGACACATGGAAGACAGAGTGTCAGAGCCCAGAACAAATAATTGCACAGGGACACATCCCCAGCTCTGCCAACCTCACACTATTACTCTTTCCCAAGCTTTCCTGCTGCTTCTACACCAAAGCTGCTTTTGGCTACCCAAGCACAGCTTCTGCTTGATCTTAYGCACATGCGTACATTTGCACTATGTTTAGAACCTCATCGACAGCAGGTCRAGGGAGGTGATTCTGCCCCTCTACGCTGCTCTGGTGAGACCCCMCCTGCAGTACTGCRYCCAGCTCTGGAGCCCTCAGCACAGGAAAGACCTCCCACCTGTTGGARCGGGTCCAGGAGGGCCACAAAAATGATCAAGGGCATSGAACACCTCTCCTATGAAGAAAGGCTGAGAASGMTGGGGTTATTCAGCCTGGAGAAGAGAAGGCTCCGAGGAGACCTTATTGCAGCCCATCAGTACTTGAAGGGGGCTTATAAGAAAGACGGGGACAGAGTTTTTAGCAGGGCCTGTTGCAACAGGACAAGGGGGAATGGTTTTAAGCTAAAAGASGGTAGATTTARAMTAGATATAAGGAAGAAATTTTTTACAATGAGGGTGGTGAAACACTGGCACAGGTTGCCCAAAGAGGTGGTAGACGCCCCATCCCTGGGAACATTCAAGGTCAGGCTGGACAGGACTTTGAGCAACCTGATCCAGCTGAAGATGTCCCTGCCCATGGCAGGGGGGTTGGACTAGATGACCTTTAAAGGTCCCTTCCAACCCAACTATTCTATGACTCTATGACCTGTACAGATGCAAAGAGAAAAGAYAGAAAGAGATGCACATAAAAGGTTCTCTAAGCTGCAGACAGCTCTGAAATAAAGAGGTAAATGCCAGGCTGCTCTCATAGCAAAGTCACTATGCTATCCCCATAAAAATGCAGCTCAATCGCTGGCACTGGAAAGGGCATCTCTCAGCTTACCATCATGGTTTTGGAGTTGCCCCCCAGAGAATCCTGAAGGAGCCGTGTAAGTTTGGAGTTACGGTAGGGCACATGGGTGCTYTTGCCATCCACTAGCGCAGAGATAACATTCCCCAGTGTGGAAAGAGAGAGGTTGATCTTAGTAGCTTCCTTCAGTCGCTGCCCTGTGGCTCCAGTTTTTGCCTGTCTCTCAGAACCCTGGAAAGCGAACAGGAAGCAGAAGCAGGAGTTACAACAGATCCTCTAATACATCCCCCTCCTCCAAACAGGAACAGCTACACCTGAAGCCTTGCTAGCAGCCATGTCACCAACTATCTCATCCATTATTAGCAAACCTGGCTAAGTACCTCAGACATTGTTAAAGAGACAAGTCAAACCAATCTTAACTGAAGCTTTCAGTGCCAGCCAATTCTGGAATGCTCAGAGTAATGCAGCTGGGAAAATGGAGGTTTTGTCCCCATGAACAAAAATTTTATGAGAAGCAAGTCAGCAGTTATGAGGTACCTCAGCTGGGGCTGCTAAGCACCATCTCCAGCCTTTCCTATCAGCAGATCAAGGGAGAAAAGCAACACTGCGAATATTTTAAGGAGTTTCCTAGAGCAACCTGAATATACATCATGAAAATAAAGTTTAAAGGCATTCAATGTCTGCATGTTGTCTCCCCTTTCCTGCATCTTGTCCAAGAAAAGATAATCCAGTGTAAAGTTTGGGCTGAAGACATTTTACCAGCACAATTACATTGGTTCAAAGTGAGTGACAGTGGGAGGGGAACTCGCAAGTGATGAACTGCATGGTCACAACCCTCTAAAAAAAAAAAACCACCGTCTTGCAAAGACCCAGTTCTGCTGTCCAGAGAGCTCTTTCCAATGTAGTTTATCCATTTAATGATTAATTTATAGAAGCAAGAGAGCCCTTTTACTGGGACAGGCTCTAGCTACACTAAAGGCTCTTCCCAGTACACCTCTGATTCAAGGCCCCAAGTGAATACTTCACAGAAGTCAAATCTCAAACAGAAGTCTGGGCTTTAGCTGTGAAACAGGGGACATGCCCTTTATTGTG
This sequence comes from Oceanodroma leucorhoa, assembly GCA_030449065.1. Taxonomy (NCBI): domain Eukaryota; kingdom Metazoa; phylum Chordata; class Aves; order Procellariiformes; genus Oceanodroma; species Oceanodroma leucorhoa. Next base: position 2,843,819 of record JASVER010000039.1, read on the forward strand.
CCTTCTRCAGTGCATACATGAGCAGTGACACCCACCACACGTTATGGCAGACCCAGCTGGTCCTACTTACAGCAAGATCGACAAGATGCAGTTTGCCCATGCGCACGTGCATGTTTCCATCAACCCCCTTCTCACTGCACTCAATAGTGATAGTGAAGATGGCGTGCGAACGAGAGCTGTGCTCATTCATGTTTGTGGCACCAACAGAACCTTTTAATAGAGAGAAAAAGCAATGTCGTCTTCAGAAGGAATCACATGCTCCTGTAACACTCTTCCTGCTCTCAAAGGAGACTTATCCCCACCTCTTTACCCAACCCTGTTTCTCAGATTCAGCAGCAAACTATTCTTGGGCACTGAAGTTGCAGCACATCTCCAATCTGGATTAGCAGAAGCATTACAGCCTGCTGTAGCTCTAAGCCAACCACAGACTCCTATCCYAAGAGCAGCAGTAGTTCTCATCTCTTTCCTTAAGGCTACAAAGATCAGTAGCCTAAGGCATTCACAGCTGATCCCTGAAAACAGCTGTATTTTGAGAAATAAGAACACAACAATCCATGCCAAGAGCAACAGTAGTCAGAACTTTAGGTCATAAAAGGATCTGAGCTTAACTAAGAAGTCTTCCAGAAAACATAAACCACCTCCCACTCACAGCACAGCACAGGGCTAGCTGTTCATCCTGATCAGAACTAAGAGGGAGAAGAACCAAGACACACACTAGTAGTTMTGACAACGCTGACTGCCCTCATTGCATGCTCCCCTTTGCCGTTTCCCCCACTGGCACTGGCCAACGTGGGAGGCACAGCCTTCTTTACCTGCTCCTGCACAAAAGGGGTTTGGGAGGAGATACCCTTTTTGCTCTGCTCAGCTGAACAGTCTTTCCAGCATTAGGACTAGGCTCTCTTACTGTGGTCTCATAACCAGACCTTTGTTCTGTCCGAGCTGTAAACTTGCCCGCCGCAAGGCTACGTACGGTTCTTGTGGCCCAGGGTCATGATTCTGTCCATATCGTCTGCATTGTTTACGACATAAGCTGAAAGGTCTTTGATATAAACTCCCACATCAGGTCTCTCTTTAACCTAAGAAAGAAACAGTTTAGACTGAGCATCCTGAGCATCCAACAGCAAATTTCAGTGGTACTGTAATAGTACAGCGATTTATTCCTCCAGGTTCTGATTTGCACCTAAAACACTCCAACACTCAGAATCAGAGCAGCTAAGGAATAAAGACTCCTGCAGGGCAATATTCCACTGGTTTCCCCTGGTGGCAAACAGTGACTTCAAGTCCRTCTCCAATTCCTAGGAAGACTGCTGAGGGGCCTTTGGGGTAGAACTGCAGGCACAAAACTGGCTCAGATGGAACAGCAGTTTTCTSACTATGCAACTGACCAAGTGGAAAAGATTAGAGAAGTCAGTASTGATATCCAGCTACTGTGTCTTAAAGGAAATAGTACATACGCTGAGGAGCCCCACCTCCCACTTCCCTTCAAGTGCTTCTCTGGTCTTTAAAATATAAYATTGCTCACTGATCCAAAACAAACATCACATTCAGAACAGCAGGCTCACCTCTAATCTCTGTGTCTGGTCTTTTCCTAGCAGGTCCCGCACTTCTTCATTGTAAATTTCCAGGTAAGACACACGAACTAAAAACCTGAAGACAAACAGTTGGGTAGTTTTCTTAGTAAGACATTTGCTGAAGTCCAGCAAACACAATCACAGAGTGCAAAGAAAACGCAGTGATATACCAACACAATCCTGCTACCCCATCAAGAACTGCCTAAGTAAGAGTCTTTCAGCTAGGGCCAGAGGTACCATTTCAGTTGCCATTGTCAAGGTCAGGCTCCTACTACAGTTGGACACACAAAGACAGAAACAGTGAAGAAACGCTGTTTACCTTGTATCCCCCTCTGCCTTGGCAATGTGACCAAATATATGGGCAAAGGAATTGGGAATGATGCCTCTAAGCTCAGGAACTGCTCGGACCCCTTCCATGGTGAAAGTTTTGCCTGTTCCAGTCTGCCCATATGCAAAAATAGTACCTGAAGGATAAGAAGATATACGAACAAACTCTAAGAAGTTGCTAACTAAAGTTTTACTTCATCCTTTCTTAGCCTGATAGCACTAAACACCTCTATTTTTACGGAGCTGAAATTTTCCACCCACTCCAGTAGATACTGTAYAAGGCTAGGAGCAACAGAAGTGCTGGACAACCACAGTGAGCAGGGCTGAGCCACCGTTTTTTTTTATCCAGCCTGCAAGGTATCTAAGAAAAAGTCAGCTTGTTTTAACTGTGCAGAGTGATTAAAGTACGGAGTGCCAGTACACTTTGGTCCSACACACAAATAATTAAGGCAAGCCCAATTAATAACACGGTTAATTAGAGGAAGATCATTATATACCAACTGCAAAACCAACTACTGCTGGTGCTCTACGCCACAGCAGAAACAGCGTGAGGCTTCTACAACACAGGCCAAAGCACAAGCCCAGTTCTGAACCTGCAGAAGCAGCTGCAATTTGGACTAGATGATCAGCCTGCACACGAAGACATCCAGAAACTTTACTGAGATCCCATACTCTGGCACTCCAGAAATATACTGGTTCTTAAGTTTAGCCTAGCACTRCTGAAAACTCAAGTTTTGATTGTCAAGCCACCAACATTACAGTTCGGAAAAGCTGAATTTTAATCAGCTGAAACCTGGGTGTGTTAGCACAAGAGCTTATTAGGCATTTTACAAACCTTTAAAAACTTTGTAATCTGTTGTTGTTTATAGCATACTGTTATGGAAAGCAGTAATTTGCTTCCTTACTAGCATCTGCTTTCCTTTACATAATACATTTACATGCATAACAGACACACACGCAAATCACGGTTATATTCTTCCCAGCTGTAGGAAGCAACAGATTATCTGTGGGSTAGGGCAGATGTGTTTAACTAGTCATCTTAGTTTAAAACAGCAAAGTTTAGAGGAGAAAATGCAGCAGTTATATGCACAAGTCTGGTATGCATACCTAGTTACTGCAGGACCGTGGCAGCTGCCTGGTTACTGAAATTGTATAGTGAAGAGCCGCTGAGAATTCTGATAATGAGATAAAGTATATATCTTTTGCAAACAGAAGATACAGAATAAAAACATACAGCTAACTGACCTCGGCTGAGTCTTGTTGATCACCGATCTCCCACTGTTAAGGATCGTAGTAGGTACAACCACTGACTACTCAGGACAGCAAGTACCTTCAGGCTATTTTAAGTTAGAGGCTACAACAGAAACAATACAGGGCTATAGCCCTCAGAAGGTGAAACTCCCTTAAATAAGAGCAGCAGGAACTCTAACAACGCAAAGAATAGGAGAGGGGATCCTTGACTTAAAACAACAAGGGACTTACCATTGTATCCTTCTAGGACAGAGTCAATAATAGGTCTTGCAGTTAAATTATAGACATCCAGCTGTTTACTCTCTGGTCCAAACACTGTGTCAAACGTAAATGTCTTGGGAGGCTCATTGGATGAGTCTGTTTTATGAACAGTTATAGTTCCTCTCATTTCATCTACGTTGACTGCCATTTTGTAGCCCGTAGCTTTCTCTCGTTCATTAAGAGGCCGGCATCGAACAACAACCTTGACATTATCACAGCTCTCTGGCTTGTCCAGCTTCTCAGGCTTGTTAATCTATAATTATTAAAAAAGCAAAAAAATCACACAGGTTGTAACACTACAGTTAACATACCTGTGCATTTAAGCACAAATGCTGTTGAATCAACTCAAGTAGATGCCTACATCTCCATAGGATCATGAACTTGGGGACTTAGAAACAGAACTGGTTTATAATTAAAGCTGAGAGAATAACATACACATATTTAGTCAATGCAATCTTCTTCTGTTTGCCAGTGTGGAAACTGATTGAGTAAAACTTGAGAATTTCACATTCAATATCATCTATGAATTTTTTCAAGAAACAATTTCGTGCTTGCAAACAATCTGCAAGCAGTTTGCTGGAAGTGGGTGCAGTCGTCCCATTCTTTCACATTAACACTGACCATGCTCTCTCTCACTGGAGCACACAAGTCTCAAACCTTGCAGATGACATAAGCAGATACCAGTGAGCCCTGGCTGAAAGGAATTAATTTAAGCTACAAGCTTCAGTGTACTTGCTGAATTTTAATCATTTAGAAAATTCAAATGCTGTACTATAAAACCTCACAAGTCTTTTCTTTCACAAAGCAGTTACAAATACAAATTTTGAAGCACCACTAATTAATCTGATGTCACATGCTTCTCCTGATCAAATGAATCTAAAACCCATTTGATCTAGTAAAGTYCAAGACACTACTCTTGGTGAAAGGCGCTGTAGCTGAGCATTTAACTACTTCTAAAGCAGCTATCTTGGATGTCAACAAGAAACAAACCCTGTTTCTAAGCGCCTCTCCCACCAGCTGCCATCTGCCTAGATTCCTCTCAGACCTCAGTAGAGGCCAGAAACAGCTTCTATTGTTGCTCTGGTGAAAGCAGAGATCCTGGTGGAAGAGAGATCCTACAGTCCTATTCTACTATTCAGTAGRTGCAAGAGTGTTTCCGAAATCAGCTTCAGAATTAGTGAGTCACGATGAGCCACACGCTACCTCTCCATTGCACTGTCATCCACAGCCTCCCAGAGGGAAGCACGCCGGCTGAAACGCTGCCCGAGCCAGACCTCAGCCCTGACCAGACACCCAGATTCCTCCCACCCGGCATTTCCCCAGTCAGGGGCATCTCCCCCGCCGCACCTTGCGCTGACAGCAGCGGGCCGTGCCGGCGCAGCAAGCCTGCGCAGTATCACGAGGGGGCTCGGGAGCAGAGGCGAGACCCCCCCGTGAGGCGAGGCCAGCCTTCGCCCCTCGCTGCCAAGGGGCCGCCGCCGCCTCAGCTGGGGGGACTCGCTCCACCCGCTGCCCCTCACCCCACCGGCCCCGCTCAGCCTGACAGGACGGCACACGCCGCCCGCGATTTCCCATCCCACGGAGCAGGCGGCTCCCACGCCGAGACGGGAACCGGAGCAGAGGCCGCGGGGCCTCCGAGCCCCCCACGCCGCTCCTGTCAGCGACGGGCCGAGGAACGCAGGAACCGGACGGCACCAGGACCGGGCCGCCGCGCCCCTCGGTCGGTCACACCGCGCCCCCCCGGAGCCCAGCGGCAGCCGCCACCCCCGCTGCGGGCAACCCCTCCCCGCGGCGGCCGCAGACCCGGCGCGGCGGGGCTCACCGGCATGGCGGCGGCGCGCGGGCAGGGAGCGGCGCCGGGCGCGAGGCACCCCGCCGGGCGGCACAACGGAACAATAACAGCACCGCGCCTGCGCCCGCCCCGAGCCGCCCCGGACCGCAGCCAATCCCCGCGCGCTGCGGAGGCCGCGCACCCAATGGCTGGCGAAGAAAGGAGGGGCCCGGCCTGCCCCTCGCGGCCATAGGTGGCAGGCCCCAACCAATGACGGGGGTGGAGCGGCGGGGCAGGGCGGGGCGTCGCCATGGGAACGGCGGGGGGCGCGGGGCGGGGCGGGCCTCCGCGGTGTGTCACTGCGGCTCGATGGCGCCGCCCGGGGCGGGCGCGGGCGGCCTTGCCCGGTGGCCCCGGGTCCCGGGGCTCCGGGAACCTCCGGTTCTAGGCCTGACGAGGCTCCGGGAGTGACAGGCCTTCATGGGGCTGACAAGGCTCTGGGGGTTCAGACAGGGCTCTGGGCCTGAAGGGGCTCTGAGGGGACTGGCAGGGCTCCGGGGCTCTGACAGGGCTCCAGCGGCTCTGACAGGGCTCTGGGGCTCTGGTGGGGCTCTGAGGCTCTGACAGGGCTCCGGGGCTCTGGTAGGGCTCCGGGGCTCTGACAGGGCTCCAGTGGGTCTGACAGGGCTCCGGGGCTCTGGCAGGGCTCCAGAGCTGACAGGGCTGCAGCCCCAGCCTGTTCTCCACACAGGCAAAAAATCCATCTCCTTCTTTTCCTGACCCCTGATCGGTGTCCCCCAGGTATTTCTGCACACCCAAATCCTTCTGTTGGCAGGTCGCAGGGTGTTGTTCCAGTCCCACRCCTCCCCGCGCTGCCTTTGCCCTGGACACCGAGGCCTGGGATCCCAGAGCAAGGCCAGCAATAACCAGCAGCCAGCACCAAGCACAGAAACAAACTGAGGGCTGGAAGTCAGTTGCGCTGTATTTTTGCCAGAGGGCTGTAGGCAGGAGCAGGAATGTGGACAGGATTGATCTGGGGCTTCCAGAAGGGTTTTCTGATCTCATCCACCAAACTCCCTGGTGTATCGCAGGGCCGGGAACACGCTGGTAATGACAGGACGGGGCCATTCCCTCACCCCGGCTGAGCATCACCAGGTGAGTCAGAGAGCTCAAGGACAAGGTGTTCAGCAAACACAGTCACTTTGCTATTTATACATTGGCACAGTATTACTCAGAGCTGTACCGTATGCAAAGATTTGTAGACTAACAGAGTAATTTAGCACCAAAAATGCATAACCCAAAGGGCTGGTGAGACAATAGGGAGTCGTGTGTGGGCAGACAAAGCTGAGGAACAAGAAAAGGTTTAACATAAAACATTGGAACCAGCTCCGCACAGAAAATGCTGCGTGAGAAGAACAAAGGGAACCAGGAGCCAAGGGGAAAGCTGAGGAGAGTGGTTGCGAGCGGTGGAGTGACCCTGGTTGGAAGCACACACGGGGTGAAACACGGATTCTGGCAGAGTGGCCCAGCCCTGGGAGGGGACAGGGGTGCATATGCTCCATGAAACAAGAAAAAAAGGATCCTTCCCAGTGTCTGCAAGGAAAACAGCCCCTGTCAGGTGTTGGGGATGGCGTGAATGCAGCAAAAGAGTATTTTGGACAGGGCCCTGCCGAAGAGAAGGAGCAGTGCATTTGTCAAGGCAATAACCAATGCCAGGAAAGGGGGCAGAGGTGGATTTGAGGGCTATGCTGAAGGTTACCATGTTTTTCACSGTGGCAGAACTTCATCCTGACCCCGGGAACACACGGCTTTGCCCGACACAGTCAACGATCTCTGTGCAGGTGAGACAGACCCACGCGGGCCGAGACAGCGTTCACCCGGGAAGYGCCGAGCGGTTTGGAGCAGGAGAGCGGCGATCTGGTGATCCAGCGGAGCCATTCCCCGCGMGATCAAGCCGCGAGCAGGACAACCTGCGCTTTCCCAGGACAAGCACGCTCGCAGGAGGAGGCTGCGGAGACCCACCGAAGCCTGGAAGAAGGACCCGAAAAGGACTTTCTCACCCACCAGACGGTGTCTTTTTTACCGTGGTGGCTTTATTACGCAGAAGTTACCGGCCGAGACGTTCAGCAGCGCCTGTGGGCACTGGAGGGGAGCGAAGCATCTCACGGATCCGTGGCGGGTCCCTGCGGGCACGGCCGCCACCCGCCTCCCCGCCACCCTCCCCGGGCGGGCCGGGGCGGGCCCTGCGCGCAGCCGCGGATGTCAGCGGGCGGTGCGGCCCGTCCCGCCCGGCCGAGCCCCGCCGCGCTGCTCTCCGGTGGCGGGGCCGCACCGAGCGCCGGCCCGCCGCCCCCATGCCCGGCCGGACCCGGCCCAGGACCCCCGGCGCGGCCCAGCCGGGCGGGTAAGGACGGCGCCGCGGCTCTTTCGGGCGGGGCGCGGGCGGGGGGGGGTCTCCTGCCGGGGCCGGGGCGGACGGGACGGGGGTCCCCGCCGTCCCCGGTCGCGGTGCGGGGCTGGAAGGGCAGTCCGGGCGCTGGCGGTGCGGGAACTGCTCGGTGTCGTTCTCAGGGAYAGTCGCGTTCAAAATAGCCGGACGGTGAGCTTTTAATTATTCCCTTTTTTTTCCCCTAGCTACAGAAAGAGAAACTTTTCAGTGCATCAATCTGGACAGATAAATCTTTTCCAGCTCTCTCATTTCTGCTGAAATGGTCCGGGCAGTCAGGTTTGGGTGCCTTGACATCCAGTGGCAGCGAAAGCCAAAGTCATGTGCGGTTCGTGTGTCCAGTGAAACACACACATCACAGAGTTTCAGCTTTAGAAATGTAGAACAGTTTCCAGAGGATTCATGTCACTTTGGGGTTTTTAATGGAGCTGTAGAGATAATGGTGTGAGCTTCCAGAAAACACTGATGAGGAAGGCCACATCGACCCCTCTTTACAAAGAAAAGCAGAAATTTTGTATCTAGTAACATCTTTTTCCTGCTGTTAAAGAGACACCAAAATGCAAGCATTGAAATACTCAGTTTCAGGCTGAGATGTTCTCACTGCTTGGTTCTTAGATGATGTTATACAGAAACTTTTTTTGATGTAAATACGTGCTTAGTCTGCAGAGTGGAATTTCCAAAATGTTGCTGTTGCATGTCTTCAGCAGCAACAGAGAAAGATTAGACTGCTTTAAGGAAAACTGTTAACTGGGAATTAATAAACCTCCTAAGAACAGTCATCTTTGAGCTTTTGTACGGAAACAATAGACCTCTATTTGCCAGAAACTTGAAATCAGGTGATAACGGGTTGCAACTTAACAGCTCTGCAAATGGAGAGCTGAATGTGTGAAACAAGGTAAACAGAGTAATACATACTGCTCACACAAGGTTACTCAAGCAAGCCTTTAGACAGTCTGGGAGGAAAAAAGCTCGACTGCACTGGTGTTTAGCCATCTGACATGTTTTCTTTCATCATGAGCTTCCCCCTGGGAAAATGGATGATAGGATTGCTCTGTCTGCAAACAAACAAGTCATATGGCTGCTCCCGACTTAGTTCTCAGCGTTGGAAAGGCATCACGAGAGGAAATCATACTTAGTACAAGGAGCTGGGGTGTTGCTTTATAATTCTTTTCTTGATTTTGACAGCGGCTCCCATCAGGGAAACTGGCTCAAAGACTTGCCATGAAGTGCCCTGGACCTCCAGAGAGCTCRAGATTTGCCTTCTTCCTGGAAAATGCCTTAGCTAGAGAGGCTAGGATTTGGAAAGTGCCAGTTTTCCAGAATCTCACCCTGAAGGTATTTCCCTTGTCCTCTTTGGAAGTGCCTAAGGGACTCTGCAGAGATGCAGTGCTGGTCCTGCCATCTAATCCACCTGAATGCAAAAGTCATGCCGCACGGACTAAGCTTAAGGAATGGAGGGGGAGGAGGGTCTGTATTTGTCTCATCTTACATCTTATTAATGCCCCATATAAAYCAGGTGCTTTGCATTTTGTTTTGACTCAAGTAGTTTTGGGAAATCTGCCGGAGCAGGTAAGAGCAGACAATGGATGGTAAAGCCATAAATATGTCATGTTCGAGTTAATTGTGCTCGACACCATCTTTGAGTCCCATCTATTCAGATGGGAGAAAAGGGAATTCACTGGGGCCTGACAGAAACCCAGCCCAGTTCCCGGCTACTAAAGCGAGTCAGTCTGCTACCTTAGGAAGCTACSACACTTAATGACCCTCTGTGTACAATGGAAACAGTTATGCTCAGCTGTTTCTGTAAAGTGCGTCAGATCCATGGAAGAATGCACAGAAGTGCCCTGCCAGCCTTGTCTCTTTTTTGCAATAGTGTAGAAATGCTATTTTTTACCAAGTATTTTTACTACCAAATAAAGCAAAATAGTGAAACGGATAACGTGATGAGTAATATTAAACGAATTGGGGGTAATTGTTGTCTGTTCTGTGTAGCTGCTCGGCCCTTTCAGTTCTCTACAATAATGCTGAAATACGTGCCATGGGTCATGTATGGCATTGTAATGGCAGCCAGAGTGAAGTCCTTCCTCTCACCTGAATGCATTTTCAAATAAGATATAAGAAAGAAAARACTGAGTACATTTTGCCTTGTGCCTTGGGGGGGTCATAAACCTGGCTTCTGTGGTCCCAACCCTAAGCAAATTCAAGGGCTGTTAAAAAAGAAATCTTGCAGAGTAAATCAAAACCTGAAACACGTGCTGCATCGGCGGCTTCAGTTTTCTCAGGAGGGGGAAATCATGAGCACACTCAGCACCTTGTTTGTAAGAGCTCAGTTCGGTGGTTCATACTGCGCAAGGGGAGGGCTGGGTGCTTCCCCATTCAGTACTCCAGTACAATCCAGTACCAGGCCCTCGTAAGCACAACTACAGCCTGACTGGGTGGGCAGCACGAATGAGTGTTTTGAACAGCTCCGAAATTTGCCCTTGCCCTCACTCTGTAGACACAGCCGACAATTTTCTTCATTTCAAGCCTCCAGACATCTGAAATGTTAATTAGAGCACTTAGAATGATTTGAGTATTCGTTTGGAGATATGTTAAAAATCATCAAAGCACTAGTTGTTATTTTTCTTCTAATTTTTTCTTCCCCTCAGGGCACAGATATCTCTCTGTCGTGTTACAAGAATGCGGTTCTCTGGATTGCTGAAATAAGCTCCCAGTTCCAGTTTTACCCTGAAACATTTGCCTTAGCTACCAGCATCTTTAACCGGTTATTGGCGTCAGTAAAGGTAGAGAATCTTTGTCAGCTTTTTCCTGGCTAGATTACTGATTGGGGATGTAAGGAGTATGTAATCAGTTTATACACAAAGCAGGTACTATGTTTGGCAGCAGATTTAGGGAGCAGTCAGGGTCTTTGCTGGGGAAGGCTTTTAAGCATGCATACATATATATAAATATATAYATGAACTCGAGTGTTTGGTGAGGTTCCACTAATTTACAGTCCTTGGTAGAAGTGTTTGTGTGAATTGTAGCCCAAATGCTGTTATAAGTACAAAGAATGCATTATCATCTGGTTGTCTCTGCTAAACAGAAAACATTTGCATTATCACTTTTAATATTTTAGTTTTGAAACTACTATTTTTAACCAAACCGTGGGGCCAACTTTTTCTGCCATTGAAGCAACAGCAAAGTTATGAGTTGAACTGAGCCTTGCAGCTCTCGATTCTATTTAGATCGATACTGGCATTTGGCAAAAGCGTATTAATTAATATCTCAGCTGAGAAGAGGAATGACATTGCATTGTAAATACTGTGGCATTGCATAGTCTAAAAATTGTGGGATACATGAATAAAAATTGCACCAAGAGGAGGATTTATTTTGTTTCACTTTGGATTTCCTTGCTCTATTTCCAGCTTGAAATGAATCTTTCTGCAGCTAAACTAATTCAGAAGCAACTGTAACTTAAATGAAAGTTTGAAACTTGTGCATCTGTTGTAGAATGACAATTATTTCCCCCAAGGCTGTTATCTTCTTTACTCAGTGTTTTCTTCTTCTTCTCCCTTCAGGCCCAATTAAAATATCTTCAGTGCATAGCAATTTCCTGCCTTGTCCTTGCAGCAAAAACCAATGAAGAAGATGAGGTCTGTATGTTTAATTTTAAACACACTAAGCTCATTTCTTGTGTTCAAGTTGTTCCTGTTTCCAGGTCTTTCAACAACTTGGGCATAATGAGGAAGTGTTAATTTGTTTACCTAAGTAGTCCTTAAGGGGTGACGGTAACATTTTCAGTCCTGTTTCATCATTGCTTGGAARAATTGTGACCTTTATGGATGAAGGACTTGTGTTTGCTTAAGTAATGGATGTGTTTCCCTCCTCCTGCCCTTAAGCCTCTCCTCTCTTCAGAATCCACGGCTCGCAGTAAAGCTTAGTCTGGGGAGGACGGTCAAGATGCACATGCAGAGTTTCATGCGCACAACATCAGAGTGCTGTAATTCCTTGTTATACGTCCTGGGAGGGTAAGGTAGGCGAGACAGAGCAGAGGCTCTTCAGAGGAAGCTTAAAATAGATGAGTTTGCTTGGAGTCAAAACCGGTTTCTGAACCTGGTGAGGAAATGACTCAGGTCCGCGCCTCAAGGTGAGCATGTAAAATCAGCAACTACCCATGTAAGTGTGAGATTACACAGGGTAATCTCTCATGGCAGAAATGCACCGATAGATTCCTTCAGACATTTACAAACATGAGTCAAAAGCATTTCAGRTTGCATTTCTCCTTTTTCCTTCATTCTGTTTTGAAAAAGAACAGAAAACCTAGGAGTTGGAGTCAGACGCACGTCTCTTTGAACAACTTCTGCTGTAGTGAAATGCTCCTCATAGCCTTTCTTAGGATGTGTCACACTGAGGTTATTCTTCTTTTCCCCCTYAGTAAAAAGGAGAAGCTGAGTCAATGACCACAGGAAACAAGACAACCACAGAAGGCCCTGTAAAACACGCCAGCAGGAAGCCTCCTCCTTGTCAGAGGAGCAAAACTAATGAGGCGGGTAGCAGGGACCGTGCAGCACCGATGCAGCATTAAGCAGGCTCACAGTGACCCCGGAGGTGAACGGCATCGTTCTTGCTGCGGGTTCGTAGCCAGCTGCACCGTGGCGAGCAYGAGCCAGGCTTCATTTAGGATGGGAGTTGTCTAGGAAAGTGGTCTCCTGAATGAGCATTCTGCTTAGCACTTTGGGATGCGTATAAACTTGCCAGATCCCTTTGCAATACAGAGAAACACACACAGCACTGCGTAGGACGTTGGCTTCTTTATTTTATTTTTTTTTTTTTTAATTTTTTTTTTTTTACAGGTAATACCATCGGTGAAGATGCTCGCAGTGCAGAGTGGTTGTAAACGCTCTCCAGCTGAGATCTTGAGAATGGAAAGAATTATACTAGATAAGCTTCACTGGGATCTTTACACAGCAACACCAATGGATTTCTTAAACATTGTAAGCACTAAGTTTTGCAATTTTTTTTTTCTTTAAAGAAACAGCTCCTTATCAAATAAGACTAGAAAACACAGATGCGCACACATACACACACCCACACATCCTTCCCAAGATGCTTTGCAAACTACCTGTCCTTAGCTATCTGCAAGTCTTTTGAAGAATGTTACAGTGATTTTTTATTTATTTTTAAAATTTTCTACTATTTAAAACCTTTCATTTTGCTCAAAAAATTTACTCCCATCTTTAAAGGACAACTAAAATGGACGTTAAAAAGWTTCTCATAATGCACAACTATACGCCATCTTTATTTTTTTAAATACACACTGCAAAAATATTTCTAACTATTTCCATTCTATTAATACTGTACATAGAAAGCTGTCAGAGTTTTGCTACATTTCACACGCAGGTTTTTTCTTAAACTAATTTTCTTTTCATCCCACTAATTATTCACCCTTGTTTTAGGCAATGAGACGACCCCAACCTGGCACTTAGTTCACATTGCAGTTACTAAACTTTTGATAGAAACAATTAAACTTTGTCTTCAAGATCATGTGCTAGTAAGGCAAAAATCATGTGATACGAACACATCCTGGATCCCTTTTTTAAGGTTATGTGCAAATATTAAGCCATCTTAGGCTGCTGATTGTGAAAACTGCCTTTCTTAGGTGCTTGTTTCCTCAGTAAATTCAGAGTGCAGTCACTATTATTGGTTTTACTCTATTCGTATCTGCTGGCCTGAATTGAATCTCCTGGATAGCAATCTGGATAACGTAGAAACTTCAGAAATTGTTAGGAAACACAGACCTTGTACATTCATTATAAGCTCAAAAAACCAGTTCAATGGTTGGCAAGTACAAACACAAAACACAAAAAAAAAAAAAAGGAAGGAACTCTTTAGGTTTCCTGATACAAGATGAAATTAGTCTGGTTGATAACATATGAAAACATACGAAGTCCACTGACCTCTGCTTTTTTGTTTTTTATATATATATATATACACTTTATCTTCTCTCCAGTTCCATGCCATGGTGATGTCCAACTGGCCCCATCTACTACATGAGCTGCCTCAGACGAATCCTTCCCGCCATGTTGCATTCTTGACCAGACAGCTACAGCACTGTATGGCGTGCCACCAACTATTGCAGTTTAAGGGCTCCACATTGGCTTTGGTGATCATCACCTTAGAGCTGGAGAGGCTGACTCCTGATTGGTTTCCTGTTATTACTGATCTGCTAAAAAAAGCACAGGTAGGAATCAAAATGGCCTTTGGTCACAAATCTGCAGGCCAGGACACCGATAAATTAATAAAGCGCACGTGTATTTACAACCAACATTGCACTTTAGCAGACTTCTGAGAAGCGTGTGTCCATGTTCCGCCTTCGCTGCAGACCTTGCTAGTGCTAACGAGAGGGAATAAAACTGCAGTTAAGGGCTGGGACTGGGGAGAGGGCTTTCCATTTGGCAGGGAAGGGAGGTTTCTAAATTGCTTGGCCACAGATAGCTCCCTGCCTGCTGAGCAAGGAGAGATTCTCCCACAATGGGAGTGTCTGAGAGCACCTAAAAACCTGCCCACTGTGTCCCCAGCCTCCCACTGAAGACTGTGAAAACTTCTAAGTACAGTTRCATTGCTTTTAAAATATAACCGATTTGGCTTCTAATGATACACAATAAAGGCAAGCTGTTTCTTTTTTTAAAGCTTTTCTCCAGTTTCACAAAACACATGCCTTTTAAGAGAGTATAACTAGAAGGCTAAAGACCCAGGCTGTCAGCTTACCATTGACCCATTTCGTGGTCTTGAATTTGTCTGAAATAACCTAGCCTCCTGCTGTCCCTCCTGACTGTTGTCACCTCCTAAAGAGGGAATGCTTGTCCACCTTTTGTGTAGTAGTTCAGGAGCTCCTGGTTAAGTGTKTTTGCATCAGGGCCAACACGCATATTGCTGATATGCATCTACTGAGGCATCCAATACAGCCTGTCCCTTCCATCCTCCTAATTGCAGAGTTACAGGAGCAGTGGCCAGAAGAGAGAGTAATATATCGTGAACTTATAAAAAAATCTGCACCTTTCCTTACAGGTTAACAGCACTGAATTCATCCACTGCAAAGAGCTTGTGGATCAAGAGCTAACGCGCTTGCAGCCATCCAATGCTGTTTATATTTTCTATCCCATCAGTSAAGCCATCCAGGGCCATCCCAAGGCAAGGCTACCCTACCACGACCCTTCTGGATTGAAGAATTCCCATCAAGTGAGGTTGAGGGTCGCTGTAAGCCAGCCAGTTTTAGCACCTTTCACGCCTACTACAGCCCCAATTCCTGATGACACCATGGAGACTGATGAATACTACGATGGATTCAGACACCTGTACAGTGAGGATGGGGGAGCCAGTGGTGGGAGGGTGAACACGGGTGGCTCGTGCCCTCAGCTGAGGCCTGGAGAAGGCAATTCCCCATGTCCTCCCTTACAGCCGCCTGAAAGGGACTAGTGGAGAATTACTGCCTTGGAAGCAGCAAGTGCAGAACCAGTAGGTTCCAGCGAACAGAACAGCAGACACAAGAGAGCAAAAGTGCTGCTGTGTTTTTCAGAGGATAATGACAAATTGGTATTATCTATTTTTTATGTCCCTCCTAAGCAGTGTGTGCTACCCCTCAGTTTTTAACATAATGTAAATACAGAAAGCTGAGGAAAGGAGGGACTTGGTCACAATCCTACAACTCAGGGATCAAGTTGGCAGAAGGCTACGAACTGCACCAGAGAGAACCAAATGTCTCAGAGAATATTTTTAAAATAGCTGTGATGAAGTGTGACAGATTGAGCCTTTCATCCAGCTCACTCCATTGTTCTCTTATTAGAGCTAATCTGACTTGCCCCATGGGAGAGTGAACAGGAGCTGCTCTGGAGGAAGGGGGAGCTCCCACTGCTGGCTCTGTAAGAGTAGTCCTCAGGTGGAACCAAGGTTTTGAATTAGTAGCGAGAAGACTGAGAACCAAACCTTCCAGTTTTTCTTAAGGCCTTACCCTGGAATGCAGGGGTCTGAGGTCTGTGCTCCTTCCTGGTTAAGCCATTAAAGACCCAATCCCAGTRCGAGCCGTGGGAAATCGCTTCTTGTCCACAATCACTGTTCCCTTGGGCYCTCACCAACATGCACATGCTGTTCAGGGTTTTTTTTAATTTATTCTGTCTTACCAAACTGGACAATAYAAAATGCCTTTAATTAATTCCACCCCACCCCCCCATTATTTTTCATTAACTGCTGATCTCCATAGCAAAGCRTTTTTACTACAAAGGTCAGTTTAAAGCTCTATTGCACTTTTTTAAACCAGCCTTACATGTTCTTTTAAARTAAGTGTTTTCTTTGGGTTTTTTTGTTTCTGTTCTTGTTTTAAACAATAGGGCCGGCATTTTCAGGTGATTTTTATACTAATGTGAAGGTGTAATCCAGACAGTACTGTATGATTAACAACACCACACCTGCAAGTCCTGTCACAGAACAGGAAAGGGTTTCATATGGACCTGCACAGGCTAAATGCTGAGCAGGTATCTCATGTAATGACACAAATAAATAGGGGACAGGGATGAGACAGGAGCAAGGAGACCCTCATGCTGCGTAACAGCAGCACTCATTGGTGCAGGAAGAAAGTTTCCGGCCTTCCTTCCCTTGCTCATCACCTTACCTTGTAGGAGAGGAATTCCTGAATGCCAGGCTGCGCAGGACAGATGTCCCGAGCAGCTCTGTTAACAGATAACGCTTTCTGAAGTATTACATTTGCCAGAACTGGCACTGAGAACAGAGCGAGCTTTGTATGTGTGCAGGGAGAAAGTCACGCTTTCCTTTTTAAACCGCAAAGAAAGTAATGCCCAAGTGTTCCAGAAAGAAAYGTTTAGTATCAGAGACTCAGTGCAAACGACACGCATGAAGCGGATGTGACTTGAACCAGCGGTGAAACCGAAGGAGGTCCCACGAGGCAAGTCAAAGCTACCGCAAACTGTGAATGCCGAGCGGCAGCGGGGAGCCTCTGCCCTGGCCAGGGGATGCCGCAGGAGCAGGACTCAGCGCCCGGTTTTAGACCAGACAAGGTTTACGAGGTGCCCGTGCCGCCAGGAGCCAGGCAGCAGCATGCTTGGGATGTGTTATTTATTCATCCTGCCTACGTACCACAGGGAAGGTTTTAATTTTGTGGTAGGGCTCTTCCCTCCCCCCTGTGTAGCACCTTCCTTTTCTATCACAAGCTGTGACTTGACTGCCTGATTTTTTGAAGGAGGCAAGTTGTCTTTTGTAGTTTTCATTAAATAAAATATAAGTTTGGTCTGCACATTCTCAGTGTGCTCCTTGAAGAGTCCAGCCAAAAGCCGATGCCCACAAAGGGCTTCCCTGCAGGAAGCTGGGATGCGTGTCTGGTTCTGCTTTCCTCCCATCCCTTTGCCCTATCTCAAGCATCTTCATCTGCATCATAATGCAGCTGCATTAACCAGTGGAAATGCTAGCAGAAAAACTCTACACACAGTAATTAACATGCTGTAACATTGTACCACAACAACCATACCTCATGTTTTTTCCCCCCAGCTTTGAGCGTATCTACATAGTTTCTTGCCCATAAGCTGGAYGACACATTAAAAACCATGAACGACCATGCTTTTCAAAACCTCTGCAGATCTATATGATCAATGTTCAAAGTATACATTAACAGGGGGTTAATTCTAAAAGATAAGTCAGTGCTGMAAGGCCCACCAGGGTCCTGTGTTCCCAGTCAGGGTGCAAGATGCCACACTGGGATGGGAACAGTAAATCCGGAGCCTGCCTGCTCTCCCAGGATATGCTGCTTCTCTGGCAGCCTTTCTGCACACCTATTCCAGTGCTGGCGTTACAATAAAGGAGCTAACACTCRTGGCTTGCCCTCAGCAGGTTAAAAGCGCCGCTTACCTTTGCGTTCCTGTCATCGTTAAGAATGGAGCTTCATGCCCTAAAGAACAAACTGCAAACTTCAGGAAAAAGCTGCTGTTGCCAACGGGATCATTCTTGCTACGGAAAGAGCATTTCTGCACAAATTTCCTTCTTACTGGCAGAACAGAGTCTGAGACSGTTAATACTCTGCCCCTCACTGCCTGGACAAGTAATGAGTAACAAGACCAACACACCACACACCCGGGTGCCAGCAGTAACGGGAGCAATCGTTTTGCCCAGCTGAGTTTCAGAGGTGACGASTATCTCACTTCTGTGCCTGCCTGCTTGGATTGTGCCTGCCACACGTGCTACAGACACAAGTTTATTCCACCTGCAGCTAAGCTCATCGCGCTGGATCCCGTAACCGTTTCGCTACACACCAGTTACTGGCGAGAATGTGCCAGGTTCAGCCAGCACAGTGCTGGCACAGATCGGATGTGTTTAGGGCTAGTTTTGTGAGGATTGCTGTTCTGGGGAATATTTGGTCCCTGTAAAACTCCACAGAACATTTACAGAATATTTTCCAAGAGCTCTTACGGTGCCTCATCTTGACCTGGTAGGGAAGGCTGCTTCCTCCCTCCCTCCGGGCAGGAGCACAGCGCAGCTCCCTGGCCCGGGCTCTGGCCCTCGGCAGAGAAGTGAGGGCAGATTTTGGGTCAGCAATGGCAGGATCCCTTCCCCTGCGGGAGTCTCAGCCCAGGTGATGCACACCTCTCAAACTCTCCTTTTGCTGCTGCCTTACTTCAGATTTCCAGGTGCCTAATACCACCTTGCAAGCAAAGCTGCAATCTGAAATCCCCTACGGTAAGTACCCATGGAATTGTTTTGTCCTTCAGGAAGTTTCCTGGCAGACACTGCTGCTGCACACAGATGCTCAGATTCTGAATCAGAACCAAAACATCAACCAAACATTAAATCACCTACAGAAACAGCGAAGCAATTGAGAGTCACCCCCAGCCGCCGCATCTCCTATTCACAAACCACCACCAAAAGGCAACGTGTCAGCTAAAGCAAGTCACCCAGGAACCGTTACACGTAAGGATGAAGCTGCCGTACTGCAGACCAGCATTCACCAGAGTGTTTCAGATAATAAACCTGGTATCGCTACTTACGGTGGGCGTGTTATGACCTAGAAGAAGAGTTCATTTACACGGTTGCACAAATAAAGAAACTTCTGTGATCAGAGAATTGATCAAGATACAAGAAAACAGCAGAGGGAAGAGTAATACAATAGTTGTTTTACCATATTACAGGTTTCTGACAAAATTTGCTGATACGTCAAAGAAACACACAGAAGCAATTCACAGCAACCAGCACTGGGACCACAGAGCACCCAGCAGGACGTTACTGATACCACGTGCTTTCTGACGTGTGTAAAGCCTTTTATGTGTTCATTCTTCTGAGCTGCCTTTATATCTCACTTGTGGGGTTGCCTCTGTGGTTGTTTTTCATTTTTCTAATTGGCTTTACTATTTTAAATTCAATTTGAACAGTACTTACGGTTCAATTCTTTAAGAATGCAGAAAAGTACACTTAGATCAAGTGTACATTAACTCCTGGCAGGTCTCAGCAGCTCCCCCCGCTCTTCCTCAGCAAGGCATGCAACTTGAATCCCATTAGTGACCAAACTACAGTCATGGCAAACAGAACTTAATCAAATCTTCTGCGAAATGKGGGGGGGGGGGGGGGAAAGCAGCTTTTATTCCCAATTCACCTATCCAGATAGGAGTCTAATTCGACAATAGCTCCAAACCAGATTAAAGCTTTGCCAAAGGAATTAGATTGGTTTGCCTCAAGAGAGAACACAGGCAAGTTTAAAACAGTCAACAAAGAAGCAGCAAAGGGTGTTTCATTGCTCAGCTCAGCCTGATGGCCACACTCCGTCAGCTTTCCTCCTGTTTGGTGCAGGGCACAACAGACCTGAAGGCAGACAGAGCCAGCCGAAGTGGCCTTCCAGCTCTGAATCCACGGCCCCTGAGACCCAGCCYGGTCAGACCCTGGCTGCTTCTCACCCGGTCCCACTTCCACTGAAGCCTCCGCTGCAGCAGCAGGGACAGGCAGGGATGAGCCACGTGGGATGAACACGTYGTCACGGGCCTTAGTGCCTACTGCCTGCAAGTGGCAGGAGTCCCCAGAACTTCCCCGTCTGCCCAGTAGGGATATTTTCAGGCCACGTACCTGTTACTCGCTAAGATTTATTTGCAAGTTTTAATTTATGCCAAGGGCATCCATGGGTTTCAGTGACCGTCACGTACAACACACGCCGGGGACAGGAGCTCAGTGCCTGTGGCAGTCAGTGCCTCTACACCATCCTCTCTCCATCTCAACAAACTCTTGGGTGGTGATGGAGACCCAGCCTGCTCAGCGGGAGCCTCGCCGGGCTCCTGTCACACACCCCGCTGCTCACAGCCAGATCTGGTCCCACCACCCAGCACAAGGGAGGGGGACAGGGTGCAAGCTTCCTTCAAACCTACYAAGGACTGGTTTTCTGCCGGTCCTACCCCCATGGCACCGGGGCAAGCAGCAGCTTGGAGAAGGGGAGGGAGGCTATGGGCAGCAGCCGCCCCAGACTTATGGGGGTGCACAGGGGGCATCACGCTTTAAACACAGATATACACGGTAAGGGGTTAACAGAGAGAAACTGGAATACTAATGAGGGTTGTGAATTTGGACACAGCACTTTGTTGTTCCAGTGAATATAACCAGCATACAAAAGGTGTTTTTAACAGATGTTGGTTAAACAAGTCAGTTTTGTTTTTATTAAACCCAACTTTGGTACAAGCAGGTCATTCCTGAGAKTCATTTACAAGGCTGTTTTAAAACAAAGATCAGCTGGGGCCTCTCCCTGTTCCTGTGTGAAGTTAGACTGGGGCACAGACATCACACATGTTTTTTCTCCTTTAAACAAGTATTTGTGTAAGGGGAAATCAGTCTGTTACAAACACAGAACTCACAACCAGGAACACCGAGTCTCCGGCTTTAAACCGTTTCCCCTCCATTAACATATAACATTTAGTTGTCCTTTAAAATGGTTCCATTCTCACCCACCACATCCCAGTAGGAAGTGCCGGAGCTCGGACTGGCCAGGCAGGGTTACCTGTGCCCGAAGCAGCGAGTGGGGAGGTGGGCAGGGAGCTCTGGGGAAGGGGTTAAGTTGCGAGGCACGCGTGTGCAGCCCTAMGAAAACTAAACAAGTGAAGGTTGGGGGATCTTGGTTATAAAACCTGTAAGTTTATAGAAAAAAAGCTACACGAAAGGGTTATTGCTAAGAAACGTGAGAATCCAGCTGACAGGTTAGGGACGTTAGGAGGTTCTCCAGTTACACCCCAAAACCAGCCCAAGGAGAGGACACATGGAAACCCCATCGCAGCGGCAGCTCAAGCAGCAAGCCGAAATCTCGCCTCGCGCTAACCCAGCYTTGCCCCTCGTCTCTCTGGCAGCTCAGACAGTGTTAACTGCTTTGTAGGGGCTCTCGCCCAGAGATTAGCGTTTTGCTTTCAGTGCAAGCCATGCAGCAGCCTTAATTAGCAATTTAGCTTTTGGCAAGTATCTTAGATTTCAACTTTATCAAGAAACCTGATCAAGCAAACTTTTCCCAATCAAAAGATACCGTGCATCTTAGTCCTTGCTATATTATCTCTTCTGTGCAATATATTGCAAGCTTAAAGGTGAAAGCACCAATTAATTTCTTCTGCATGAGATGTTTTGGCCTTAATAAATCTTCTAATTAACATGTCTTCCTGATGTTATGGAGCACGCACTGGGAAGACTAAAAAAGCTACAGAAAGAACAAAAGAGAATCAGTATTTAAGTTTCAGTTATTTACATTAATTAAAGACAGCATGAAAGGTCAAAGTACAAATGTAACGTATGCCACCTGACAGCCTGGGGGGCTGGGTACATAGGAGACATTTGAATTTAAACCATCACAACTTGGAGCAGCTCTCACGACTGCCAAGATCTTGTTTGGAACTGGTAATCAGAGGATTGATTTAAAATTTTAATGAGGAAAGACTGTCGACAGGGAACATCCGAGAAGTCACGTGCTCTGGAGACACGGGATGGGGAGAGGTGCGGAGCCGTCCGCAGCCCGGCCAGGACCGCAGCCRCCACCGACCGGCACCGGCAGCCCGAGCCGGCTCTCCCAGCCGGCAGAGCCAGTGGCTTTGCTCTGTCCTTGCCTCGCAGGTTACATCCCCCACCGCCGCGCAGTTCTCCCTATCGAGCAGCCCAGGACAAGGAGATGAGGCGGGGTTTGGGTTGTCTCCTGACCAGAAAGCGTCAACATGTCCTAGGGCCTTGGTCACCGGGCTTGAGCTCTGGAACTGCAAAACACGGACAGTACCTACCTCGCTGCTGAACGGCTTTTATGACAACACTTTGCATTTCTCATTCTCTTGCAAGCATCTCTAGGAGCTTGGCACAAATATTAATGAATGATCTTAACATTGCTCCTGTGGAAAAATACTTGCCAGTGTACATCATCCTAAATCCCCAGGTGGCCCATCTTTACAATGACCAGCTACTCTGCCAACTTAGTTTCCCAATTTATTCTTATGTACCTGAATGCACTTTCTCTTCTCTGGCCTCCTAGAAGATTTGGCTTTAAAAAGTATTGAGGTGGAAAAGGTTGTAAAACATTTCGAACAGACCACCTGGCATCAGCTGCGAAGTCCCCACTAAGGTTTGTCCTTCAAAAATGCAACAGGCTCAAGTGACACAACTCCAGCCCAGCGCGGGCTCGGACTTCCACCTGCACTTTGTCAGTGATGGCTACGGGCAACGTCACGCCAGCTCCGACCACCGCTTCTGGTCAGCTCTCCGCGGGTGGACGTACAGTGTCCGCACCGCACGGTACCGCAGCTGGGCTGACATCCCGCCCTTGTAAGAAGGTGGGATGCAAACAAGAGCACATAAGATGACCAGAACTGCCCTCTGCCTTTTAAGCAAGCTGCGTATTAAATGCAAAAAGCAGAGGTCTCTTACACAAGCCAACTCCCGCAGCAATAGCACAGTCCATCTGCACATTTCTAAAGATTTCAGGAGCAGCCAGTATCACCGACTTGGTTTTGTTCTTGAAACTAGGGCTGCAGAAAAAGCTCCCATCAGAAGAAGCACTTCAGCAAACACTGTGCATCAGCCAAACGCCACTTGTTGGTTGTGTCTTAAGTGCAGCATTGACCTCAGTCCAATACCAAATAAAACCCAAAGAGACCCTAAATTAACTGAATATAACTTCATACGTAGCGGTGCCCCACAGAACAGACACCAAGAACAGGCCTTCAGGTAAAGCTTCAGCAGCAGCGCTCTCTGAAAAAAAGAATCCCAAACTAAAGCTGTGCTCTTTTTTTGGCCTTGATCTAAGCGTAAGATGTGCTTCTCCAGAAAAAGCATACAGCTTGGGAAGGACCATTAGGAAACCATCACCCTCCACCTCTGCTCCCTTTTCATCCTACCCTTAAATCACCTCTTTGGGCATCATTACAACAGTGAAACTGCTGGTAAATCTACCTGCTCAGTCACCAGATCCCACAAAGGAGAAGTACAAACATGCCTAAAGGCGACTTTTGCCCAAATAGGGCTAGCATTTGAATTAATACCTTAGAATTTCTTCCCAGACTGCAGATGAGGTGCTTTTCTGCATACTGTATCGTGTTGGAATTAGCTAATTTTATTTCTGAATGTTCCCAACAGTCATAAAACATCCTGTGACTGGTAAGCTTTCAATCATTACGCATTATTATTTCAACAGAGATCCACTAGATAACACAAGAAATCCACTGCTAAATAAACGACACCACAAAAACTCAAAATACATGAGAGATTTAATAAAAAGAAAAAAGTACAAGTGAGTGGGAAGAAACGAAAGCCAAAAAAAAAGAACCAAAAACAAAAACAAAAAGCAAAACCCCAACACATTCGGAATGACAACGCGAACGGATGCAGCACGTCCGAGAGGCTGCTACCCCCCGGGCAGGTCCCCAGGGCACCTCCACGTGCTCCGAGCCAACCACCCCACCTCCACCCCGGGGCATCCATCGCAGCCAGACGTGAAGCCTACAGAACTTAGAGCTCCGCAAAACACATTTTAAATTAGAAAGCAGACAACATACATGATGGTAAATGTTTCAATGATAAAAAATTGGATCTTTTTCCCATTAATACCAACCTTTTATAGATAAATGTATAAAACAGCTGAAAGATGCGTAACTGAACAGCTTCAGTCATTTCTGAAGGGTTTTTCTTTCACTTCTAGCCTACAAGATGTAAATCTTCGGACTGGAGTGAGGTTAGCATCACCATGCATTTGTAACTTGTTAAATAAAATAAAATACAGAACTACCCTATATACCACATACTTAAATCCTGTCTCAGCCAAAAGGAAAAATCAAGTACTAGAGAAAAGAAAAAAAAAAAAAATTACTGAGTTCCATTGGGGAGATTATGATGTTGACTGCTCTAAAGAACAACTAACTACAAGGAAAAGCTATGTCCGCCACAACATAAAGTCAATGTATATATAATAATAATCATCATTAAAATATTGTTACATACATTCTGAATGTCTTCATCAGAAAAAGCTGGAAATTTCTGCACAATGCCCATGGATTTGAAGGTTTTTACTCTTTCATTGTTATCATCATTATTCATAACTACCTGTTATTGTAGGAAAAAAGAATTGATCTCTGACGAGCCAGGGCAGATAGAAATCATTTGCATAGATCTTGCTGGCTGCAGCACTAGATCAGGAGAAAACTATTGACTGGAAAAGCGATGGTGAGGCAGCTGTTTGCATACCCAACAGCATCAGTTATTGTTTTATCCCAGCCTTCCTAGTGTTGGTCTTGAGAAGCAAAACAACAAACCAAATAGCGCTGCTTACTCATGCAATTAGTGCACCAGAGTTTCTCTCATTAGCAAAAATCAAAATCCTGCCCCTAATTTGCTACGTGATTGGACTGTAGTCAGCGGTGAGCTGGAATTGTCTTCTCGTACGTAACAATAGGCTGGGTTCCTTGCACGTTTCTCTGAGAAAAACACATTAACCCTCCTAACATTTGACAGCTACTCTTTAAAATACATCTAAACTGGAGGCACAGCCTTAAAAATTAAGTGTTCAGCTTTCAGCAGACTCCTAATAAGTGCGCATAATTTTTACTCTTTGAAAAACGGCCTGTTCTAAAAGGTACCTGTGAGATCTTCATGAGGTTCTTTCTTACACGCGTCAAGTAACGTTGACATGATTTTCAATATATCCATATAAAAGGCCAATGTCCATATGAAAATAGTTTAACACCTGAGCATGTATTTAGAAAAAAAAAAGAAAAAAGCTGCTTTAATGGAATATGCAAGTTAAAGAACCTCATTTTACAATCCAGCAAAATGCTACCCTCAAACAGGCCTGTAACGGCTCAGATGCAAGGCTGTGCACCCCCATCTGCAAGTCAAATAAGGAATTTGCTGACATCTTAGCTTAAAGACAAGCCTTTAAGGAAAAAAAAAGTAATCAGAAAAATCCTGTAACATTAGTAAGTAAATAAAACGCACACACTCACAACTAACACTTAGCCAGCCAGTGTTTTTATAAACTTTAAAGACACTATGTGGGGTTAATATAAAATATTTGCTTTCTTTTAGCCTATTATCTGATGGATGGATGGAATTAGGTCCAACTATTTTTCCATGACAACATAGCTAGTAAGTCTCTATTCAGTTATCGTCCTGCCTTATCACAAAATGGCTTGAGTGGAAAAAAAATAATATTGATCCTAATTATTCCTCTAAGCTTGGTTGCCCAGGAAAACAAGGCTGTGATTTCTAGGCATGAGGAGTTTTAAAGGAAGGACTTTCTAAGAGGAACAGAGCCTGTCAGCATAAATACGGTGCATAGCTCAAGATCAGGGGATTCTCCTTATTAGGCACATAAGAAGTTTAAGGTTCAAGAGTAAAAGTAAAGATGACCGCTTAAATAGTTTTTCCACAACAGTAAAATACATTGGTAAATGACAAGTGAAAAGTTACACAAATCCTGTAGTTCCACATTATACAAACTCTTATGAAAAATCTTTCTATATAAGTGTTCTACTTTAGCAGTAAAGAAAACTCAAAACATTGTCCCATGAATTTTATTAACCACTCTCTCTTTTTATATATATATAAAATAAATGTTGTAGAAAGTGTTTAGAGTAATTCAGGATATAATTACTGGAATGAGGGTTACTCAGACTAAGATTCCCAGGGCAGAAAGTCTAAGCATTGTGTTTTTCTACCCATTCTAAAAATGTATTCAAATCGAGAATTTTGTTAGAAAAATAAACGTTTCAGCATTCTTCATACCACTCCTCACATTTGTGCACATACAGGGGAAGGTAGGTGAGCCTCAAGCAGTCACCTTAGCCAATTAAAAAAAAAAAAAATATCTAGAAAGCAAGTATTTAGCTGGTGAGTAAGATGAGTTCAGACAAAAAGTTATGGTCACTTTATACACGGCCGTTCAATCACTGGGTTTAGAACAAAACATCTTACTTTAGGGATTAGTTGACTTTGTTTAACAAAATGTACATGGTAAGGTTACTTCCTTAAAACCTCCTGATAAATTCTGTACAGATAACAGCGAGTCGTTACACTGCAACCACCGAAGATGCTCATTTTCTCTTTCACTTTGGTCCACTCACACAATGTTATGAGAAGGGTCACAGGGTGGGAAACTCAAGCAACTTAACACATGAAAGCACCAAGTCCACTCTTGGCCTGAAAGTCTGTGTGTGATTAACTGAAAGAAACAAAACATAAAAAAAGCATGAATTAAAGTTATGAAAATTAAACAAAAGCAAAATGTAGCGAAATATGTTAAAAACAAAAAAAGGAAGAGAAGGGCAAACACCGCTCGGGCATCTGCAGACTCCCAGACGAGAGCAACCCCCGGCGCGCTGAGCACCGCGCCACAGGGCACGACCCGCTCGGCAGCTGCAGGCACAGGAGAATCTCGGCACACACRCTCTTCCTCCCTCGACACCTGCAGTTCTTCCACCTCAATTTTTTACTTATTAAAGCTACTAAAAACACTGTGTGGGAACAGGAGACGATAAAGGGTTCAACTAGTTCTCCTAAAAACTGAAACAAGAAAAAACACCCCCTCCCCAAGCTCACAATATATTCCCAGTTCCTGCAAGGTCCCAGCATCTTGCCCATAAGCCCAGGATGTGCCTCCACTCGGTCCCCATCCCCTGGGGAGCTGTAGGGGCTCTCCTGGCAGCGACGAGCCSCTGGCATCCTCTGGGTCCCGCTTCCCTCGCACGGTCCCGGGTGGGCACCTACCCCCATGCAAGCAGAGTGCAAACCCCCAGCTATTATTACACTCGGATCTGCAAAGCACCAGCTCCTCRTTTACCAAAGCCCCGGCACAGCCTGAACCCTGCTGCGGGAAGCCTTGCTGSCAGTCCCGGGGGAGGACGCTGCCTGTTACCAGCTCCCCAAATCCCAGCTGCCTTCCAGTCCGGCTTGGTTGAAAGACCTCGGTAAGAAAGCTGGCAAAGACATTCCTGCTGCTTGCTTGGGAATACACAGATCCTCTTAATGCCCATGCGGTCTGTGGGGTTAACATCGAACCGACCGCCTGGGATGCGGCAGTGGGATGGGTTAGGGCTGTGCTCTCTGACACACAGGTTTCACAAGACCCCCCATCTCCTTCTGATGTCTCCCAGATGAAGAGGGGGTCTAGGAAGACAGGTCACTGGCAAGGCCAAGGGGAGGCACCTTCCTTTGAATTTTTTACTACAAATTTCATTATCCTGCTTGAGCAGCAACCCCCAAATACCACATTTTGAACTAGCTCAAAGGTTTGCAAAAAAAAAAAAACAACCCCAAAACCCAATCCAAAACCACTTCCTCTCCCTAATTTATTAGTTTTATTTCTGGTGACAGTGCACCTCCTCTAGCCGTGCTTTGGAGCTGAAGATAGCCCCCCCACCCCAGCACCACACAGGGATCCCCATCACCGCACGGGGGTCCCCACCGCGCAGAGCACACGCTGTGGGTGCCCCTCGGTCCTTCACACGCCGCCTGAGCTGCCTTCTCCTGGCCCCGCTTCTGACCACGGCCAGCTTCTAATCGCCACCCAGAAGAGGAAGGACGTCTGGACTCACGTCTGCAGGTGGGCTAAAACCAGCCGAGCGCAGGAAACCTATTTCTGTCGCAGACAGACGGAGCGGAGGGGAAGCTGCAGCGTTTCCGCCTGGCCAGCGCACACAGTTCATCACCGCCGGAGCATCCCAGCGACCAGCATCACTCGCGCGAGTTAACAGCGTGCGGCTCGGCGTGCTCACCGTCTTCAAAGCAGACCTGGGTCCCAGGCTGCCCTGGTATTCAGCCCCTAACTCATGTGCGAGTTTAGCTGGGTTAAACTCTATTTTCAGCAAAGCGTTTTACAAAGCGTTTTAGACTCTGTGCGTGAGGTGGGACATGCCCAGAGCGTGCTGAGAGGGCTGCAGAAGAGTGCTTTGGTTTTGTTTTAACACCAACACATCTACACGCCAAGGAAATACGTTAAATAATACGCACTGTTAACTTCCATAGGAAGAAACAAATTACTAGCACGTCAGTACGCAGAGTGAGCTTCTCTAGTGCTGCAGTTCACAGCAGAGAAATGACACAGCACAAGATCTCATCAGCAACGTGAAGCCGAACGTTGTGCTGTCAAGAGCAAACTCAGGTGTTGCTACTCTAGATGGTCTTTTTTTTCTTTTCATCACTAAAAGGCTCAGAAAGCATTGCCACCAGCCTGTTCTGGATTTGACAGAATGCAGTTCAGACTCTTAAGCTCTTTCACACAAGGGGAAGTAACAAAAAATGCTGGAATAACAGAGTTACCAGCCTGCACGATGGCGCTTCTCATTTTGCTCCCTAGTCAGTGTTCCCTGAAGACTGGCTTGAATGGAAGCAGAATCACCCCCACACACCTTTTCTTCTTAAACCTGTTTGCCCCATTCCTGCTCTATCATTACACAACCAGGCAGCTGAAAGAACATTATTTACATGCCCTCRCTCCACACTCTTGCTGGCTTCAGCAATGTCAATTAACTTGCAGCAAGCTAAGATAAGAATTCTGCCTTCAGGGGAAAAGAGCTTTCTCAAAAGTGGAACTGTGTCTTGGAGCCCTATTTCACGTGGAGCCCTAATGAATTTCCATGCACCTTCACTCTAAGCTGCTGTTTCCTTCTTTACAGCTCTTCCTCTAAAAATAAAGTAAAAGCACTCTCCAAAGAGGGCCCCAAGCCTACAGATCACAGGTAGTGCATGATGGGGGACCTCACCTGTAAGGTGTCACAACTGTGACAAGATTGTCCCCACTCCTCTCTGCTGGGAAGCAGATGCAGCTTATTTCTAGTCACCTTCCCATCTGTCTCCAGGAGCAGTCGGCTCGCAGGATCATTTGGGCTGGCTGTCACAGAGGCAACAGCAAACCCCGCGGGATTCTCAGCCTTTAGAGGATGGCCCCAAATTGCGAATCCCTCCCACCCGCAGTCACCACAGCTTCCCCAGGGCAGTGCCCGGGCACAGGTCGATCCTGCCTCTCCTCTACTTTAGGCAAGGCTAGGAATTAGGATTGCAAAATCCCCTTTTCCATTTGCCRTCTAAGCAACTGACCAAACATTAAAGCATCTGAGCAGACAGCCAGCTTCCCAGCGGCAGAGGAGAAAGACTCAAGTTCAGTGACTTACTTTTTCTTGTCTTTGTCCTTCTTCAGCGGCTGCTGTGAGGTAGCCTGCAAGGATTGGGACTGCAAGGTTTCCACCGCTACTTTCCGCCTGTTGAAGGCRTTCATCTCTTCCTCCAGCTCCCTCCTCTTCTCCTCTACCTTCCTTTTCTCTTCCTGGTGTATCCTTTTTAAGTGCTCAAATTTCTCATGCAGCTGGTAGGAGACAGACCCTCTGAGCATYGCATCCAGCACGACTGTCAGCTCCCCCCAGAGCCGCAGTCACACCTCCCACACGAATCCCCACCACCCCACAGAGACCGACCAGCCGGCGGGGTACGGCAGCCAGCGCCCCTGCACCGTGCAAGCCCCTCGGCAGAGCTGACCTCCGGGCAACCACAGCCTCTTCACCAAAAGCAGTGAAAACACAATAAATTCAGCTCTGCCTGACACCACATATCAAATAAATGGGTAAGTGCACTGTGGATCTCAGCTCAGTCTGCAGCCCTGCAAGGGGGCTGTGGACGCTGTGGGCTTTTGCGTTCCTCACTAGTTTTGAAGATGGTCCATTTATTTCCACCCCAGTCATGGCAGCCGCCTGTGGCCTCACACCACTGACCCAGGGGACTCCAGCCCAGCTGCCCCCTTTACTCTGCTGTCCAGTGAGCTTCCAGGGGTGAAGTCTACTTGACATGGATGTTCACCAAAACGTCCTGCATTGCCCTTCACTCACCAAGCGGCAGCCGAGCCTCCTACACATTGCACAGGACGGGGAAGACTCTTGTTTCTGAGGCACCTAAACCAGTGGTGCTGTTTTGAAAACATTACCCCGTGTCCCCTTCTCTGAGTGGGGGAAGGTGTGTGTGTGTGTTTGTGCTTTGGCTGGTGAGGTCTGCTCAAGAGCTGCATGTGCTTTCCAGGATTCATACATTGCCCAGACCCAGATCCTATGCTGGCTGTATTTTGGGCTCCTCTCACAGGTTTTTGGCACACCCACCTCTCTCTCCTTCTCCTTCAGCTCTGCCTCCGTCTCCTTGACTTTGTTAACAAACATTTGTCTCATTTCTTCCTCTTTCTTCTGGAGCTCGCCCAAGAACTCTTTCCTTTTGGTCTCATATGTTTCTTGGAGGCTGGGGAAGAAAGCAAATGAAATCCAGACTCTTTGGACACCAAAGAGTTAGGGATGGGGCAATGCACGCCTGTCCACGTTGCTTAAAGACAAACAGGCAGGGAAAGGAACGCCATCAAAGTCTGCTGCGAAGTTCAAGCCCAGTGCTAGTATTTTCCAGCCCAGCATTGTGTATACGACCCATTTTTTGGGGTGTCAGTACCAAACTATTACTCTAAATTGATGCTAGGTGTGAAGGCTGCTCACCTGAAGGGCTGGCTGTCCGGATCCGTGTCCTTGAAGCCCATCTCTTCCAGTTTGCACCTCCTGTACAGCTCATAGTGGCGGGTGTGAGTCTGTTCCCGAAGATCCTCCATGTTGACTCGAATCAGCATTTCCCGCAGTTTCACAAAGTCACAGTGACTTTCGTTCTCAACTGATGGAAGCAAAGGAAGAAGTCAGCAAACTGCACACACGGTGGGGGAGCACAAACGCACATACAGATTAACTCCAGAGACTCCCCTCCCAAGGACCTCTCCCTGTTGTCCCACACAGGGCACAAGACAGCCCCTTGGACGCAGGGATTCCCGTTGACCATCACTACCTGCTGGTAGGAATGGGAATTCAAAGGAAAGATTGGCCAACCCACAAAAGGCTGCACAGGACATTTCTGCACCATTTCGGACAGGGCACCTTCGTGCACACGCGCTGGCGGGAGGGCAGAGCTGGAGCGGATGCCAGCACCTGCACGGACAAGGGAGCTTTGCAGCGGGTGCCCAGCTCGCAGCGCTTTACCTTGCACCACTCCCCACGGGTACTGCCGAGCTCTCACCAGCTTGTTCCCAACTTTCACCTCCTCCGTGCTGCCGACCACAGCAAAGGGCAGATGAGCCTGAAACAGAGTCAAGGCCAGGGACTCAGCGCATGGGCTAACCCCTCAGAGATCAGCCTGACCATTAGATCCCCCTCACCCAGGCACAGGATCTACCTCAAAAAGTCCTTCTTCTGAAGCTATCAATCTCCAATACTCAGAGCAGTCTCTACTACGAACTGGGACATTACGACAGAGAGCAGCGTAAGGCCATAGCGCAGCTTACTAGGAATACTGGCTGGACTGGACTAGATGGGGAAATATTGTAGGAACACCATGATCGTTACTGAGCTGCCTCTATCCATTTGTCAGGTTGTTCTTGCAGCTGTAGTCTCTCCGCACGCCAAGAGCGGGGCACTCCCTGCCTGGCGGAAAGCACAAGCGAAGRCATCCGTAAACAGGCCTTGGCACAGCAGTTTGTGTGTGGGCACTGCAAGGGACATGTGCAGGATACAGCATGTGCTCRCTGCTCTCCAAGCCTGCGAAGCATCAAGGGCGGTAAGGAACCAGGGCACCATCCTCAMGCATTGCAGGAGAGGAGCCACGAGCAGGCGCTTCAGTAGGACGAGGCTGACAAAATCCTTCACATTTAGGAGGAAATGGATCCACAAGTGTGGAACTGGTAGAGAAGCAGCCAGCAGTATTTTCACTGGGGGGTGGGAGGGAGAAAAAGAAAAACCAAGTGTGGCTCCTGTTTTTCTCCCCAATGCACACAGCTTGCAATAATTTTAAAAAGAGTGCATCCTCCATATTTTTCATGAATTCAGAAAAAAAAAAACCAAAACACCACACTATTATAGTGAAAACACATATCTAGTTGACCCAGAAATCAATTGGCTATTGAAAGCTTTTAAAAA
>JASVER010000039.1:2875936-2929968 GCA_030449065.1 Oceanodroma leucorhoa
AAAAAAAAAAAAAAAAAAAAAAAAGGCAGGAGGAGGTGAAAGAAAAGATAAAGCATGTAATCAGAAACAGCTATGCAGGAATATGTTCATTTTGATGAAAAGGCTACTTTTTGTTTAAAAAATTAACATGGAAACATTTCAGCTGTTTCTACTGCAATAGCTACACTCTGATATGGGAGACAGGAAACTTGAAAGTGTTTTGCACATGCTTCACCCAGGTCTGTATTTGATCTCTGAATTTAAAAAAAGACAAAATAGAGAGTCTAACAATTTTTCTTCTTTATTTTAAATTTGGGTTTCTCTGCTTAGCCTCCTTAAGTCAGAAGGCTAATGTAAATCTTAACTGTAAAATTTTTATTCAAAGTTTCTCCCTCCTCAAATGGAAAGTAGCGTAAAAACAGACAGAATTAATTTTGAAGGGAGTATTTTTCAAAAATTCAGTA
The DNA here is from genome assembly GCA_030449065.1 of Oceanodroma leucorhoa. Taxonomy (NCBI): domain Eukaryota; kingdom Metazoa; phylum Chordata; class Aves; order Procellariiformes; genus Oceanodroma; species Oceanodroma leucorhoa. Next base: position 2,876,380 of record JASVER010000039.1, read on the forward strand.
AAACAAATTTTAGAGCCGAGCTGAGTTTCTCCAGAGAGCCCACACATTTTAATTAATTCTGTATGCAACAGCCTCAGGCGTCTGTCAGATCCACAGCTCAACTTTCAAACAGATTTAGCATCTGGACAATCCCAATGAAACTTGCCCTTCAAATGCATTTTTTTGCAATAATTTAATTTGTCACAACTTCTGGAGGCAACGCAATTGGCAGCGTTACTCACATTCATCACAGAGTTGATCTCAGCGACTGCTTCGTCGTCTGTGGGGAACTGATAGATCTGCACACCATTGCTGACCAGCTCGCTCATTATCTTTATCTTGAACTTGTGCAACTCGCTCTTAGAGATGGTGTCTGCTTTGGCAATAATCGGGATGATGTTCACCTACAGCACAAGGAAGGAAGGAAAAATAACCAGGTGAGCAGCAATCGGGCAAGCAGCTCTGTTGGGAGCACGGGTGCCCGCGGGGTGGCCCGGGTCCTACCCCGGTAGCTGCTTTACATTTCATAAAACCACAAAGGTGCTACATTTTGCATGCGAGCTGCAGCACAAGCCCAGCTGAACACTAGAGGGAAGAGTTTTCCAGGACTAATTTGGCTAGAAGACTTCCAGATAAACCAAAGACAAACACCCTGCAATAAATACACAACAAGCAGATCAAAGCCTCTGCTCTTGCCTATGTATTTTGTTACACACTTCGAGGGATGCAGAGACAGCATAACTGTCACATCTCGAGTTATCACCTATCCATTTCTAGCTGTGCTGACAAGCCGTTTTAGAAGACAAGTGCAAGGATGAAACGCTGCAGCGAGCTGATGCGAAGCCTTCCCTTGCTTAAGCAGAAAGAGCAGGGACTCCTCAGATGCTTTCACAGCAGCTGTGGAGCCTTCCCGAGGACTCCCTGAGCCTCTCCATGAGGATCACAACGCAGGCGTGCTGTGCGGATTACACGGACCACCTGGGAAAGGTGCAAGGTGCCATACAGCAGACAGGAGATTTGTTTTCACGCTGTTGTCGCTCAGCTTTGGTTTCGCATCAGCAGTCACAGAGCACAATACCCCGCGCAGTTTCATCAGCCCAGTTTCAAAGCCACCCACAATCTGCAGGGTGGGGAGGTCCCCCCGTGCCCAGTACACACCAGGATCGAGAGCAAATGAGGGCCACATCCCACATCCTTCAGGAGGGATGTGGTTCACTACAGCCTCGTGCTTGGGAGAGCTACAGCAGGGCAGGATCTGTCACAGGAGCCTCTATTAGATAATGCTGCTATGCCCAGAAAAGCCAAGTGTAATACTGCAAACCACTGCTTAAACAAACAACAACAAAACTCGTCTGTCTGAACAATAGCCAAATTCATAGCAGCAAAACAGAAGAACTCAGACAAGTGAGGGGAAAGTCTGATTTGTCATCTAACATTTCCCAAGAGCCAACGCTTTTTGCCCTACAGAGCAGAAATTCATAACAGCCACGTGGTCTCCAATGGGTACCCATTAAAATAAGTGACCTTGCTTTCCCAGCTCAAGTTCTCTTCGTAGCTCAGTGTTTTTTCCATACTTCTTATTTTTTCTCCCTGCTCTGTTTTAGCACTCACTAAATACAAGAGCATTTACTCGCTCCAAAAGAAAGTCATCTTAATTTTCTCATTGCAAATTTATCTGAGAGGATAAATTCCTTATTTTTCTCAGCCACTGATCTGGCCTCTTTTACCATGGACCAGAAACCAACACAGAACAAGGTATGCTGGTCTCACTCCACTCCTCAGCAGGTCGATGTCCTCATTACAAAGGTAAAAAGGGCCGTGACCACAGCGGGGTGTCTCGCTGACCTGCTAAGACCTGAGGAGCCTTGGATCCACCATGTCTCACGGAAAAAGGGTCAGTTCAGGGCTCACGTACCACCTGCTCAGGAGCAGTATCCGCGAGGGGAAGGGCACTGCCAGGGAGCTGCTGTGTGCAGGGCTCCGCGCTCTCCATTCAGCCAGGCACACTGACACACCAGCACAAGAGGTGATTTTAGTCCATTTTCAGTTGGCCTAAGCAATTCCCCCAAGCAATTCTTCTTCCCAGAAGCACCAGCTCAGCCCTGCTTACAGCGAGGCAGGAGGTGCAGAGTCCGGAGCGTGGCACGGCTTCCCCAGCAGCAGGAGAAGGCAGGCTCTGTGGTCACAGCTGCTGCTCTGGCAGTACTCAAAGGAGGTGCAAACCGAGGTTGCTTCAAGTCCCCTCCAACCAGGTTCCTCACGCTTTGAAAAGGCAACTCAGAACTCAGTCAGCACCTGCTATCACAGAGTTTAAAACCCAAAAGGGTTTGAGAGGTTGTCGTATTTCTAGTAACCAATAGTCAACATCAATACGGTGGAGTCCTGGAAATGGCATTTGGGTGTATCTCCCTCCTTCTCTCTTCTTCCCTTGTGACTTCATTATTTTTTTTTTTTTATTATTACTGTTTTTATTTTGATTTCATGCATGCCTTGGAAACCCACAAGCTGGAATCCCACAGTTAACAAGTGATACCCGGAGCACCATACAATTATCTTCCCATTTTCCTTTCTCTGATTTTGAGCACTGGCACCCAAAAGCTGCCTAAGTCTAGAATGAGCTCATCCCTTTATAATAAGGAGAAAGGATGGAAAAGTTTGGATACAAGAAACAAACAAGATACGAGATGCTACTGAACCAAACTGCATGTCTAATCCTGCCCTCCTACAGCACCTTCCACACATCCGTTTCTATGCAAAGGCCACAGTACATAGCACAGAGATTAGTGCCAAATAAACTGATATACAACTAGCTAGAGAAGAAAAGTCACCTCTCCTCTCCTTTCTGTTTTAAAAACCCAACAAAAGAAAGCAATGCCAGAACCATATGAGGTTTCTCTCTCTACTCTTACTTTCACACAACTAATGTTTACCTTGGGTTGCAGGCAAAATCCCAGAGCAACATTCTTATATGTCATGGTGAAAGAGCAATATTCTCTATTTAAAGATGTAGTAATAAAATCATGAAGTTAACTACTGAAGTGTCATCCCACTGAATGTGACAGGCGTGCAGCGTTCCCTTGACTGTCAGTCTATGTGCTGGAAGTCTTTGCTGGAGCTGGAATTACGGCCAGAGGAAGCCTGTGCTTCAGACAAGACAGTGAACTCACATGCACACACATAAAATGCACCTCCTTCTCAAGTCATTCTGACCCAGAGAGAGTTATTTCCCATCTCCAAAAATAAAACTTACAAGAACATGCCAAAATAAATCAGTTGGTAGAAAATAATTTTGCTAATATAATAAGGCTACGTGCATTTTCACCCTTTGAAATACAGCTGGATTTTTCCCCCAGATGGGGGGGGAAAAGTGTCCCCAAATGCAAGCATCAGTGAAGCCAACAGGCAAATCCCACCTTGCAAACCAAACAGCAGAGGCACAAACTGGCCTGAAGCGTCCCCACGGGCCAGTGACCCGCCTGGGATGTGTCAGCTCGTGAAGGGCAAGCAATTAGCCACAGCTCGTAAACAGCACACGCTGGCTGGAAACCATCCAGGGACACCAACCAGGGAGCCCCGGGATGCCCACGGCAGCACACAGCTGTGCCATCACTTTCCAGGGCAGGGCTGTGGTTAAAATCAATAAATCACCTTCCCATCTGATAAATAAAATTGCATCTGTATCTCCTCCTTTTCCCGGGTTAAACCCAATGGAAAGCCAACCCCTGCCAGGTCATATGTGCTCCCCACCTACCAGCCAGCCACATCTCATCTACCTAGAACCACTTCTGAAGATGCTTCTAGCTCTCTGGCTGTAACTAAATACGCTAGACAACAGCTGGCCATGAGCTCAGCCAAACAAATATTGTATTACAGTACAATGGAAGATTTTGTTTACAAAACAGCTTTACCCAGAAGGCATTTTGTAAACTTTACACTAAAAGCAAGATTCATTATTGGAATCGTCACACAGATTCAAAAGCCTGCCCAACACCTGATGCCATGCCACTGGTGTGCTAAAGTAAAGACGTAACTGAGCCAGGTTCCTACAAAACCCTTGTTAAACTAGTCTCAGAGGCTGAGCCAGCAGAGCACACAGCAAAGCATTGCCTCTGACACACCTTTCGTCTCCATGGGCTCCATTCTTCAACTGTAAAACAGGGGCCACCAGCCACGGAAAGCTTCCCAAGGGGAACGCCAGGTCCAGGTGTGCTCACACGGCTGCAGACGTGAGTCAGTGCACGTCACCCCTCTGCTCAGCCACGGTAACCACTCGCTGTTACCGGTCTGGAGCAGACAGAAAGCGGCCTGGGGTTTGCTGACACCCCACTTCTCTCTGCCCACACACTGACCCCCAAGCACAAATGGTTCATGCGTACTGGGAAAGGGGCACAGCGCTGCCATGCACAAGTCTTTAAGGAGTGCCTGGAAAGCACCCTGATGTCCCGGGATGACACCAATGCAGAAATGCAACTTAAACGCCTGACACCCAGAAAGTATCAGTGGTCTCTACTTGCTTATACATTTCCACGTGCCTACTTGTGTGAGGCCACCACACCATGAAATCCAAGACGTTCTCACACTGTGGTAAGAAAGGAGATGAGAGCAAAGGGATAAAATTACTTCAAAGAGGACTATTTAAGTGGAAGTTTAGAAATATAAAAAGCTTGCGTGCGCACAAAGTTCTCATCTCTGCACAAGTACAAAGGATTTATTTTGGTACTATCCAAGGACCACATTAAAGGCAGCCACAGGGAGATGTGAAAAGTAGGGAATGCAGAAGGAAAGGAAGAGAAAAGCTTTGTGGGACCACCAGTACCAAGGGGAATCGTGCAAAAGCTTTCCTCCAAACATATTTCTGGGAACATGCAATGCTGGTATCGTGCCAAGAGACAAGAGTTTGTTAAGGGAAAGTTTTTGGATTCCTGAGGAAGTCGGTGTAACAGCCACCACGTTACAAACAGCCCACTGCAAYGGGAAGCCGGGGCCTGCTCTGGAGTGGGGCCAAGGAAAAGCAGGCCAACAGCCCCGGGTGGTGAGGGCAAACAGCAGGGACTCCGCGAGGAGGAACTCTACCCGCCAGGAAAGTCCAATAGAGCTGCACGTGGACAACAGCCAGAGAAGAGAGCATTCCCTCAATGCAATCCAGGGGATCCCCAGTTACTGCAGGGTCCCAGCTGCCTTGCCTGCCCCCTCTACAGGCTGATCAGCATCTGCCATCTGAAAGGAACCTCCTTGCTGCTAAAACACTGCTCTGAAAGATAGGAAATTCTTGCAAAGAAAAGAAGAGATGCTKCTGTCACTAGTGACCTTTGAAGACTCCTGCAGCTCCCTGGAAGCCAGCTGGAACAATCGAAAGTGTGTCAGAAACCTCCTCCAAGCTGCARGAATATCAGCAGTAACCAGTTAAATAATCCACTGCCCCCCCTAAGGCGGTAACAGTTTACACACARAGCAGCAACCCCCAGCTAGACCCTCTCACGACCCACTTTTAGGATTCCTATGACCTTGAGAATTTCTCACCATACTTACATTTTCAGAAGATACTGTGATCTATACAGATCACCTGGCACTACCAGCAGCGACAGCTCACGCACTCCCTGTGTGCCAGCATGCACAGCCAACGCTTCTCTTCAGCCCTCGCCTCCTCTGTACTGACCACCCACCTTAGGACGTCTACAGTTTTGGTTGCTCTCAGCCCCTCTGTCCCTGCTGACAGGTCAGGACAGCAGAGGTGGCTCCAGAKTTGCCACAGCTACTGCAAGAGCTGGAACACATCCTTACCTGCACACCTGTAAAGAAGAGCTAATAAAGATGCAGCTGATGGCTTTGATAAATATGAACTAACCTGGGTAAGGTTCTTACAGTGATGGACACTCTAGACCTCACACAGCTAGCTGAAAAACAGGTTTTTCACCYGACACTTTTCAGGAAAGCCCGTGAGAAAAAAAGCACAGGACCTCAGCAACCCATCAGGGCAGACTAAGTTTTACCAGAGTTCTAAAAACAGCTCAGCTAACATGCAGGAAGGAGTCCAGCACTTACACAGAAGGAACAGAGCCTTCCACATGACAATCAATGTTAGCAGAAGGGTCACCACTTCCAGAAAGAGGGACCATGGTCTCCAATCCCCTACCTTGCTATCCAGCTTCTTCATTGTCACCAGGTCCAAGGACTTGAGCGAGTGCCCGGTTGGAGTGATGAAGTACAGGCAGACGTGAATCCTCGTGTCATGATAGTTGAAGAGAGATCGGCGGATTTTCAGCTCTTCTTGCAAATAATTTTCAAACTGCGTATCAATGTACTCAACTATCGGCCTGTAACTAAAACCATACCATTAGCAACCCAGAYACTGGAGCTCAAAATTAAACAGTTTGAAGGCTAGGTTCTCCTAGATATACCATGGTATCATTTAAAAAGTAGTTGTAAGACTCAAACAGTTTAGCCTTACAAGAGGAAAAGTGTGGCATTTACACACAGACCTTATAATCCAAAGGCTGCTGGAGTCTCCCGAGGCTGCACTGCAAAGTCTAAGGACAGTGGAGCATGGAAAGACGACTACTTCCACAGATCAAACTTTGCCCAGATCTCAGGGCTGAGCCATCTGGCTGTAGCAATGCAACATGACCAAGGAGAGACCTTGGAGTCCCAGAAAGCCTTTACCTGGGGCTTGAACAAGATGTCTGTGTAATTAAATGAGACAGGTCCAGAGACACCGATCACTGCCAGAACTGGTAATTCACAACCCTGTACTGAGGACAGCTTGTTAACTGCTCACRCTCCTGGAGGACACCATTCTCTGCTGGAAAGACCTCCTATGACCTCTCTTTTTGGCTCCTCACCCAACTTCCCTCTACACTTAATCCCCAGGACCACAGCCACTTCAGGGAGCTACTCTATTAACAGAAACACAGACATCTCCTCTGCAACACTGCAAGCAGGACTGCAGGCAGTTCATGTCTAAGCATCAGAGGCAAGCCCAGAAATGCCAAGCAGATGGCACGAGACCTGCCTTTCATCTTTATTTATCTGATCCCCAAATCCAACCGCATCCACAATCGTTAACTTCAGGTGGACATTGCTCTCCTGCAGGTCGTAGGTCCGTGGCCGCAAGCGAACTGCGCTCTCATAGTGACTGGCTTCCTCTGTCTCAAACGTGGTGTTGAAGAGTGTATTCATTAGTGTGGATTTCCCAATGCCGGTCTCACCTAGGAAGGAGAAATCATCAGCTCACTGCAGCATGAATTTGTCACAGGTACTTCAAAGAACGTTAATTACAGAGCAGAACTAAATTATACTGTGAAAGGTTACTACAAATTGCTTGTGGACAGACATATAATTGTCACAAAGGTAACTGCATTCTTGAAAGCCTCCCATTCTTAATGCAAAGCTAACACAGAGCACTTTGGTCTCGTCTCCCCAGCGAGGATCATACAGCACACCAAAACACACTATTTTCCCCTCCATGTACCCTGACTTTGCTCGGGATCCTGCACCAGAGAAGCTGGAGAGAGCACAATTTTAATGGAGTCTTTTGAGTATTCAGATGAGGTGGAGTAAAACTCAGCTGCTCCTACTGACAAGGACTGTTTGGGTCAGTTGTTGGCTGTCCCAAACACAGTGATAGCTCCAGGTAACACTGCAGATCAGCACAAAGCCATGGGTGCTTGGTGTGCTGTGGAGGGGACAGGGAAGCCTGACGATGAGGTTTCTTCTCACTCCTTTCTGGGAGATTCCCGACTTTAACAGGCTTCTCTACCACTTCTTTTGCTTTATCTTGTCATTAAAGTCTYGGGGGACCTGCCTTTTTTGAGAGTGCAGACCCCCGCGAGGAGGGAATCTGGGTGCCTATTTCAGTGCAGAGAAGCAGGCAGACAGCTCTGGACCTGCTAGGGCAACTTGCCAGCAGACTGAAAAATCTCTTTTCACAGCAGGAAAGACACTGGATGAAGGTTTCATGATTTCAGTGTGCAGCTGAACTTTGGTCTGCCTGGAAGGCTTAAAGCAGCTTGTCCCCTGCTTCCACAGCCTCAACCCTGTAGTCCCACATGTCCCATTAATAACTGTCAAAGGACTAAAGCCCATCCKGCTGTAACTCTTGCCCCTTCCTTCCACACAGCAGCTACGCCAGAGTCAGCTCTGTGGCTCTTTAACTCTCCCCTCTGAAAAGCACTGCAAGCTCCACACAAGGCATTTGGTGAGCTGCTGAGATCCAGCTGGGTACATGCAAACTGTCCCAAGATGTCCCATTCTGCACAGACACATCACAGRCAGCATGTCTATGCTTTGAGATGATAGGACCACCTGTGCAGCAAACAGAATTGGCCAAACTGGAGGAAATAAGCAATGAACTCTTCCATCACATCAGACATGAGCTTCCACAGGCATCCAAACAACTTCAGCAAGACAGCAGCTGCCTGACAGAGAGCAAGAGGTGCTGCTCTGCCCTGAAGAGCTCCAGCTGCACAAGGAGATCTCGCAACCCAGCCCAGATGACGGTGTTTGCAACGCAGCCGGTTTCATCTCATATTGTTCTTGATTTCTGGAGTTTCCCTTTAGTATTTCTGCTTTCTTCAAGGCTGCCCTGTTGCCAATCTTCACGCCAATCAGCCAAGGGGAGACAAGAATGCTGTTTAGGGGAAACCAAAGTGAAACCAGTAACAAAATGCCATGTAGCACCTGTGACACAGAGGCCAAAGCATGACAATGTTTTCAGAGGCCACTTTCCACAGTGCATTTTTACTGTAGACCTCAGCAGAGCCCTGTGCTGGGGCACTGAAGCARGGCAATTCCAAGGCATCTTCATCTTCCCAGTAGTAGAAAAAATTGTGCCAGCTTGAACCTCTGAGATACCCAGAGGGAGACAACATGGACTGAAGAGAGGATGGCAGAGAAACTTGGTAGGGAGAGAATAGTTCTTGGAGAACCAGYAGGGGCAAGATTAGGAGCAGCTTCCCATCTGTAGCCCCCCTGTTCTAACAGCCATTGAGGGACACCTGGGATGCATCACAAACCAAGTTCCATCCCAGAATATTTGGCTCACAGGCTGTCTGTGAGCCAGAAAGGCTTTGAACTGCTGCTCCTGGTAACTAAATGAGACACTGATATTTTCCAGATTGGCCTACAAGGGGCCCCATTTAAACTCCTCATTCACTACACACAGCCCTACTGGCCAAGGGAGTGAAGAGAGGCAAAATCCAAGGAAATAGYCTCCTACTCCCCGCTCGTTTCCCAGGCAGTCCATCGTGCTACACCTTCGGCATAGATAGGCACTGCTTCTACTGAGCACGGTCCCTCTCGCTGAACCCAGCCACCTCCAAGGAGCCCTACAGCGAACGCACTGACGGACAAGCGGGAGGGTGAGCAAGTTTCTGTTCAAGGGAGGTGCCATGCCTGCTGCCAAGGGGTTTGGGCTTTTTCCTTCTTCAAGCACCACAGGTTCTGCTATTCACTGGAGAATAAATACCTCATGGTGCTCAGAATAGGACAGAGRCACACACGGCTTCCTACCAGCTGTGGCTGAGAGTTGTGCAAGGAAATAAAAACAGCCTGGTGCTCTAGATTAATCTGAAAAGAAAGTCATATGGAGAACTCACTACTGATGCAAGCCACATTGTCCTGTTCAGTTGTGGGCACAGTTGGGAGCAGGAACTGGCCAAGAGCAGTACAGAGGTTTGGTTTTTTTTTCCTCTTGTCCAAAAAAAATGCAGTAATTTTTTCCAGTGTGTCACAAATGGTCCATAGCCAGACGAGAATGCAGGAGTATCCATTCTGGTGTCCCCAAGAATGACACTAATTAAAAACATACTGCCCTCTGCTGCAATTACCCTTCTGCTAAGGAACAAGTCTGTGAAGTTCAGCTGCGATTTCAGCCATGCTTTTGACTTGTGGTTTGGATATGCAAAAGTGGCTTAGGTATGGCACAAGCACCTTGTGCAAGTTGTCAGGGTTTCACTGCACAGTCTATACAGAGCCACATTCTCTTCAGGCAGATTGAGGGCCAGGCAGGGAGCTGCTGTCTCTGGATGTATTTCTGCTAGTCTGGCAGGTTACAATACATCAGACTTCATACACAATATAAGAACCAGCCAAAGTAAAAATAATGCTCATCTCATCACTGGAAGGAATTGGTTTCTAGTACTCTAGCCAGCATCACCTGCTAAATGACATCAAGACCAAAATTAAAAACCAAAAATATAATGAGGTTATTTTAAAGTCAGCCTCTCACAGCTGCTCACAATCTTCAAGACAAATACTTTACAACCAATAAAAACAGGAACACACCCTTTCCCTTTCCTAGCACAGAGACAGTCATGTTTTAAGCCCTTTGACTCACCCTGGGAAAGCATCAGATACAAACCTCTTATCCCTAGCTTTGAGGTGCAGGCTTACACTCAGAAATGACCAAGTTACCACCAGCAGCTCTCAACTAACACATAGTGCCTCTGACTGCATCTATTTGGAGACCGTATTCACTGAGAAGCTGCTCAGGCCAGCCACCTCACTTTGCAAAGGTAAATATTTAACTTGCCACATACAGTCTTCCCTTAACCCTTCCTATTGCAAAGCTATTGCAGTGGAGGAGATGAGCAACACCTCACTGATTACAGAAATTCTTCTGGTTTGACCCACAAAGCTCAGGCACTTGGACCTCCCTGCCACTCTTGCACCTGCACTGGTAGCTCAGCTCAATGCAGAGCTGGACAGTCCCACACTTGTTTCCTCCCCGCCGTCCTCACCAAAGGCAGAAAGTTGATATATTAAAGCTTTTCCCAAAACATTGTCTAATTTTGGGCAATGAGTCTCCAACAGTCACTGGTGAAAGTCACAACTCAGAAGCACATCAAGCTCCAGAGAGCTCAAGTTCATTGAAATTATTATGGGCGTTTTGTTTTGGRGGGGTGGTTTTTTTTGTTTGTTTGGGTTTTTTTTAAGAGTTAGGCATTTCTGACTTGCTTAAAGTCACTGCCGAGGCCCATGGCGCAGCAGGACACACAAGAAATCCTGGTCCCAACCTCAGCCCACGTCTGTTTGCAGAGGACCGTGCTCACCCACACAGAGGATGTTGAAGCTGAAGCCTTGCGTGACAGACTTGCTGACCAGCTGATCGGGGAGACTGTCGAAGCCAACATGGCCCCCCAGGGAAAGGTTCCTCTTCTCTTCATTCTGGCAAGGAGAAGACGACAGATTAGCAGAACTGCACGGAGATGGCAAGCCAGAGACACCAGAGGAACCACCAAGCCCAAGAAATAACCACCCTCCCGGGCACTGCAGAGCCACCGACACAAACCCTAACGCTGACCACAAGAGCTCATGTTTTGGCACGCCACAGCGCAAACCCTCCGAGAGCCACCAACAACAGAAGAGAGAGGGAAAAATACTGATTTTAATGGGGAATTGGGAGAACTAAGCTACCAGGCTACAAAGAAAAGAAAACACTAGCATGAGCTCCAACTACGTGCAGCTGGGAGAGATTAGCAAAGGAAAACCCACCACTTATGAGAGTGGTGTTTTAGCACTCATTTCTCCTTGTCCTTTTTTATTTTATTTTCTTAAACCCTCCAGCACTGAATTCAGCTCGACACACTCTGCATCTTCCCCCAAGTACTTGATTTTTTTCCCTTTGCTATTGCCATAAGCAGCGTGGGTTTGTTCGCTCATGCATCCAGGGGTGCTGGTCGCACAGGCAGGGTGAGGAACCCTCTTGCTTTACCATCTGTGACCACACAGTTTTCCACCGTTTCTCTGCTGTTCCTGTTCCTGCCTCCCCCATATGCACTTTGTTCCTCCTTCTGTCTCCTCCCTCCCCCCCGAGGAAGACGAAGCCGATCACCTGTAGGAAGCTTTGCTTMGAAACTAAGACAATAAACATCCAGAGAGACAACAGGTCTATGCCCTGTGCYATACAGAAAGGCAGCCCAGGTCAGCTATAATTCCAGAATTTCTGTTTCTAGGGGCTAAGAACAGTAGAGTTTGGATYTGCACAAATATTTCAACAGATGTTCCACCTCTCTACACAACTGAGCAACGCTGTCCGAACCCAGGGACCAGACCACTGCCCCTGCAGCCTCTAAGCACTCTTACCCTTCTCCGGARAAGCAAGGATACATGATTTCAGAGCATGATTCATTCATCCTCACAGTTTCTTTGGTAAATGACTCTGTTTTTCTTAATCACCAGCACACAGTGGAAGATGGGGATGGAAAAAGGGTCTGCCCTTTGCCTGGCTCTGGTCCTTCTGTCTGCCCCTGACAATTCGGACTCGATGTCCCAACTCTAAGATTGCGAGACAAGAGCATACCCTGAAAAGAGCCTAAGCTGCCTGTCAAATTTTAAATTAACTCAAGAGGAAAATAAAAGAAATGACATGATAAGCCTTGCGTATTGCTCTATGCCTACAATAAGATTGTTAAACAAAACACGAACCTTTGTTCAACCACATCTCGAGTCAAAGCCTCCTTTAGTTCTGCCCTTGGTAGAACAAATATTCTCAGCTTTGTAAAATAAACCATTTAAATCACAAGAACAACTTGGGAACAGCTGAAGCAGCCTCTGTGCCTCACATACAAACTTTCTGGCTGTCCTGCTTAGCATTTGTTACCAACTTTCAGATTATTTCAGCCCAGTGCTCTCCCAAGGGACTCCTCAGACAGAAACACAACCAAATCATAGCTGGGTTCCTGTGATCAGTTCTGTTTCATCCCATCAGGATCGATCACATTCGCTAACTAAGCAGAAATAGCAATCATTTAAAGTTCTCCTGTGGGAGAGACAGCATCAATTAAAGTTTTAAGGTGGCCAAGAGTTTAGGTAAATTAAAGAGGGCCAAGACAGGGGAACCTCCAWGTTAAACTTTCTTCCATTCATCTGTCACCACATCGAGCTGCTGAAGCTCAGACTAACACCTCTGCAGGGACAGACCCCAACTGCAGGACRACCCCCCAGCACACAGGGAGAAAAGCCAGTCTGCACTGATCTGGGCAGCCCAACGCTGAACCGCGGATCCGGCACGGGATGGTGCAACTGCATCGGGAAGGGAAACTGGGACACAGGTGTGCTGGGAAGGGGCTCAGAGTTGCTTAGGTTTGGGGTTTTGGGGTTGTTTTTTTTCTCCTCTTAAGGAGGAGACTGTCACAAGGTGCAGAAAGCCACTGCATGGCTGAGACTCAGCRTCAGCAGAGCTCGGGGGGCTTCCTCGGGCTCTCAGCCCCATCCCCTCAGCCCCCACTTCTCCTCCCCACCCCTCCGAGCCACCACCTTACAGAGCTTAAAATGCCAGTCCCCACCACTGCAATGCGGTGACAGCCAAGCAAGYCGTTCCCACAGAAAGTTACCCCGTTTGATGGTTACACTTTGTGTCTTTTCATTTTAAATAATAAACAAAACCAAGCAAACAAAAACACAAACCAGAAGCCTGGGATGACATTTTGGATGGGAAATAAATAAAGGCTACCGATGACTATGATTAGGCTGAGAGTGCCYGAGGCTGGGAGGAGGTTTCCAGGCAACAGGCAGCACCACTGCTTGGGATTTTAAAATAGGCTCCAGCTCGGCAAGGCTGCATTGAGAACTCAGTCATGCTTCGGCTGGAGGAAACCCAAATGCGTTTGCACAGGGCTTTCTTTTTCTCTTCTTTTTTTGGCGTTTAGTTGCTGTTCTTCACAGGACAAGAATACACTTACTGAAAACTGCTCGCCATCTCTTAAAGCTGCTAAACCAACGAGCCAAATTTCAGTGAAATATTTTTGTCAGTGACCTTGAAATGCACAGTCTCCTTTTATTTCTGTAAGCAGCAATAATAATCTGGTTCAAGTCCAAGACGCTGCTGATACCAAAGCAGAAAACCATTTGCTGTGCTTGCAGAGCGTTCAGCTGTCATTCAGCTTCCAAAGAGATTTTGCTATTGTTGCTGTGCTAGGACCAACAACGGCAACAACTACTGGAAAGTAATAATAYTAAGAAAAGAAAGAAATTAAAAAAATAAAAGTTTTCTCATTTTTTTCTTTCCCTCCAACCCATCGAGCTTACAAACTTGACAGCCTTGCAAATACAACCAATTTTTCTGCTCGCTTGTGGTGTTTGGTGCGTTGASCTGCCCTGGAGAGGAACATACCCACCACCCTGATGAGCAACCACCGGCACTTCTTCCTGCATCTACCTGCAACTGATTTGTGAGTCTCACCCCAAATGACTAACCCTTCTGGCCAGCTCCCGCTCGCCCAGGCTAGCTCAAGGACAGCTTGACACGGTTCACCTGCTAGTAAAGACAACAAGGTCACAGTCAAAATTGAATTCTTTCCAGCAGAAGGAGCCAGCCTGCAACGCTCAGCATAAATAATCAATCCAGAATATAAATGCCGCAATAAATGAGGGCAACAATAGTGYAGCAATGTGGGGTTTTCTTGTTTTTGTTTTARACAAAAGCTAAGAATTTCAGCAGGACTTTTTCCACATTTGGTGCCAGCGATGCGACTGCCCTGCAGGACAGGAGCAGGCAGGTTACGTGGCAGGGCTGGATGGGATCAGCCATGGCGAAATCCAGGCAGAAACCCAGCCCTGCCCTTTCYAGTTGCACTGGTCTCTGCAACATTCCCACCCGCCTGCAACTCCTGATGAGAATTAGAGCCCTCATCTCACAGCCTGGAGACGACTCTCCTGCTTCTTACCAGGCAAGCCCCCATCCTGCAGCTGCAAATAACCATATGAAGCAGTCAAGCTTTCCTGAAGCCTATTTGGTGTTTTGCAACATGATACTTAAGAGTTTGGGATTGCTCCAAGTGCGAACTCCCACCATAAACAGCCACTGCAGCCCTGAACATCACTTCTTGGGTCACTAATGGCATCCTATGATGGGCAGCTACCAGGGTTTTACTTGGAGCCTTTGAACATGCTCTTTGAAAATCTTCTATGCCTTGAGCTGATCTTCAGGGCTTGAAGCAGAGAGACAAGCGGATAATTTGTATTTTGAATCTGGAATTTGGTGGGAAACAGAAGAGTCATCAAAAGGTCAGAGCAGAATTTATTAATCCAAAGTCCTTTAAACATTTTCACAGATGCTCTGGCTGGGCCAAGAAGCAGAGTCCGTCAAAGCAACAGGCGCACAAATGGCATCTGGGGGCACAGCCACGGGGATGGGAAATCGATCTTTGGCTCTGGTTCAACAGCTACATCACAGGACCCTTCTCCTGGCATGCAGCAGAAAGACAGACATGCCCTTGGTAGCACAGATGGCCACACTYAGCTGAGCACCACAAGAACCGAGAAGAAACCTCTAAACATAGTGCTTCAAACCTGCTGTAAGGCACCGGCCACCCCGGCTCCCGGCCACGCTCCGCTGAAGGCTGGGGATGCACTTGGGATGCACGATGGCACGCTGGCCCGTTCCTGCGGCCACAGCGGCACGAAGCTGCCCAGGGAACCGAAAACAGCATTTCAAACCCACATCAGCTTCCTAAGCCCATCCACAGCAGGGTCCCACAAACCGTGCCATGCAGTGGGACCGCAGCGCGGGGAGGAAGCGGGGCAGCATCGCTGCGGGCAGCTGGCCACAAACCACATCCGTAGAAGATGATATGTTAGTTGGCCCTTTATTGCGAGTGAGACAAGAAAAGGCAGAGAAACACAATCAGAGCGACCAAATCCAGATATCTATAAGAGGGTCAACACAGTATTCATGTATTAATTAGGCTCTTCCTCGTAGACAGAGGTATTAAAGAAACCTGTGAGGAGAAGTGGCACAGACTACAGCATCAACCAGTGTGCCTATGATCCTTTAAAAAACAAAAATCTGATCACAGTTTCTCTTCTTCCAGTATCTTCATGCTTCACCTCCAAATTAGCATCAGTTTCACTTTGCGTCATTACATTTTTCAGATAAAGTGGCTTTATCACATGCGCAACCCATGGGGGATGTCAGCAGTAAGAAGATCAGCTCCACATTCAGCTGCCCCTCAACTGCAGAGTTTTCCTAGCTGGAGCTCCTGGTGCAGAGCAGAGCAGCTCACTCTGCTTTTAGATGTGCTGCCTGTGTTCTCCTTGCTTTCACACCAGGAGCAGTATGAACAGACTRGAACTTGGATAGAAGAGACTATTCTGACATCAGTTGGTTTAAAAAAAAAAGAAAAAAGATATTGAGAAGTATCATCTTTCAATTAATCTCAACAAGAAATGCTCTTTGGTGACATATGCTTGTGTTTTCTGCTTGAGACAACCCTCAGAGTTTTGTTTTCCTGAATGAAGCAGGTGAAAGCATATGGGTAACCAAAGGTGTAACTGAATGCCACAATCATAAATGGTGATACTTATTTTTTTAAATGGCGATATTTTTTTTTTTCCCCCTAAGAACTTGGCATGATGAGAGCTGTAATGTAAATCTTGGGCCCTGCTACAGCAGAGTCATCAGCATACATGCAGCTTGTGAATATGCCCTGTAGAACCAAGAGCAAAAACCAAAAATCACTGAGTGAAGACTCCCGGTTTTATACCCTGAGGGATAACACAGCACTTCTCTGTATCTAAGGTGCCTTTTCCCATTTCTACAGCTCAACAAAACACGAACAAGAAAGATGAACAGCTGACATTTCCAAGGCAAAACAGCAAAGGCCTACAGCGAAAAAAGGAGGGGAAACTCAGTCCTTTCTTCTTTCTGCTAAATGAAAAGGCTTACACCTGAGCAATGACCTTCAACCCAAAAGTATCTGCTGCTCCCTCCGGCACCTCCGTAGGCTTCGCACCACCGACCCGGGGTCTCCCCGAGCTGTGGCCAGGCTGCAGCTCCCCAAATGCCAACCCCACACGCAGGGGAGAGGCACGGCCATTCGGATGAGAGCTTTCTTGTTCCAAGAGTTCACAGGCAGCGGTATTTCAGGTCCCTCTCTTCCCAGGCTTTTTCCATTTACGTTTTCCACACACATTTATAAAATAGCAAGAGGCAAGCAACACAACATCTGCTCAGCGCTTTTCCATAGTGCTTCAATTCCCACTACCGAAGCACACTTTTGATTATAAATTCCTTAATCCTGGATGACATCTTGACCTTAAATAATACCAAATCCTCCAGGACTTTGCAGCATAGGTCCCCCTCTGACGTGGGTACAGTCCGCTACCTTCACACCAATGCCTTGCAGTAGCTCTATAGCACCGAATATAGCGACGGGCGCATCGTTTCGCACTGCAGTGGCAAACGCAGACGTGGAGTCACGGATCAGCGYGCCAGGCACCCTGAAAAGTGCAGAGCACAGACAGATCCTCTCCCTTCCAATTTACAATCAAATCAAAACAGAAAGATAAAACAGCGCTAGCAGACAGATTGCAGCTCCCCGATCAGCGTGACTCAGAGACCAGCAAGAGGAAGAGCAGGGAAAGCTCCCGCAGGCCCCGCTCCGCAMGGCTGCGGCACCTTTGGCAGCGCTCCCGTGGGATGGAACGGTCATCGCTCTGCAGGGGCCGGCTCGGCACCCGGCACAGCTGGGGACTGCTGTTGGTCACAAAGCAATGAYTTCACCTTCTCGATTCCCCGTCCACAATCCTCCACCACAACAGTGCGTGCAACAGAGATTAATACGTATACCAGTGGGGTTTGTAGGATGCTATTCCCTTGTCTCCTGCATGGAATTGCGTGGAATCAGGAAATTATTCAGTCCTGATGCAGAGAGTCTCATTTGCAACTGAGCAGAGAAAGGACTGAATGAGATCTGGCAGTTTGTTAAATCCAAGAGGAGCAAGCTGGTCCCACGTACAGGCTCAYGCACGCTGGCATCCTGAGCAGCCACGCTGCCAGCATTCCCAGCCCCTCTCAGACCAGGCAGGGCAAGTTGAACTGCCCACAAACCCACGGAACAGAGGGGTCTGCTCCAGGGTCCAACACACGCAGGGTCCCTCACGCAAGGTCCCTACCCCAACCCTGCAACTGTGTGATGCTGAGGGGACCTCCCCCAAACACCCRTCCCTGCAAGACTCCTTCCAGAGGCGCTGGTAGTTTTATCGTCATTTCACAAGTAAAGTGAGTCATGAGCAGTTGAGTACTTGCCTAGAGACCTTTGGGCAAACAGTGTCAGAAGCCAAATTCAGCTTCTTTGTCCAAGCAGGCACTCCCTGGGGCTTGGCCCAGTTTCTGGATCAATGCAGAAAAATCTGGCAAATCACCTCTCAGGAGATCTTACCCCATCTCTCAATATGGCTCAGCAAATGCCACTTGACATTTGCAAAGAAACAGCAGCAAATACAGACTCAGGTTTCCACGAAGAAAACATTTCTTTTGCCAAGCTCAGCAGCTGAGGATTAGCAACAGCAACACCACACCTGACTTTTGAAAAGCACCTCTATGGTGCTCGCAACATTCAAAATAGGCACTATCACACATCAAAATATTATCTTTCTTGTACTCCCAGGCTAAGGACTATTACATGTATTACAGCATCAGTGAATGAGCTTGCACTTTGCAGTCTACTAAGCAGAAAGAGATGGCCCAAGAGAGGTAATGAGACCAGATTTGAGGCTGTCTAACAACAGCCAGAGGATGCTGAGCACAGTAAGTCTTGACAGAGGGCTTAGGCGCAGYAAGCGTGACCTCACGGGTGCCCCTGGCTCTGGAGATGAAAGGAAGCACTCTCAGCTGGGGCTGGCCAGTGGAGTTCTCGGCACCTCTTAGGCTAAAGTTGTCGCACCTAAATGCCACCTAATCTCAAGCAGATTTGCAAAGTGCAAGCACATACGCAGCTCTGAAGGTTTTCAGTTAATCTTAAGCATGTACTCAAAATTCCAGATCCCCATTGTGGAACACTTAATAATAGGCTGTGGAAAGAAGAAAGGAAGGAAAGAAACCAAACCCTACAGAGATAATTTTAGACGTGGGGTTTATGCTGATTTACCACTTGTCTTACAATAGCAACCTGCTGTGCTTCAGTTTCTCCGCTACCTCTCACTCCACTCCGGTCCACTCTGGTGGTGGTACGTGGCCAAACAGGACACATCTCAGATGGCGTGAGCAACTCTGCCTTCACTATGACTGTGCAGGGAGGGCAACAGCGTTTTCCCCGCTGTGGCAGCCCTAAAGAACTGTAAACTGTAACACTGCGATGCCTAACACTGCTCTTCCCTCCAGCAATGGCAGGACAAAGCCCCAGTGCCTTTCGCTTCCTTCTCTTTTCCAAAACACAGCATACCAGAGCAAAGCCACGTCTGAGCCATCCCTCCATGTACACGACACCATTTCAGCCAGTCATCTCCAGTTGCTTCATGCTCACAACAAGCTCGCAGCCCACACTGCAATCTCCCCCAATAAAAACCTCACGCTAAAAAAAACACAATTCCCAGCCCCGCTTTAAACCGCTCTCCTAAGAATGCCAAGAATTTTCCCAGACACTCAAGCCTTTATTCATAGCCCTCCCTGCTCCCAGCTGCACTCCAGGCAGGCAAAAACATCACTGAAGAAACCAGATATGGAGTCACCACCAAGACACGCCAAATAAATATGAAAGCCACTCTACATTACAGAGGCAAGAATGCTCAAAAGCTGAGGTTCTCTCCTTTAGGGCTAACTAAAGGTTATGTTGCCTGAAGTGATGCCTTTCTTGAAAGCTTTTGGACACATTTTTAAGAGCTATTCATAAACCCTGAGACCAGCGAGGGCATTGCGAAGAGTAATGCTCAGCATCTTATAGAATCATAGAATCGTTTAGGTTGGAGAAGACCTCCAAGATCATCGTGTCCAACCATTAACCTAGCACTGCCAAGTCCACCACTAAACCATGTCCCTAAGCACCACATCTACACGGCTTTTAAATACTTCCTGTGATGGTGACTCTACCACTTCCCTGGGCAGCCTGTTCCAGTGCTTGACAGCCCTTCTGGTGAAGAAATTTTTCCTAGTGTCCAATCTAAACCTCCCCTGGCACAACTTGAGGCCATTTCCTCTCGTCCTATCRCTTGTKACTTGGGAGAAGAGACCARCACCCRCCTCKCTACAGCCTCCTTTCAGGTAGTTGTAGAGAGCGATAAGGTCTCCCCTCAGCCTCCTCTTCCCCAGACTAAACAACCCCAACTCCCTCAGCCGCTCCTCATAAGACCTGTGCTCCAGACCCTTCACCAGCTTCGTTGCCCTTCTTTGGATGCGCTCCAGCACCTCAACATCTCGGCAAAACAAAAATTTTAAAAAAATCACTGGTCCAGTATCAGTGTTTCACAACGTCCCATATGCCCCAGGCTAGTCTCGGGGAAGAAAACGCTCTGCCGCACACCTGTAAAATCCCAGCATGCTSAACATGCACTGTAGTCACCTACCCRTAAGAAGGTGGACAGGGATTCAAGTGAGAAAGCAAAACTGCTTTTAAGGGAGGAACTCCTTAGGCAAACTCCTTAACTGCTTTCCTGTACCCAAGCTACCGGTGCCAAAGCGGTGTTTTGATTCCTGCGGCASACCTTGTACCGATACCCCAGCAACACGCCGGACGCTGAACACTCCCAGMAGCAAGCCAGGAGCAGGGATCTGCGCACTCGACATATTCCCCTTCTGCACCAGCCTGCTCACTTTAACATTTGCCAGCAAACAGCTGAACTGCAGGCACTGCCTTCAGCCTTGCTTCAGTCTCAGCAGCCTTTCCTCCTTTAAAAAAAAAAAAAACCACACACAAAAAAAACCACAAAACAAAAATCCTACACACATCTACAGAATCAAATGAATTGGCACAGTCTTAAAACAACAGTTTTTGCTGACTTTCAGAGCTAAGTTGGAAGGGAGAGTAAAGCTTCTCATCTTTTCTTATACAACATACATCCAAGATGATACATTCACAACCTGTGAATGCAACATCAGTTTTAATTTTCTGCAAACAAACTGACTGTTTCTGGCTTAAATTCCTCTCTGACTTTTTACACTAAGAGCGAAATTCCCACATGCTTCCTTTTCTTAAGCTGTTATTTAGCGATTTCCCTATAACATTTATGAAGCCTAATTAATTAATTGTGAGGTCTTTCTTAATTAAGAAATTATTAAACATGCATTTTGTCCCTATCACAGGCCCTGGATGAGAGTTTACCAACGAGCAAAACAGGATTTGCCAGGCATTATGCACACAATGTTTTGCAAACATGAATGTCGCCTCTGAGAATAAGGAAAGTTGGTTAAAACAGAGAAAACTATGGAACCAAAAATGARAGACATTTCCTCCAAAATGACCTTAAAGGATGAGAAAGTTCAGCTTTTCGTCAGCCTGAGAATTCCATCCCCCATGAGCTATTCAAAACCAAGAAAGCGAAGTCCAAAACACAAACATAACTTTTCTTTCAGTCTGTTTAAAAAGAACCCAAAAATATAGATAATCAAGAACACACCAGACTACCCCAGTTCATTTCTTTTCAAAATTATTTATTCAGAAGATGCCAAGGCTTTTAATTTAATGGAATTGCACAATTAACTAATCTTATCACCTTATCTAGTAAGAGACTTTCCCAAGTTCACCCAAGGCAGCAGATGCATTCCCAGCTTGCACTCAACTGACCTGATCAGCAGGACCTCTTCCCTTCCCTGCCATCCCACCACAAGGAAGAGGAGGAGACACCTGGCAAATACAAATGGCCATGGGACAAAGCCAAGAGAGAAACTGAGTGCCCACCCCTAAGGAGTGGCATGGAAAAGGCTTGGGGCAGTTTAAAAGAAATGTTGAAGAGGGGAAAAAGGATCTGGATCTCCACCATGCCGAACAAGCCATGCTGGATATCAGCCACCAAGATTATTTGTTTTAGTTACCACTTAAAATAAACACAGCTAATTCCCACATAAGTTTCCAGAATTTATTGTCTGATTACAATAAATACTATTATTCACTGTATTTTTAGACAAGGGAACAGAGATATAATGGGAACCCAAGAGTTTTGGTCACCACTGTATGCTTTTTCCCAGTTTGCCTTATGCAACCATCTCACAGCATCTCCACAAGCAGCACTTCCAACAACTGGACAAGTCTCCTTGTGATACTGCCTGGAAGACACCAGAAAGAGAAGTTTTACATACCACAGCCACTCAGCTCCAAGAGCTAAACCAGAGTCATCATGCTAATAAACTGACTGCTATATATCCTATTAACACATGCCTCCAGAAAGCCTCAAAGTGTATTAGCACAGAATACCTTTAATCTGAAGACTCAAGGCAACAGAAAAAGAAAAGAAAACCTCTATCTGAAAAAAAGTGTATAGCAAAAAGATAAGCTGACAGAGCTATTCATTCTGCATGAAACTACAGAATAAATTTATATTCACCAATACGAGCTGGAAACATCTTTGCTGCAGAAGACGGGGGAAGGAGAGCATTCCTGGGAGGCCAGCTCTGGCAGCCCTTTTTTCAGGCAACCTTTTTACTGTGGCAGAGCTGAAAGCCAGGATCAACTTGGATTAGGATCCAAGACCCAGAGCAGCCTGCTGGAAGCAYGGTCTGGACGAGACACCCAGCAGTGTCCCTCTGACCCGAGCTGCCCTGCGATGGCAGTGCTCTCCTGCGCGCACCAGGCACCTGCAGGAATATATATGCTATTTAACGCTGCGCGGTCAGTCTCCTCTCCCAGCAACCTTGGCTGCTGCTCCAGGAAGGTTCAATTTTCCAGCATGAACAAGAGCTCTGGGAACGTGCTTCATGCCAGCCCACAGCTGAAGGCATGCCTGTGCAGTCCTTTGCAGGCAGACATGAACTTAGCTGAGCAGAAGCTGAGGGATGTGTCCTGCCTCTCTGTTACAGCAAGAACCAGCCGAAAGGCTCGTTGCCTGTGGAGGACTTTGGATGCATTCCCCGCATGCTTCCTTGCGCACGTAATGCGGCGGTGGCACAGACTCATGGCAGCACCTCAAGCAGCAGCGAGGAGAAGATGGGAGCAGCCCCAGCTCCCTCAGTGGAAATCCAGCGCAGGCTCCCTCGCTCCGCAGCTCCCTGCGACTGTCTGGTTTTGAGGCTGTGCTGTGCGAGCCAGAGAGGGCAAGAGCCCTGAGGCAGGGTGCTCCATGGGAACCTCTCTCTAGCTGTCCGACATCTCTGGAATTTCATGTGTGTGGGAGACGAACACATTTTGGCTTCACAAAGGAATCTGAACTTCTAAACAAAGTGGTGCCTCCACAACCCTGACCCCATGGGCCCTGGTCAGCCCGCAAGCCGAGACCGGCGACTAGGGACGTATCTGAGAAGCCTGCGGTTCTCGCTGACACTGTTCTCCCCCAGCCCTCTGAACATCTCCACTGTCACCCCATTTTGGAGGGTGCTGATTCCCTGTCTGGCTCCACCTTTTGTATCCGAATGTCACAAGTTGGAGGCGAGCAGGGCTGCTTACGCCAGAGAAGAGGCTCTGGAAGGAAAGCACACTGCTGGGACTGGAGAGAAGCAGCACCTTCAGGATTTTTTTTCCCCTCACTTGAGCTGCTCTGGGAGCAGAGATGGGCTCTCCTACCCATCTGACACTTTTACGATACATAAATATAAATGCTCAGGTATAAACCCAGAGGTCGCTGCAGCTACACAGATCTGGGGAAGGGGAGAAACAAGCAGGCTGTGCGTGAATGCACCGGCCCCACCTCACCAAAACACAAATACGGGACAGGACAACATTATTTCTAAGAGTTGCAGCTAATCTGAAACAAGAAGGGCAGCTTCTCCCATCCACAGCGGGAAATGGGCCCAGGCCACGTTCTGAATAATCAAAGTTAATCATGTAGATGTGTCCCTAGCCCACGCAGCCGGGGTGGAAAGAGCATGCCCATGCCCTGCACATCTCCCTCAGTCCCATGGCCTCCCAAATTCTTCCTCTTAATTGCACAACCCAGGAAAAGCCCATTCAGCATCATGCCATTTCTTCCCCTCCCAATCTCCGAGCCAAAGCAGCACGAGAAGGAAAGGAGACAAGCAAAACTGTCACTTCTGCAGACAGGCAAACAGCCCAGTCCCCAGAGCACTTCGTYTGCACGGTGGTGCCTCGAGACGACCGGACTGGGGACAGTGGGGGCACGCGGTGACAGGGCTGGGTCTCTCCCCGCAGCTGGCGACAGCACTGGTATTCTGCTACAGAAGATAATATTTAGGGAGCTTTTGGCCTTCCAGCAACGCTGGAGACTGGCTGACAGCTGCCACCACAGCACTGACGACGAGCCCTGACACCATGCCGGCCGCCTGAAAGAGAGTTATTCTTCAGGCTTTCATTTGTTTTGCCGATGCAGAGGGCACACACAGCTTCAGCATTCGCCAGCTCACATCCTTCCACCCACTGCCTCGGCGCTCGCTGCGATTACGAGTGGTTAAGAGCAGCTCTGGAGCTCCCACGCAGAACAACATGTTGCATCTCTGCTGCAAAAGGAAGAGACGCTCCAGATTCACCGACAGCAACAGCACCACAGCAAGGAAAAAAAAAAAAAAAAAAAAAATCTTTTTCTGGGCAACATTTGTTCCCAGCACATACATTCAAAATAAGTGTTTAACTGCGATGGACTGTGGTTGAGCTAATTGGTCCTGCGGTTGAAACAGTCAGAGCTGGCTTCCTGCATGAGCACAGGCGAGCCTCCTGGGGAGGGATTGCGGGGCTCGGAGACGCAACCACCAATTTGTCTCCTCCAGTGGAAGACCATTTTCCCCATCCCTTCTTCCCAAAGAATTATACACTACAGGCAGAAGAGCTGGCCAGGGCAGGGAGGGAAAGGGCTGCTCCCGCTGGGCTCGCTTCCTGGTGCATGTTACCAGCTTGGAGAAAAATCTGTCACTTCTGTTCCACGCTGCATGGGGGATCACTTGAGTTTTTCCAGGCTAAAGGTAAAATAATCGAATGACAAAAACAGACAAGGAAATTTAACCCTGGCACTTCCAAATGGTGCCGCTGGCTGGGCAAAAAACAGGGCAGGGCGAATAGYCGAATCCAAACAAACCCCAGTTTCCACTGGAACTGAGCCATGGAAACATTTTCCTTGAGAGTTTGATTAAAAGAAAATGTAAGCCTATGCTTAGGACCTGCAGCGATAAGTCTTCTGGCAGCCGCTCTGCCCTAGCCACAGTACACAGAGCTGTTCTCAGCCCACTCCTCACACCCATCTTCCATGGACTAAGGTCTAACACTGGTCCCTTCACACAGAGGAGAAGGTTTAGGCAGTCAATAAGAGAAAACGCGAGCTTACAGAAAACAGCAGCAGCAGCAATGCATAAAGTTTATCACAACCCAGGCAGTTATGGCAGGAACAGGCACTGTTCAAAGGTCCCTCTCCTCCCACAGAGTTGGGAGCAGGTCACAAGGAGGCAGTGGTGTTTAAACTGGTAATGCTCACACAAAGCTGACAAACTGGCCAGACCCCMCCACCACAACTCAGCAGCTGTGGGACAAAAAAAAAAAAATCCCATTGTCTATTTCCAGGGAGGAAGATGATGTTCAGCTTTCCTCTGTATRAAGTGGTGTTTCTTCTGGCAAGATCTTCTAAGGTGCATTAATTTATAGTAAAGCTACCAGTAAAATCCTAGCTATCAATCACTAACATGAACTAACATCTTCTCAGGACTGCATGTAGACAGCCGCCCTGCAATCACAGCTCACACRTAGCTACGTGCATGCATCAGTGCTCTCTTCACCGGGCGTCGATGTTCACAAATCCCTTGTCCGTGCACACGGTCACAGTATGCGCACAAAGCAATCRGCCATGACATTCTCAAAACTTAGGGTATAATGTTAAATTCTTATCTCAGCCCAACCTTAAGGCTGAGGACACCCGCTCCTCCTCACATGCATGCATCTGAGAGCATGCAGCTGCTTAGTTTAGAGCCCAAGMAACTGCCTTTGCACCTTCAAGTCAGACAATGGGTTAATGCAGATAGWTAAACAACAGCATTTTGGGAGGTCGATGGGTTTCATTTAAAAAGAGAGAAAGCAACAGATTTGGGGGTTTGAAAAAGCTTCTCAAAAGCAAAACAGTTGTACAGTCTCGGTCTTAAATCTCATCCTATTTATTCTCCTGCACATCTCCAGTCGCTTCTCCATCACTACTTCTTCCAGCTTTTCTAGCTTCCTCCAGAGCTTCTGCATTTCCCTGCTGCATTTCATGCACTTTCTGGCTTCTGCTTGCATGTGGTGGTTGGGCTGTTTCCCGCTCAACATACCAACATCCTTGCTAATACTGCCGGTGTCTGCTCCAGCACACGGTCATGACATGTGCTAGCTCAACGCTGGCCAGAACAGGCAGTGGAGAAGCTCTGAGCTTTGATGACAAATTAAAGTGTTTCATAATTGAACCAAACTTTATCAGCTTTCTTTTCACTCTGGTGGTAATTGTAATGAAGACAACTGGCCCTGGGTATCTAGTCGCGATGCCTGCAGACCAAGCCCTGAACACGGCAGTGGTGAGCCACATTCTCACGGCAGATCAGCAGAAAACTTCAGTCTCCAGGGGCTGAAGCCAATCTCTCTCACAAGCACTACATTCACAAAAACAAAGGCGGTCTTGAGCACCGCTGGTGTGATTCTGCTGCCTTAGAGGCAGCTTTCTATGAGCGAGCTTCCTTTCATTTGCTTTTGTTGGTCATTTCTAACAGCAGCACTTCAAGGGAACTTTATTGTGCTGGAGACAGAGGCATTCTGGAGGACTGTACAAGGGAAGCATGCATCTGGGGAGTTTTGAAAACACATTATCCAAACCTAAGGGTCACTACATTCCAGGATGTCAGTGTCAGCTGGACACTTATAAATAGCTTCACCAATCTGAATAGCATGACCTATTGTATATCAAAAACCTCCTTCAGAGGCTTTTTCAACATTAATTCCCACTGTATATACAAACAGCTGGTAAAAATAAATGAATTTATCATCAYCTCTTCTTGGCAGTAACGAGCTATTCCCACCCAGACTTTATGCTTAGGAAACTGAGGCACAGGGATATAAAGTGGCACCAATAAAGCTGTACGCCCTGCAGAAAGAACAACTCGGAACACCTGAATCATGAGGTTTCCATRATACTGCTGGAGGAACAGCATCAGAGCTGAGACATGTGCTAAGGGAAAGAGCAGCTGGGACAGTCCTCTGCCCTACATCAAATGGAAACGAGATGTTGCTCTCCCACCTGCTTCTGCCAGATCCATGGTTCCAAGCGAAAGGCAAACTAGTCCAAAGACAAAGATCAGCAGAGAGATCTACTGGGCCTGTAGATCCCCATAGACCCACCCTAGCTCCCTGCACTAGTAAGCAGATTTCCTCCTAAATGGAGTTGGGCACTAAAGTCATGTTGGAGCCCAGCCATTTCATTTTGGTGCCCAAATGAGAGACAAGCACCTTCAGGAACTGTTTTTTTCCCCTTTGTTTTTTTAAATAAAAGTGACAGAGTATTGATGCAAGTACATCGAGCATTAAAGTACCCACACCAAAGAAYGCAAAATTAAGTTTAATTTTCTCCYGGGCTAGGCAATATTTCAGGTTCCTGTAAGACCTATGAAAACCTGCACAGRCACCAGCAGGCACACCAAATTAACGTTAAAAGTATTTATAGACGATACAAACGCAGAAAGAATTGCAGTGAGACAGTTACGGTGTTTCCATTCCCTGCCACTGAGGCTTTACCTTAATCCCTCTCCCCAGAGTCYAGAAGCATTTGCTTTCTTAAAAAAAAGCCCACAATCAATTTTCCTTTATGCAAGTTTTAAGTAAGTTACAGTCTTGCAAATTCATTCTTGAGCTGGAAACTTTTGGGCCAGGATTCAAAGAAATGAAGCAGAGTTTGAGATTCTTGGCAAGAAGTAGTTTACAGAGAAAACAGTAGCAGGGACTTGTTTGTGCTCAAACGGCATGCCTATAATTCAGATAACCACCACTGCTGTTCCCATTTATTTAGCAATATCACACCAGACATTTTTGACTTTTCAGAGCTATGCTATTTAATGCGGTAAAAATGTTTTTAGCTCTGAAAGGCTGCAAGATGCATCACCGAGCTATTTAATCGGAACAGCCTTCCAACAACAACAAAAAATTCAAGCCTTAGACAAAGAATAGTTTTAAGCCGACACAGATTTTATCCAGATTGACTTCCGATAGCAGTTATACAACATGTGAGCTGCAGAGAGGCGGTGGTGCACAGGTCACGCTCCATATTTGCTGTACAGCATTCTTCATACAGCATTCTTCATACATTGGCTCAGAGACCAGTTAGCCTCAAGGGTTTGCTTTACCCGTGTTTGAATCAGTGTGTCTCTCACAGTATTATATACACACCGTTAAGTTACTCACTGTTTCAGAGTGTTTGGATACCAGTGGTATGTAAACAACTCTTATTTAGGAAGGTCTGACCCCGTTTCTTTCCGCCCCTCGTTACGGGGTACTTTATGCCTGCAGACACACGGATATGGGACACCCTTTGTGAGCACCTCGGACATCCAAGGAGGGGGTCACGAAAGGCTTTCCTTACCGGTTTCAGCATCAGACCAAGCACCGGGGCCTTGGAGCCTTCCAGCCCGCCGTACCCCCCAGCCCCCGGCGCAAGGCAGGACCTCCCGCAAGGACTCCCCCCGCACCCTGCCGACGCCAAGGACACCCCTTTCGCCCCTCTCCCAAGACCCCCCCACCCTCGCAGCCGAAACCCACCATCCTCCCCCCCACAGCCACCGGCCTCCCCCCGGGCTCTGCCGCCGCCCGGCACCCCGCTCGCCACGGACACGCAGGGGGCTGGCGGGGGGACAGCGGCCGCGCACACGGGGCCGGCGCCCGGCGCAYCCCCCCCGGCTGCCCTGGCCCCACCATCGGCTGGATTTCCCCCACCCCGAGGGAGAAAAAAACAAGTTATTTGCCCGCGGAGACGCGCATACGAGAGCGGGGCCAGCTCCCCCCCGTCGCCGTGGCTCACCGAGAAGCGCTCCAGGTCGGTGGCGGCCATGGCCGGGGCTGGCGCGGCGCCGGCGGCGGGAGCGCGGCTCTCCCCGCCGCGGGTGGATGCGGCTGAATGGATCCAATATGGCCACTTCCTGGAAACTCCCCGCCGCCGCGCCGCCCGCCACAGGCACCGCCCGCCCGACCGAGGGACCCGGGGGACGGGCACCGGCACCGGCCGGGGGCGGGAAGGGGCGGGAGCGGGCCCCGCGCAGCCCGACCCCTCCCACGGCGGGGAAGGCAGGAGGCCGGGCGGGGAGCGGGCTGGCTTCAGCCCGGCCCCCTCCTGCCGCGYAAGGGGAGCGCAGCCGGGGAGAGGGGCTGGCGGACTGGGCCAGCCCCCGYGGTCCCTTCCCTTCCCCTCCCGTCCCCTGACGGAGGTCAGCCGCAGGTGAGGGGGTAAGAGCGCGGCGGGGAGTTTGGGGATGAGCGTGTCATGCTGATGGCATTCCGCAGATGAAAAGGGCTGTGAGGTAGCCACACTGCATCGCCCTCAACAGAAAACCTTCGTGTTTGAGTGTGGCTGTAAAAGTGCCAGGAGCATCCTCTGCAGGATTCAGAGGATGCGCGCAGGTGTATAGAGACGTATTTCCCCATCTCAAGAAGCTCTCAAGCATTCAGCGTTCTGGAAGGCCATCAGATACCACAGGGCAGCGGTGCCTCTACACTGAAGTACCGCTGTCACAGACGGGAGTGACACCAAAGTGGCAGCCACAGCGTGGGTTTGAGCCGGGATGCCGAGAGCTCATAGCCATTAGGCTGCCTGTGTTTATGGYAAGTTAAAGTACGCAACAGAGGACTGTCAAGTCTTTCTTCGTCATTCCTTCCCACATAAAGCACAAAGCCAATCCCATCACCAGCATCCTCAGTCTTTGTAACCCATAAAGACATGAGTATTTTACAAGCTGCTAGCATAGAGCAAAGTTTTTCTTGCTTTCTGGTGCCCTCTGCTGCAGTGCACCTATGAAGGAAGAGTTTACCAGAGCCACATGTTCTCTCAGTCATGCAGCTGGGTCACTAGACCAGACCTACACCYCTAATCTGCCTGCTGCCCTGGTTTTGTCTTAGGCTTTCCCCARTTTTTCTATTAGCCACTGTGTCCTTGCCTTTTCTCCTCATCCTCTCTCTCGAAGCAATGCATACTTCCAGTTGGAGAGCTGAGTTTGGGCAAAGAGATCAAATACTTCTCCCTACAACACTGACTCTATGTGGGGAAAGGACTGCTGAGGATCATTTTGAACCCCCCCAAGATGAGCAAGCCCTCTTGCAACTCACTACACATAAGAGCCAGAGAAAAGCTACTGTCTGCACAAAAGGGCAGCAGTTACTATGCAATTCCTGAGAGCACAGCAGAAATMCCCCCAGCAGCTTTGGACACACACATACAGCCCTCTCCCTCTCTTTGCTGTTAGACACATCTGCTCAGCTGAGCTTCTCCTCAAATACCATCCTCAGGGCTGCTTCTGCATTCAGTGCATGCACCAGCTATAGGGAGTGTTAGGGAATCAAGARAACTTTTGAGTATGGGCTGAGGTTTGATGCTCCACTCCCCTCCTCAGGTAGGGCCAGAACSTGCTGTCCCATCTGTGTTGTTGTTGGCAAAGATTGTCCTTCAAGAACCAGTTGACAGCCTGAACTCGCCTAAATTATGCTAGGTGTAGGATGCTAATCTCACTGCACAATGTGACCACCTCCCAGGGAATGGACAAGGGAGAGCTTACCTGAAATGACTCTGTCTAGGAGACTCTTCCTTGTCTACTGAGGTGCTCCTAGATCAGCTCCAGCATCCTGCACAAAGGAGGGCCACAATTATGATACAGCTAAAGCTCCAAGCCCCACCCCAATTACTAGGAAACAGTGAGCAACTGTGCTTAGGCCCTGTTTCCAGTTATTTTTCAAAAGGTTTGCCAAATTTCAGCTTTTTGGCAGGATAAGGAAAAGGAAAGATGCCCAATATCCCAGTTCCTTTTATTCATCACCCACAAAAGCACAGTCCCTAGAGAGCCCTAAAGCAGAACTGGAGTATTCAAAGACAACCAAACCTCAGYAACCAAATTAAAACAGAAGTTATGTTTCATTACAACACTGAATGAGCTGCACTCCATATTAACTTCTATCTTCTCTTAACAAAGGTCTCTTGCTCCCATGGCAATATAAATAAATGAGGCCATGCTGTGCTAGTGGSCACTGAGTTGCTGTCTTATAGCAGGTGTGCAAGATCGTATGTTACATCTCCACATCTTTGATTCTTCCCAAGACTCCTTGGGATCCACCTGCATTGCGCTGCAGGAGCTCTGGGAAGCACTATTCATGCTGGAAGGGGACTGCTTATGCTGGAGAAGTAAAACAGGATATGAAAATTAGATGTAGTTAATTGAAGGGAGGGGGCAAGGGTTATCAAATGCAAGTGCTCAGAGGGACTGGAGATTAGGAAGAAGGTTGTATTCTCCCTTGAAGCAATTTCAAGGCATTTTGTGAGGAGGTGTTACTCAAGTGACCTGCTTTTTGAAATATGACAAATCTAGCGCAGGTCAGAAGAGCTGTTTTTCTGTCCTCCCTGAGTGGACTGTCTATGACCAAATTAATCCTGCTAATCCATATATTAGTTCTGGCTAAAGATARGTTGTAAAAATGCTCTTTGTTAATGCTGCCTTGTGCTGGAGCTGCCAGGGATAGCAAAGCTGGCCTGCTGGTCTTTGGCATCTAGAGCCGAGTCTCCCTCCAGCTGCAGCAGTGGTGTAAGCTTGCTGAACCTTTTATTCATTTATCCCTTGCGAGTGAGATGTTCGTGCAGACCAGACATTTGCTTTGCCATCTTGTTTCTTTGACCAATTCCCAAAGATTCTCCAGTTCTCCCTGGGTCCTACAGCAAAAATGGCGAAGCTAAAATCTGGTATTTCTGGTGTACAGATGCAAGTAGAATAGTTTATATAGAAGCAGAGTTAAATTTCCAGGCCACCTTTATATATCACAAAGAAGCAAAAATAAAAAGATAAAAAGGTTAAAAAGTTACTTTTTTTTAAATAAGACAATGTAAAACTCTTGCTTAACACACGCTTAAGTGCCATTATGCCAGGTACTTTGGGAGAAGTGATTGACTTAGATTCATTAAGGGCTCTTTTTCCTGCCAATAAAGTGCAGAATGCAATAACACAAAGCTCACAAAATCAGCTGTCTGATTCCCAGACAGCTACTGGGTTCTGTGAGCTGCAGGTCAGATGCAAAGATTCATGGCATAAAGGCAATTCTGAGACATTGCAACAGATCCAGGGACAACACTGCTGTCGCTTGGGTCTCTGATTGAGCTGTGTTGACCTTCTGCAGCTGGAGTCCTCTCTCCCTTTGTCCATCAGCACTGCCACCAGCACGGGGCAGATCGCTGTGATAAGAGAGCACCATGTAAAAGCTCAGAGTTATTTTTAAACACCTTGTTATTTCAAAAAGCACACTATTKCTAAAGCCGATTCAAGAGAAACCCTATTAATTTCAAAAGCTTCAGATACATAAAAACTGCTTCAAGAGAAGAGAATTGGATTTGGTGGCTCCTTTAACTGCTAAGGCATCAGTTGTTATGCAAATTATTCCTAATGGCTCAGGAATTAAACGTTTATTACAGTGCTGAATGCTCCTGCAAGGATTTTAAACTCTGTGGAATATTTGTGCCTGCTAAATCCACAGTGAATTTAGATGAGTTGTGAATTTTCTACGGGTAAAGAGCTGGGGCAGAGAATACAAAGGACTGGAGAGGCACAAATGTGTCCCTGGAACCTCTCTGCCCTGGGGAGAGGAAGGAAAATGCCCCTCGCTGCATGGATGGTGGCATTGCAGTAGCAGAGTTCTGATGGTGGGGAGATCCGTAGGAGTTGCTTTACTTCTTCACGTGACCCTAGGTACARGCAATGAAAGTGGAGAGAAATAAATGCTACCACAGCCCCTTTTACTTCACACACAGCCACAGTGGGCAAGTGATCATCCTACCTGCCACATGAATACTGCAGAAAGACCAAGGCCTTCTGAAGACGGCTGCATCTTTCAGGGCTGAGTAAAATCCTTGATCTTCAAATCCAGGTGGTGCAGATAAACAGAACGCCTTCACATTTTTCAACACAGGCCAGAGGAAGCAGCTTATTGGTAACTATTCATTTCTCGCAATGCGTACTCCTGGGGATTTTTAGAAATCAAATGGTTTCATAGCTACTCTTTTAGCAGCACTACCACCAAGCACCTTACTAAACTTCCACTGGTTATACTGACAATATATGGGACCTATAAGTCTTTTTTACAGAAGTCCTATCCTTCTAAGCTGAAAGTTAATAGGAGCTGTAGGTCCATTTCACTTATGCACACTGAGTGGTCCCGGTGGATGTAAGTGGGATGGCTGGACACAGACCCTGAATTTCCCTTCCTCCTCATGTTAAAGGGCAGTATTACCACACTGTACCTCATTCCAGGTTTGCATTTTCCTGCTAAAATCCCATCGAGTTCGCAGGCACCAGCTGAAAAACAGAGGATGTTTGGGATGGGTCCTTGCATCATCTGTGTGGAACAAGCAGTATTTAATAAATAGAAACTCTGAGATAAGTGGAAAACTGCATTTGAATGGTTGCTGTTGAGAAACATCATCAGAACTGGTTACTGAGGTCCCTGAGTTACAGCTGAACCTTGGTCATTTATGAGAAAATGCCTTTTATCTACAAATAATCTTCTCCCTTTCTCCCTGCCCCTTCACAGACTTTTGCTCAATTGTTTATCTATGGAAGGTTACTGCATTTCTCCATGGAACAAAGGAAGAGCTATTTTCCTTCACAATGCATGCTCTTTGTTTCACATGAAAATATCAACAGGGAAAGTGGAAAATCATGGGCTTTGTTATCCTATTTATTCTGGGAACCCTGATTTCATTTCAGATGAAAATAAGTTTTCCCTGAGGTACAAATTCCATCCCTAGTCAACAGCACCTAAGCTTCATCTTTCTGCAAAGCAGCAGTGCCCTGTCCAACTGAGACTATCCCCCATATTCCCTTTTTCTTCCTTTGYTGCTTCCAACCTGGCACATCACCTTCCTTATGGCTCTGAGAATATCATGCAGGAAGGAGCAGGACCTGGGATACATCTCCTTCAGTTTTGAAGTGTCAGTAGAAACGTCTTTGCTCTGACTAGATGCTTTGCTTGATCTCCCACTTTATTTCCTGGTTTTGTGTGGTGTGAACAATTAGTCATATAACCTTTACCTTCCTCCCCTGAGGGGGTGGCAAAAGGCCCCATGGTCTCTATGCCATTTACTACACTGTAATGTTGATAGTTTGAAAGTTAGTGAAACTTCTTCACAGGAAAGATAACTCTCCTCAGTCACACAGTTCAAAATAGAGGCCAGCTCCTACGGCTTATGATGTAGAACTAGCAAACGGCTCTATTTGTATTTCAAAAAGTAGTAGTAAATTAATTTAATCATGGGTTTTCGTACATTGTTTTTGTCCCCGCCAGTAAATTAAAAATATCAAGACAGTTGGCTTGAAATCTCCTACGAAGCAGCCCACAGTATTCCGTAAATAGCCCCACAAAAAATACTTTCTTCGTAGGTTTTTGGTGACACAGAAAAAAGAGGCAAAACTCATGCTTCTTAAAGCTGGAAATTTCACCAGAAGAGCTTAACACCCATAATGCTCCAGGCTTTTATTACCCATATTAATAAAATACATTCAAACAACTTAATTTCTGCTGCACAATCTGATCAGAATATGACCACCGCTCCGTAAACTAAGAGCAGCTCACTGGGATCTGGTCCCCTGGTACTTGGCACTCAGCCTGAAAGGTGGGAAACCCATCAACAGATAAAGGGAAAGGTTGGCAAACAGGATGCACCCCACGCTRTGGCCTGGAAATGGTACGGAGGATTAGCCACAAGTGTTGTTTTCTTCTTAATTACAGAAAGTATAGGACTAGCCTAACACTCACTGACAGAGAGACTGTGAAAAGGAGCATGACCACACAGCATGGGTTGCCCACAAAGGATGGAGTGAGCGTATGTGGGACAGGCAGTTGGATGCATCACTGGAAAATTACCTGGGGAAAGAGCTCCTTGCGTCAGGCCAGTTAAACGAGAGCAACCAGTTCATGCTTGGCATGGCACGAGGCGCACTTGTAGGCATCCTCTCTCCTCTTCTGTGACCTCCTGGGGATGTGCCTTTCTGCTCTGTGGTCACGAGAAATGCCAGGACCTGTAGTGAGGAACAGTCTCAGTAACACCCCCTCCTTTGGGACCTCAACCCAACGCAAGCCCCCGGAGAGGTGATGGGACCTCGGCGACCCAAGGGTTGCCCCCTTGGGTGCTRAGCAGTGAGGCTTCCTGGGGGCCTGGTGCATGCAGACCCCTGTGAAAGAGAGGTGCCTGGTTGGGGATAAAACGTGTGGGATTTGATGGCACCCTTGTGGGTCTCAAAGGATATGTGGGTGCAGGGGGCTGATGCCTTACTCAGGGCTGTGAAGGCAGGGACAGATCACAGAACCTCTCTGCAAGCACCCACAGAAACACCCTCCTGGAGACACACAGTCCCCAGCGTAGCAGYGAGCCCGAGGACGCACCCTGCCACACCTGAACGAATAGGAACAACTTCTCCCTTAACAGTTGACCTAAGAAAATGTTTTTTAAAAGAGCCTGTTCTTCCGAATTATTTTTCCCTCCTCCTCTCACTCATTTGCAGATATGAACTAGAATCCTAGGGTATAGTTGGAAGTTTGCAATACAAAAATCACAGACTGCTGAGATTTTCTTAAGCCCACAATGGATTCTTGTAAGGAAAAGAAATCAACATTGAAAGCAAGGCATAGCAATTGATGTTTGGATGCATGCTCATTATTAGCTCTCTACAGTAGGCCAGGCAGAACTGTGGCAATGCCGTAAGCTAGAAAGCACTGCTAATACAGTAGAACACTAGACACGAGTGGCTGCCTAAGCAGAGAGCAAGGTTGCTGTGTACGCCGTGTAAAAAGGCAGTAATAAGAGGTGTGCGATTCACGTAGAAATACTGAATTGCTACAAGCAGCATGAAGATTACACACTATTATGTGAAAGAACATTAGAGCAGCAAAATGATTTGGGGGAGCAGTCTCAGAGCCAGCTTGTTAGCAAGAGATAAAATAGCTTTTCAGAGATTTGCACAAAGATGGAGAACGGGAAAGACTGCCAAAGGAAAACTCTGAGCAATCTGTGGGCAGAGGCTCTTCCATCACCAGTAAAGGTGTGAAGAGGCAGAAGGGAGGTCAGCATCAATGAGAACGGTGAGAGATGCACTGCGTGGGGATCGACGCACCTCAAATTGCCTTCAAAATGGAGATTTTGGCACAGGCTGAGACTCCATTTTATTCAAGTTCTAAGACAGTGAAAACAAAAACGAATCTATTTTCTGTTTTCTTGTACAGACAGTTACTTTTATCTGTCTTCATACCACACTGACTCTGTTCATTCTGTGTTCAGTCTCTCTTGCTGTTTTCCTAGACAAACTGTTCAGTCATTCAGGAATCAATTTAGTGATCTCAATTGCAACACTCGGTGGAGGAAAAAACAAGTCTGCAGGCGGAACGTCATCTCTCCAGGAGGGCTTCAGTCCTACTCCTTCTCCTGGGGAAAGGCATTTATTGTTTKGGTTTTTTTTTGTCCTTGTAGAATAGAGAACAATAATAATGTTAAATGCTTAAACAGATGTAATTGATATGGCAGCAGAGACAGCTTCTCTCTTTATAAAAAGAGATGCTCTCTTTTGTCCAGGTGTACATGAACAGATGCAGGCATGTTGTAAAGATTTTGTCATTTATATAGATACACGTATGTACATTGTAGATGCAATACAGATAAAAGACACATAGAGACTAAGTATGATAATACATATAGTATCACACAGAGTTGAATAAATTTCAAAAGACTGTCCCATCCACCTATCTTCTGACTTATTTTGAGGCACAAGACTCTAGCCTGGAAAAACTGCAGTTCCCAGAGAACACCAGAGGCTTCTCAGAGAATTGGAGACCTGACTTTGCAGAGTGATTTCTACCTAAAGCTGCACCACTTATTTGCTATTGAAACAAACAAAAAAAAAATCCTTTTAGGAAGTTGGAAGAGGAGTAAATCAATGAAGCGTTTGCCCCTGCCTGAGGAGTCTCCGAAGAGCTGATATACTCGTGGTCTTACCCACACGCGTCTCCTCAGTCACCGGAGGGAGACATTAGCGCAGCAAGCGGGACCGGATCAGGCCGCGGACCTCCCGCCTCCCCGCCCGGCCCCTCACCGGCTCCGGGGCCCGCGGGGCCGGGGCCGGGGCCGGGCGGCTCTCCCCGCAGCGCCGCCCCGCGGGAGGAGACGGGCGCCGGTGCCGCTCCGCTCCCTCAGAGGGAGGCGACGGCGCGGGCAGGGCGGGGCGGGGCGGCCCGATCACCTCAGCGGGCGCGGCCGCGGGGGACGCGCTCGCCGCCGCCGCAGGTGCCTCCTGCCTGCAGATCCCGACGAGCCCCCGGGGGGCGGGCGGGCTCCCGGGCTCCCTCCGCCGCGGGAGTCGGCGGTTGCGGCGGCGCAGGCGGCAGCTCCACCACCTGTGGCGGCGGGATGGCGGAGCTCGACATCAGCCCGGCGGCCGTGCTGGGCTTCCTGCGGGAGCGCGGCGGGCGGGTGCGTAACGCCGAGCTGGTGAGCACCTTCCGGCCGCTGTTGGAGGCCGGCGGGGACGCGGCGGCGCGGGCGGAGCGGCGGGAGCGGTTCAAGGCGGCGGTGAACGCCGTGGCGGTGGTGAAGGAGCGGGACGGCGCCAAGTTCGTCGTGCTGCGGCGGGAGCTGCGCCCCGCCCCGCCGCCGGGGGGCGCGCTGGCGCCGGGGGGCGATGGCGGCGGCCCCGACCCCGTCCCCGCCGGGCGGCTCTCGCCGGCGCCCCCCGAGGAGCTGCCGTCGCCGCGGGCCGTCTCCGAGCTGCGGGGCCTCTTCCAGGGCGGTGGTGGCGGGGTGCCCCTGCCCGCCGGCACGGGGGGGTCCCGGCGGGAGCCGCTCTCCAAGCCCTGCATGCTGCCGGTGCGCTGCGTGCCGCCCCCCGCCGCCGCTGCCCCGCCTGAGGAGCCGGGGTCCCCCTTGTCACCCCCGCTGCTGGAGGAGGAGGCCGGGTCCCGCTCGCCCGGCCTGCGGCGGGGGCCCAAGAACCATCGGGCCAGCGAGGAGATGGCGGCGGTGCCCCTGGAGGAGGCCGAGCACCGGTGGCTGGTGATGGCGGCCGGCGGGCAGTGGACCCAGCAGCTCCAYGGGCTGCTGCTGGGCGACGCCAGCTTGGCGGCCCGGAGGGACTTCATCTCGGGCTTCACCGCCCTGCACTGGGCCGCCAAGAACGGCAACTGCGACATGGTGACAAATATCATCAGAGCGGCCGAGAAGGGGGGGGCCCGCGTCAACGTGGACGCCAGGTCGCACGGCGGCTACACGGCGCTCCACCTGGCCGCCATACACGGCCAGGAGAAGATCATCACCATGCTGGTCTACAGCTACCACGCCAAGACCGACCTGAGGGACTACAGCGGGAAGAAGCCCCACCAGTACTTAAAGGAAGGGGCCTCCTCTGCGGTCAGGCGCTTGCTGGGGGACCCCAGCCTTCCCCACAACGTGGAGCCCTCCATGCCCATCAAGAAGACCACAAAGCTCGCGGCTTCAATCTTGAGCTCCACTAGCACTTTCCTGGGGGTCATATCCGATGACATGGCTTTCTACGATCTCACCAAAGGTTTAAGGAAGCCCTCGTCCTTAAACAAGCTCCTGGCTGCCACTACGGGCCCAAGGAGGAAGCCAAAGACCAGAGGGGGCTTTCCTTCGTATTCCTCCCTCTCCGAGGTGACGGAGGAGGAGGAAGAGGAGGTCGTTGTGAAACGCAGACCCGTTTCTGAGCTGTTCTTTGGCCACTAGCCTCTGCCTTCTTGGGATCAAAATTGTTTAATAATGTGACTGGGGTCTCGATTTTTCTCTCGCAGAAGCAGCTTGGATTTCTTCTCTCCGTGTCTGTCTTTTTGGATGTTTAACTAAATCAGTGGTAGGGTCTGGCTCCARAGGCCACTGGATGAAGCCCAGCTCACAGATGCCTGTGGAAAGGAGCTGCCCAGGGAGTGTTATAAATGCTGTATGTACCGTTTTGCTAATGTATAAAGACTGCAAACTTTATACTTAATGGTTGAAAAACCAAAACAACCTCTGTGTGTGTAGACAGGTTAAAATGCTTAAGGTACAGCCGCCTTGATCTGTGTTCCTCGGCTGGAGAGCAAAAGTAAGGTCAAGAATTGCATATTCTACACTGTGAACAGCAAGCTGGTAGCTGGCTACTTTAACATGGCTTGTTGTATAGCAGGCTTAAATTATTGGAGGAAAGATGCATAGTTTTCTATGATGTTTCTGATTATTTTGGTAACAGAAGAGGAATATTTCTATTTAAAAAAATTGTGTACTTTTTCAAAACAAAGTTGCTTGCTATCAGAAATACTAACATAACAATCTCAATTGTTGCTTAGAGTTTTATTAGACGAACAGATTTAAAAAAAATAAAAAAACAACCCTCAGCACTCAAGTCACCATGACCTGTCTACCTCAGTGTGAAAGCTAGATTAGCATTTTAAATTTTTTTTCTCTTCCTGAAAGACTTCTTAACCAGGTGGTACTAACCACATGTCTTGATGATACTGTGAACATTTAAACTTGACTATAGTTCAAYCACTTAATCTGAATAAAAACCTTGTTGATACTTGATAGTGAAAAACTGAACTGAAAAACTGTGAATTGGATCCAGCAGAGTTTCTGAGTAGCCAACTGGAAACAAAGTTAGGCTCGTATGTCTGATTCTTTTTATTTAAAACTTGGCCTTTGATTTTGACCTATTTACAATAAATATTTATAAAAATGGGGCTTTATGTTATGTTAGGTGTTTCATGATAGAATGTCTGCATGACCTCTTAAAGCAATGTTTATCTCAACAGCATGAATCATTGACCTAAAACTAACTCTTCTTCTTCTTCTTTTATATTATACACATAATTGTTCTATATATATAGAACTACACGTAGCTCCAAAAAGCATGCTAACAGCAGGTTAAGTAATACACTCGCAGTGAGATTATTTTTTTTTTAATTACTATTTGGTTAAAGTTAATGCAAAGAGGCAGAGCTAAGAACAAGAAACTGTCCGACTGCTGGGCCAGTCTGCTAAACCAGCACGTTTTCTCTGAAAACATAACTAAAAAACCTGTGTAATTCAGAGGTGACGAAGGTGATGGCAATACTGCGCTTGCTCTGCTTTTCAGCCCCATCGGGTGTTTTGGTTTCCGTGCTGAAACACTTGTTTGCACGCTTTGCCTTTCTTTCCAAGCCAGTGGCTTCAGGAATGTTTTTTTTCAGCCTTGAATGAAGCCTAGTACTTCTAATTGGCTGTAATTGGCTTCTGCCAAATGCGAGGAATGCTGTAGGACTGCGCTGAAGGTGGAGGCGCTGCCCTCTTTTACTTTAAAACAGTCTCCCTGAAGTCCCTGGAGCTGGTGACAGTCGTTGGGAGCGTGATCAGYGATTGCAGAGGGGTTTGATCCACCTGCTCTTGGAAGAGACTGGGTTGTTCTGCACCGGTCTGCTTCCGTATTGAACTAATTAAGTTGTTAAGCAAACATTAATGATCAAGCACCTCATGACTTCTATATCTGGAGTAGGGTTTAAAAAAAAAAAAAAAGTCGTATTTGCTCCGTAGCTGCTGGTGTGACCATTGACCAGCGTGGTCATTTGAAACTTTGATTTGTGCTACATGGTGTCAGCTCGCAGAGTTCCAGGAAAAAAAAAAAGTCTGTTGCTGTGTTTTAAAAAGTCTTTCCAAGTTTACTGACATTAAACGCTTTTTTTTTTTTCTGTATTTCCTGAAACCACAGCAGCATGCATGTGCATTCGTGTTGCGTCTGAGGCGCTGGCAGGACTGACGCTGCCTGGTAAAAGCGTTCTGTTTCTGTGTGAATTGGAAACACTCTCCAGTTTGACTCCATCTTATTGGGAAGTTTGTTCATTAGTTACGGATATATGCTTGATACCTGTTCAAATCACGTAGCTGAATTTTTAGTGCTAATTCTGAGTAAAACCTACTTGAGTTGGAGGCAAGGTTCAAGGATGGAGTGTTTTCTGTTAAAAAAAACAACCGACCAACCTGTAAAGCGTGGTTATGACTTCACCATAAGGAAAGTAGGGAGAAGGTTTCATTGTTCCTGTATGGTTGTGTCAAAGGAAAAGCAAGAAGTCACGGCTGAGATAAGGCTTCATTGCAACATGTATCATCAAGGAAATTCTGCACTACTCCTTCCTCRGAGGCATCACAGCCATGAGCGAGTGTGATGGAAAAATGCCCAGCAACAACAACAGAGCCCTCGTCCCTACAGCATTCCCTGGGGAGGTGCTCGGAGACTTGGTAGGAAGGTTGCAACACAAAGGTGGGGAGCTCGCAAGGTCGGGTGCTGTGGGTGGGGTGGGCCAGGCTCTGCCAACAAGTTTGTGCAGTGACTCAGCTCATTCCTCCTCCTTGTTGAGCAGATTAAGGAAAAGATAGTATTTAGGCAGGCTGTGATTAGTATACCCAGTGCCCTACGACTTCAGGTGCAAACAAATACTGCGAGGTATTGAGAATGCGCTGCTGTAATCTTACAAAAATATATATTGCCTTTAGTTTGAAGTAAAACTCAAAGTAGGGTCTGGAGAACAGGTCTTATGAGGAGCGGCTGAGGGAGCTGGGGTTGCTTAGCCTGGAGAAGAGGAGGCTGAGGGGAGACCTTATCGCGCTCTACAACTACCTGAAAGGAGGCTGTAGAGAGGCGGGTGTGGGTCTCTTCTCCCAAGTCACAAGTGATAGGACGAGAGGAAATGGCCTCAAGTTGCACCAGGGGAGGTTTAGATTGGATATTAGGAAAAATTTTTTCACTGAAAGGGTAGTCAGGCATTGGAACAGGCTGCCCAGGGAAGTGGTGGAGTCACCATCCCTGGAGAGGTGTTCAAAAACCGTGTGGATGTGGCGCTTCGGGACATGGTTTAGTGGGCATGGGTACTGGGTTGATGGTTGGACACAATGATCTTAGAGGTCTTTTCCAACCTTAATGATTCTATGATTCTAAGTAGAACCAGTCCGTCGGCCTGCCTGGGTTTTGGTTTCCTATGTTGCCATTTACACTCTGAAAGGGACACTGTAGGATGATCAATGAGGGTGTTTTCCTGGCAGAGACTAAGGCTAGGACTGTTTTATGAATCCCTCAGCTTGATAGATTCTCCTTAATTTCACTGTGTCAAGCCCAAATCTGGCTGAAGGCAGKAGGATTTTCGTGTGAATGAATGAGAGCTGTGAAGTTTAGCCAGGATGCTTTCACAAGCGACAGAGCCAAGGGGAGGACTGCGGCTCCCGTCAGCGCGCTGGCCCGGGGCAGAGGCTGTGTGGCAGCGTGTGCCATGGGCTGGGCAAGCAGCCTTTTGAACCTCTGGCCCAGCCCAGAGCCGGGAGCTGCCTTCTGCACCATCAAAGCTGATTGCAGGAAAGGATAAAAACAAAAAACCCCAGCCCCCTGGGCTCCGCTCCTGCCCCATGGAGATGGCTTACGTGGTGGGGAAGGCTGGCAGCTGCAGAAGGCTGGAATTGGAAGGTGCAGATAAGGCACAGGACTGGGATTCGGGAGCTCGGGGTTGTATTTTGCCTTGGTTACTAGCCTGCCTACTTGCCGCATCTCAGTTTTCCTGCTATAAAATGGAGATAGTCACCTTGGTCACTTCTTTAAAGCACACAGTTAGTACTGATATTCCAAACTGAAATCAAGATAATKTTTTTAGACCTGTAGGCAGCACGAGCAGCGTCATCTGCAACCTGTGAATGCTGTGCATTCAGTGGAGCACCTACGCAAATAAAACTGGCTTGGATTTTAGTTTAGCAGCATCAGAGATCAGCAAAGCTAATGTTTGTCTGACCCTGGCTCAGTATGCCTTTCTAAAGATAACTYGAGTCGTCCATTCCTCGGCACATTTTGTTCTGAGGAATATCAGCTCAAAAACCTGCACTGAAGAGGTTTGCAAACAAGCTTCAAGCTGCTTTTCTACAGAAAGGGACAGACTTTGTCCTCCCGGATGCGGCTGTTTGAGCAGCATGAGGCAGTGCGGTCGTGGTCAGGCTCAAATAGGTTTTTGGCCGTCTCCGTTCCCTTGTGAGTGCCCCAAAGAAACACCCGTTCTGCGAAAGCCCCGGGAAACACCGCTCCTGCACTGCAAAGGAGTCTTTACGAGATTCTGGCTTCATTGCAAAACCAAGGTCCAGCGGAATAGTCGCCGAATAATTCCAACAGACCC
The DNA here is from genome assembly GCA_030449065.1 of Oceanodroma leucorhoa. Lineage (NCBI taxonomy): Eukaryota > Metazoa > Chordata > Aves > Procellariiformes > Oceanodroma > Oceanodroma leucorhoa. The sequence continues at coordinate 2,919,564 of JASVER010000039.1, forward strand.
AACGGGAATTGCAACCACCAGCTGAAAGTAGAGGATGCCTTTCAAGACAGTCCCCTAATTCCCCGTGGCTCGTCCCTTCTCCTCCTGCTCTGCACATTTCCACTGTGACCTACATTCCTTGGACGCATTTGCCTCCTGATTTGCATATTAATCTAAGTAAAATGGCAACATGGCAGTTTTTGCTCTTCCCAGTGATTTGTACTAATGTGGGACCCCCCAAATTAAGAGGTTGTTAATAGGGACCAGGCCAGCACATAGCATGGGCACCAACAGCATGGTGTTTGTTGCAGGGGGAGAACAGGGACAGAGCAGGACGATGCAGATCAAAAGCTCTGCATTGTAATGAGGAACATTCATTTTCTRTTACAGTTCCAAGGTTTATTTCACTAATTTATAAGACAAAGCACATTTAGCCCTTATTCTGCAACCCTGAACCGAACCATCACCAACTGCTGGTTGTTGAAGGGTGGTGGCTGGTCACCTACTGGCCCTTTTGGAGTGAACTGCCATCAGGAGACACTTTCTAATGGCGATGCAGCTGCCCCAGCTGCCCGCAGTAAGAGAATGTCCKTGCCAAATAACCTAGACTAGTTAAAAAAAAAAGCACTGAGAGAGAAACGGCTCTTACCAGACTCATTCCACTGATCAACACCGTTACACCTGCAAAAATTTCTAATACAGACCTGCTGTAGAAGCACACAGTGCAGCCCCCATCGGAAGCAGCCTGGTCCTACTCATTGCTCCTGAAAGGGACATAAAGAAAAAAAAAAAACAAAAACAAAAAGAAAAAAGCCAATTGCACCACAAAACGTTTTTGGGTAAATATTTATCAAGAAATGCTTCTGGTAGAAATGCAGATTATACAAGGGAAAGACTGTTTCTCTGTGTGGAACTCGCAGCGTTCCTCAAGTGGAATAAAACATACCAGCAAATGAGATTTTCTGGCCAATCTGAGTGCATCTACCCAGCACAGGGGCTGGGACAGSATTCACCGCAGCAGCTCTGCCAGTAACACCCCCTAAGCTAGCCCGAGCCTCAGCGACGTCTCTGCAAACACGCAGGATGCGCAGCCAGAGCTGCACCCAACCGCTCATCTCCCGAGCCCCCACCTCACATCTCACCACGCACCCATCGTTTCACGTAGTTTCTTCACCCTGTTTGGACTGGCCGCCGCAGTACCCTGCCTTTTGCCGGCTGACAGATTTAAAGAGTCCGTGGTGGTGATGACACCGCACTCAAAACCCTGCCCAAGACGTTGCCCTGTGTGCTGAAAGCGTCCTCGATCGTGTCGCAATCCTCAGCGGGACCTGCGAGACGAGGCRCTGTGTGGACCAGCACCACCACAGCCGGGCTGGGAAAGCTCCAGCCTCGCTACGGCCACCGTCCGCAGGCAAAGCTGCGCTCCCACCGCCCATGCAGGGTCTGCTCAGCAGTCGCACGGCGCGGCGAATCTGAGTCCTTTCAGCTCAGCGCGTTCAGGGTTGGGGTTTTTTTAATTATTACTGTGATGAAAAAAGCTCCGATCTCAAATTGAAACAATAATCTGCCTCTGAGCCCAGGCAAAATAGATCCGTACTGTTAATATTGGCACAACTTTATTATCTCTTTTTCCCTTTTTGTGAGGAAAAAAACTAGGGATGTGCACAACAAAAATTATGCTGGCAGTGTTCAGCTTTCCCTGCCTGGGTAGGACTTTGCTCTGTCTTTGCCCCAGGTAGAGCATTACTCTCTTTCTTCATCTGAGAGCACAAGTTTCCAGCCAAAGCCAAACCACCATTTCCCRGGAGGAATTCCTTTCACCCTGTTTCCTTCCTCCACGTCCATCCCCATCACCTTGAGACCCTCCAAATGAGGTAAGAGACCCCAGCTGAGAAGCGCAGCAGGCACTGCGGGCTCACTGCTGACACAAACCGAGTAACTTTCATTTTCACTGAATAAAATACAACGTCCAAACGCACAAGCCCTTGAYGCAAGGTCATGGTATTGGGGTACCAGGCCCTCCTCAGTGCCTCCAGGCACCGTGGTTGTCCTCGCCCACTGCCGAAAGCATCCTGGCACCGGGGTGGTCCAGGGAACAGGGGGGGCTTCTGCATCCCTGACTGCCAGAAATGCTCTCGCAGAGACTGCAGCCCATGAGCTTTTGCCCCATAAATAGCATTTTTAAAGAGTGTGCGGCCRTTGAGGGGAACACATGGGAAACACACTCCATGGCATAGAAATACCGAGATGTTGAGGCTCCCGCAGGGCTCAGACGGAGCGCGGAGGTGGCAACGTGTCACCCATGCACTGCACGGGGTGTGCTGTCGTTCCCTCTGTAATCGGCAGCACTTCTGCGCACGGCAGATGGTCTCAGCACAGCCACACCAGTAAAATTCACCAGTAGGGTCACAATGACGAACTGCAGCGGTACAAACAGACTTTCTCACCATGTTTTTTGTGTTGTATTTTCTTCCACCACTCTCCTGCGGTAGTTTCCCCCTTTGCAGCAAAGCACGACAGCTCCGCTCCGGGCTCGGGTCAGCTCAGGGCTGGACCAGCTCGCTCCTCTCCGAGCAGCCGTCTGTTCATGCACCTCTGCTCTCTGTTAGAGACTTTTGCCCATCAGTGAGAATCACTCGGACCTCTTTTCGTCCTACCACCAGCTCATGATTCCCGCTGTGATGTTGGGTGACACTGACCTCGTGCTCAGGAGGGAGCAGCTGGACCCCAGGAAGGGGTGCTGGAGCCACCAGCCATCCCGTCAGGAGCTGTCACGGGGCAGGGCTCTCAGGAGGGATCGTTTCACAAGTGGTTCCTTCTTGAGGTAGTTTGGGATGTTCTTGTTCTTACATTATGGGCTGAAGGCCATTAGAAAGACACCTGCCCATTTGTGCACATTTTTAGAAGTGTCTCTTATTCTCTAAATCAAGACTATCAGTTCAGCCCATATTTTCTCTCCATGGATTTATCTATGAGATGACTCAGCTTCAAGGCTCATATGACATATTAGAGTCTGATAACCTTTAATGCCTCTCTTCGTTTAGCAGTGAAATTCATGTGCTGCTTCTTGTGTGCATTTTGTGAAACCCAGAGGCTGCATGATTCCTACARCTTGATCATTCTTTAATGTATACATGGGCTCCCTTCAGGCATAGATTAGCTTTGCAATGCTGCTCTGAGTTTATTTTTAAAATTTTATTCAGATGGTTGCCATGAATTCCCAAACCAGAGAGAACATCCTTCTACTTATTAAATGCAGCTCTCACAAGCACCAAATAGATCTTTTGCAGATTAACCCCTGCACCCCTCCATTCCTTAATTAGCCCCACATGCACAAGTCCCACAGCATAACGCCCCAGTGAAGAAAATGAGGCTAGGGTTTAAAAGAAAGAAAAACGTAAATCCTTCAATTTAGTGCCTCAGAGGCTAAAACAGCAGCTCCTGATCCAGCAGTGACTCCCACACATTGCAGTGGGTGTTAAATCAAATTCTAAATGAGCTGCTCTGTCTAAAATCCCTGCAGTTGCTGCCAAGACACTGTCAGATGGGCATGATGCACTGCCTGCTTCCACTGACCACTTGCTCTACCCCACACCTGTAACGCTTGCTCATCTCTCTGGCTCTAGGCAATAAAAAAGGATCTTTTTATCCTGAAATCAGGCCCACCTGCTTTTGCTTAGCAGAACATAAGCTACTGCAGTTTCTTCCCCCACGCTGCTGGTGCGTGGACGGCCAAATGAGTTACAGAGATCGTTCCTGGAACCCCACCAGCCGCCCCGCAGCCAGCACCCCACGGGGGAGATCTAGGCTCTTCCATTTTGCCTATTTCACCTTCTTCCTTCTCCTCAGCACTATTATTTTGCATTCTCCTGGATGTAGCTGTAATTAATTCAGCTCACCGCAGGTCTCTGATAGCAATCCTCTCATGGTGGTGGGGTCACATTACCTTCTACCTGGGATGTTAAGAAAGTCCTAGGCTTGCAGGCTGCTACAGGAGTCTCCCAAGCGTTCCGCTGCCTGCGGCTGGGCAGCGGCGGGGATTTCCTGCCTGCTCTCCCGAGGGAGCTCCTTCATTCCTCACATTCCCCCAACACACACCTGACTTTGTCTGCGTAAGAAGTAGCTCAGCAGGTCTCAGCACTGGTGAACTGCCGAGGCCCTGAAGGCCCTGGAAGCCAACAGCTTTCCAGGGCTCTGGGCAGCAGCTGGGAAGAAGAGCGGAGCATTAAGGTTTCCCTGGTCTAAGGCATGCTGGGCAGAGGCAACTCAGTATCATTGCTGGAGAAGTCACAAATGGAAGGCTAGTGAGCAGTGGTATTAATAGTAATCACGTACAAGCACTGCACAGGGTTTCATTTCCATAATCCTTACATTTGCAAGATCTGCTTCCCTAAGAAGACCACCAGTTACTGCTATTTACAGCTCAGGTGTTAAATTTGTCTTCTGCCTGTATATGGTCAGAAAAAACTGCCTGGAGCAGCGTGGGATCACAGTGCTGTAAAAAGAAGGTGCTCTGCATTTCTGGCCATCTTGGCTTCTGCGCTTCAAGAGGGAGGAAAGGAAGGCAGAAGAAATAGGGGGGAGCTGCGTGGACTCCACAGCGCCGGTCGGGGTCGGCTGCCTCCGCGCTGCAGCGATGGCAGAACAAAACTTGGGGTTTTGTGCTCGCTGTTGCTGCAGGAACCCGTGGAAGGAGGCACCACGGCTGGAGAAGGGARAGCCTGGGAAGGCTGTAGGAAATCTGTCTGTTTATAGAGCTCTTCAGGCAGCTTAGGCTGGAATATGAAATCTTCTCATGTTATTCCCCAGAATAAAGTTAAGGGAATATCAGCTAAACTGCATGACTTGAAGTTGGGAAAAAGCTGCCACATAAGCAATGGTTATTGGTATGGAGATGTAAATACTAAACCTTAAGAAAAAGGCAACCCCTCTTTTTTCCCCAAATAGGATTCAAGAGCAGGTACTTAAACCATTTCTTGACTTCAGTCTGTACTTCTAAAGACTACAGCTGACCGGACCGGAGAGGGACGCTTACCGTATGTAAAACTGGCTGAGCTGCAGGGTGATTCAAGGTCTCACTCACTGGGACACCATCCTGCAAGCCCCACAAACAAGCTCAGTTTGCAGGCTCTACTTCGGAGAAAGAATTTTAAGCGAATCAACTGACAAGATCACCCGGAGGATGTGGACACCACCTGCCTGCTGCGGTCCTCTCTCCCAGCAGCTAAGAAGGAAGGAGCATTGGCCTCTCTGGARGGAGTTCTTGGCCAGCACATGCCAYCTCAGTGCCACTCCACGCTGCCAAAAGGAGATGCAAGCCCATCTCTAAGATCAGAGAGCATCCCTTTCTCCTGCAGGTAATGGCTGTGATTTTGAGCAACCAAAGAGCCTTTCACCAGTCTCAGAGGTACACAGGGCTGCTCCTAGCTATTGAAAAGGACCCTCTGTGAAGCTCTTAAGATGGGATCAGATTAAATCATTGTCTGCATTTGCACATCAGACTGTGATTTTAAAAGCCCATATCTTAGTATGTCAGTGTGCCAGGAATGCTGCACATGACTGAGGTCCAGTATGAACTACCACCATTACCTTGGGCTTGGCCCCTGGTAATAAATCGATAGCAAATGATCAGTACCAAAATTGAGACCCACCTGACAATCCAGACCTGCTGGTGCTTTGGAAAGGGGGTTTCTGYTTGCCAGCAAAGAGGTTTCGATGTCATCGCTGTATCCATTTTTCACTTTGCCTGAAATTCACAGTTCTAACAAAGCAACAAGGAACACAGATATATGACTTTTTTGAAAATAGACTAAAAGTTATTTGTAATTGTTGCTCTTTGAAGCATACCTGTGAATGCCAGTGTGGTAGAAGCAGCAATCTTCCTCCCTATGACACAAAAGACCAAAAACATAATGGAAACTAAACAGGGCAGACCCATTCTTTCCCTTAAAGAAAAGCATTAGCTTCAATTATCAAACATCTGTTTCCAATCAGGTGGGTTTTCCTCAACTAGGAATAATAATAATAGAATGCACCTTCAAGTCAGGCTTCTCAAACRATGCAAACAGCTCATTTAACACACCTCATATTTTTTAAATTCTCCATTGAYCCTGTTAGCATCACTTCTGTTATTTTAAAGACCATTTTCAAAAGGCAGCTTTCAGATTTACATATTAAAAGCCTGTATTTATGGCCCTTTGAGAACCACTGAGCAGATCTACTCACAGGATCTACAGTGTCTGGCCATTTTTCTCCACGTATTAAGGCAATAACCACAGTACACATGGCAGCTTGGTCACTGCACTCCTGGAGTTACTTGTGCACAGTGAAAGAGTGTTTTSAGCATTAAGCACAATCTATTTTGTTCAGATTACTGGAACAAAATGTTAATATTCTTCGCTATATACCATCCGTTGCACACTTTATTGCAATTATATTTACTGATACTTGGTACACATCATAAACCCAACTTCTGATGCCAAGTCTTCGCAGCCTTACTCAGGGTACTATGTTCTGTCTCTTGAAATGTGAGCAGGGCTATAGATACGAGTACTTCTGCATAAATATGCAAATTTAGAACAGAACAATGCTKCTTTGTTGGAGTCTGGACAGCACCTGATGATACACTCATTTATTCTGAAGACAAATACAGAGCAGCTGACAACCTCGGAGTCTGGCAAGCTATTTGTGCTTTATTGCACTGTTGTGTAACTCCCAGGCCACTTCTCAATTTGCTGACGGGCGAGTGCAGCACACTGCACCCGCTCTGGTGCCCTCTTTCAGCAGGCAGCAGTGCTGGCTCACGCAGAATGCATACACTGGTCTCCTTTTCGTGTGCTGTCATTTCTTGGTCAGTTCATTCATGTTGCCCAGTGGATAAACTCAGATGAAGACTGTGATCTGAGGTAAAACGAACCCAAACCATCAATCTAAACCTGTGTCAATTCCCCATCCTGGGTGGCTGTGTGTTTACTGAAAGCTCATGCAATCCCCAAAGGAGAAGATGCCTTGGGAACAGGACAGCTTCTCTCAGTGGTGATGATACTTACTGTAGTCAGGACACACACCACTAATAAAACATTTCCTCGTATAGCCTACCATCATGGAACAATCAACATCTATTTTGTCTGGGGAAGAAACCTGCGTTCGACTAGCAGCCACCTTATTCATGGACTAGGTATGTAGCTCAGGTGGAATATTCCTCTCACTGAATACTTAAAAACAAACAAAACACACTCAAATTTTAGATACAGCAACATCACTGGTTTGACTCAACACACAACATTAGTTTAAAAGATTTTTGCCAAGGGATTTATATAAAGCCTCATTGAAATGGAATAATTTCCTCCACTCATCCCATCTACCTCACTCTGCAGCAGAGCTTTCCCCCCACGTTCAGCACTTCTTGTGCACGCTGACAATTTAAAACTACCTAAAAACAAACCCCTGGAGGTGCTGYTTGAAAAATAAACACTTCGAAAGCACAGTGAGGACTTTGCAAATGACTGTGAGTAAGTTCAGAGTTTATCATTCCCAAAAGKGTTCATTTAAGCTGGCTTCATCACTGATCGGGTCTTTCTGATGCCAATGAGGAGCACCCTTCTTTCTGCCCTCGTAAGACCCACTACTGATCAGCCTACTGGCATTATGCAGAGCCAGGAAAGACCCATGGATGGCAACTGCCAAGAAAGGAAATAATTTTTTTTTTTTKGAGGAATATTTGGAGGTGATTCTGCCCCTCTACTCTGCTCTGGTGAGACCCCACCTGCAGTACTGCATCCAGCTCTGGAGCCCTCAGCACAGGAAAGACATGGACCTGTTGGAGCGGGTCCAGAGGAGGCCACAAAAATGATCAGGGGGATGGAACACCTCTCCTATGAAGAAAGGCTGAGAGTTGGGGTTATTCAGCCTGGAGAAGAGAAGGCTTCAGGGAGACCTTATTGCAGCCTTTCAGTACTTAAAGGGGGCTTATAAGAAAGATGGGGACAGACTTTTTAGCAGGGCCTGTTGCAACAGGACAAGGGGGAATGGTTTTAAGCTAAAAGAGGGTAGATTTAGACTAGATATAAGGAAGAAATTTTTTACAATGAGGGTGGTGACACACCGGCACAGGTTGCCCAAAGAGGTGATAGATGCCCCATCCCTGGGAACATTCAAGGTCAGGCTGGACGGGGCTCTGAGCAGCCTGATCTAGTTGAAGATGTCCCTGCCCATGGCAGGGGGGTAGGACTAGATGACCTTTAAAGGTCCCTTCCAATCCAAACTATTCTATGTTATATTTTCTTCCATTGCAGCGTATTTTTACTGTGTCATACATATAAACAGTAGAAACGAGTGCAGGAGTTTCACTGAAATGGTCCATAACATTTCCTATGGCTTTGKGCAATCTCCAACTCAAATTTGAACACCCACATCATTTTCCATTTCAAACACTCACCCCACCCACAAGAGGAAAATATTTGTATCGTTCTTTTATTGAGATTATGTCAATCTGGAAACAGATGGACAGACAACAAGAAGGGGAAATACATGCCAAGTTAATAGGAGCAACACATCCTATCAGTCATTTCCAAAATGCAGCCTGCTACGTACTGTAAGATGCTGTCAGCTGGCCTGTCCAAAGGGGGAGGCACGTCCAGCGTGTGCCTGGAGCATCCCCAGAGCATCTGAGCACTTGTCAATACCATTGCACTAACAGGATCGCAAGAATTCACCAAACCGAGCGCGTGGGGATTTCCAGGGAAACGTCACAAATTACGATGTGTAAAAACAGATGGTCTGTTGGTGGGTATTAGAGGGGGATGCTTTTCTCAAGATTTTCTAATTGTTCTTCGAAAAATTTAATCTGCTCTTCGAGGTCCTTCTGTTCGATCAGCAAGGAGGTCTTGACTTGAACAAAGCGTCGGTAGTCCTGCAGCTGCTGATCGGTCAGGTATTTGGCCAGGATACCAGAGACCACTCTTTCCCTACGATCTAGATTCTCTTTCAGGTCCTTTGCATCTTCCCGCTGTCTAGACAAGAGCTTGTGCCGTTCGTTCAGCGATTGCTAATAGGATGAAAAAACAAAGCAGCACACTATGAAAACTCACCATTCCTGGCAGACTCTAAATCTTCATTTGGAAGCCACAGTTGATTTAGTTTAATTACTTCCTCTTGTGGCCTTTGTGTTCCACATGAGTTTTTTCTCAATTGAATTACTCATTCTTGTGGCTTGTAAGGTAAAGACACCCAGCAAACCCCATCAAGGCTCACTTCTTCCATGCTGCCCTCAGGAAAAAAAATCAATATACTTAACATTCTGGTAATTTTAAAGTATCCTGTATCCATCTTCATTCAATTAGAAGCTCTTTAAGGCACATATCTTTTCATTTTACGAGTTGCATGTGGCCAGAGTGCCAATGTCATATTAAAACGATGGGGTGACTTCTACTAAAAGGTACATGCGAGAAAATAACTTTGATGCAGACACTAACTGTTCATCAAAGGTTTCTTTTTAACAAACGCATGAGAATCAAGCCCTGCCTGTTCTACAGGATTTTCATACCTTTTACATTTTAGCTAATTCTCTTTCAGCTGTAATGATTTTCACAGGGATAGCACTGTTGGAAAATGTCCAGTTTCAGGACCGTGTCCATAAATATACCACAGAGCAACAGTCACCATCAACATCCTAAAAATGGAGTCAAAGATCGAGACTGCTGGTTTTGCTAACATCAGGGCAACTGCAGTGACTGGGAGATGGTTGTAAAAATGCTAGCACGTAACCAAGTCTTTACTGAATTAATATTCAATTAATTCTTGAATAAATTATTTTAATGTGTTTACTATGAAGAGTATAAACATAACACTAAAGAAACAGCAGCCCCCCCACCAACCACCAAGTCTGTTGGCCAAAGTCAGTGTGAAATACTGCTCAAAATTATTAATGTTAACACAACTGATGTTTTGGAGTGGGTAGATCCTGATTCTCCGTATCACACTGCAGGGCAGGACTCTCTTGGTGCCCTTCTGCATGTGAACTACGATAAACCTCTAGAGCTACAGGTCGGCAGCACACAGCTCCAGGAAATCCCAGCTTTTCTAACTCTGTGCTTTTCTGATTTCCAAATGAGAGATAACAGGAGGTATTGTATTGACAAAAACATGTCTAAAAGCAATAAGGACAGCAGGAAAGCATCATTCCTAGGATAAATTTGGCTTGTCTCCTCTAGCAAAAAAGAGACTTTTCAGACTTGAAAAGATTTCCTGGTGACATGAGACAATTCCTAATTTTCCAGCAAAACTGGCTAGTTGAGTTAAACTACAGGGAATTTTTTCTCAAGTTACAACCACATCTTCTTCCTGCTCGCTATAGTTAAGACAAGCCCATTAAGTGAAATATTATTTCAAAGGCAGTAATTACCACATTGAAATTACCAGTGGGGGG
>JASVER010000039.1:2929973-2979810 GCA_030449065.1 Oceanodroma leucorhoa
AAAAAMCCAACCCAAACAACAAAAAGCTCTCTGAAGCACAGGTTTGGAGCTMCTCCACAGGGAGCAGCCCCAGGGTTCAAAGGCCACCCCTCTGGCTCGGACCCCCTCAGGGTTTTGCTGCTGCTGCCACCCCAGCACCCAGCTGCGGAGCTCGCTCAGCGCTCGTGTTCTCCAGCACCGAACCCGTGGTCCACACCAGAGGTCCACTCTGCTTCGGCCGTGGAGACGCAGCCCGTCGCGCGGCACTAAACACRGCCCGGGCAACGGCTGGTTGGGTGTCATGTATAATTCACAACTTTTGTTTAGAGCTGTCAGACAAATGAGGCAAGCGCAGCACACCTGGCAAGAAGTGAACAAAACAAATTAAATACCCTGCTGGCTTGTCACTCACCTTCTCCTCAGCATCTGTATTGCCATCGATCCTCCTCATGGCATTTTGGACTCGGGCAAGGCGGCTGGACAAGCAGAGCAAGAGGCTCACAACCTTCTCCAGGTCACCGATGAACATCATGTAGCGCTCAAACTCATTGGGCTTGCAGACCTCCTGCACCATTGCCTCCAGTTCCTCGCCTCGCTYGGCGCACTCCCTGGCTTCGGAGAGGACGAGCTCCCTTTCCTCCCACAGGGTCTGCAGCCTTGACCGGAGGCTGGAGATGAGTTCCAGCTGCAAAGGGAGGAAAAAAAAAAAAATCATAGAAAGCTGTTATTGCCCAAGAGAATCCATATCGTTCCTAGAGAATGGATTTTCCTCACAGCGTCTTTGCAAATTTTGGACTTTTAAAATAATTTTAAGCTCTAGGAAATAAAAAGATAAAGAATAAAAAAAAGGTTTTCTAAGCTGTACTTAATTCTCAAACTCTGAAAAGCAAATTACTGGTAATCGCCTTAACTGGTGATATAATCCCTAGCTCAGAGAGCTTCCAATCAGTCAGAAGTGAACTGCAATAAAGATTACAACATGATTACACACAGTTATGCTCTAAGACATGAGCATGAAGTCACAGCTCTATTACCAATCTTTACAAGAACTGACTGGAATTTCATTTATAACATGCACAGAAAAAGTCAGTTCCACGGGTGATTCAAGCAAGCCACAGTGCCTGGGTAGCGAAGCAAGCGGAGGAGGCTGTTTGATACATGTTAATATGGAAAAAGACCCCAAGACCRGAGTGGGAGAAGAGCCCTATCAGCTTTTTTGGAAATCAGCCAGCACCAGCGTGAACAGGAGCAGCAGTTAGACAGTGGGTAACGAAAAATAACACCATGTGCACAGCAGGAGTTTCAGGAAGGCAGATTGTCATTACCTGGGATGCAGCATGGCCAGGTTTCAACGGGAAAAAAAAAATTATCTAATTCTTCAAAGCTACGTATTGCCCTTCCAAGCTGCCTTATTTCTATTGTAGTCCAGCTATGTCCAAGCTACCTCTATTCCCTGCACATATGGAAATTAATAGGGCACTGTAGTGTACAGACACTGCTGCCAGTTCTCTCAGCATAAAAAATATTTCTCATTTAGGCTGCCAGTTGTAATGAATTTTACAGATTTTGAGACCAGACTTGAGTGTTAAATTGTGAGTCAGCTGCTGCACAAGAGCTGGCCTTGCAAGGAAACGTATAACCAACCCTGCGTGCTTGTTCCAGATACAACCCATCCTGACGGCTTGCTGAAGAGAAGTATGTGGGAGGAGATCTGAATCAAACCAGGCAGGATTTAAATATCACCATTTATGATCAATATGCCAATTTACCAGGACTTCACCTACTGGTAAAAATGGATTCAAAGTTATCTGTGAAACATTATTATTGGAATAAAAGTAATGAATAAAAATATCCACAGTAATATCCATTACATTAATAATAACTTGTCATGGTGAAGAAACAGTGGCTCCCCTGATAGTCATCTACATACTTTTTTAGACGTGATGTCATCTAGGTCTTTTGTGCTGTCTCTGCTCCTGTTCAGGATTTGGTTTCCCTTAGAGGTAGGATCTTCGCTCCTTTGCTTGGCATTGCRTTCAGATACAGGACATTCTTCTGTTGCATCTTTACTACTTTTCCTGCTGTTGGAACAGAAGATAAATACCTGTGGCAAACACTTAGAGTTTTGTTCACAAGCATTGTGTTTAAGGTTTTATGCATCTTGACTTCAGAACCACTCTCCTCTCTTCTTACAGCAGCAATTTTTCTAAGTTTTATATCAAAGATGTAGAGCCAAAGATTTCCAGCCCAGATTTGTCACAGTCCCTTTTAATAAGGTATAATTGAAGCACATTTCTTCCATCATATACCCATAGCCTCAAATATTTCTTGATATGTAAATCAGAAAGCTAAAATACTTTACTAATGAGTCAAAAATAAAAATACCTGCTCAAGTCATCTTACTACTAGTAAATACATGATACTCATTCACTAAAATAGCTTAAAATACTAGATAATTGGTTTCCTCTACTTACTCATTCTCCTGCGCATGCTGTACGTCTCCCTTTTTTCTGTGTGATTTATCCAGCATGGAAATGTTAACAGGAAAAAGACCCTCCATCAGGTCTAGAGCAGTTTTTCTAACAGGATGAGGCATCAGAATATCAACCAGAGAATTGTCTTTGGCAATGATCTCCATAGCAAGTTCTTCGTATCGCTGGTCTTCAGGAGACTGCAGTCTCCTTCTGGGCAGAGTTGTCTCTCTCTCTGGGAGAATATCATCTTGGCTATCGTGCACGGACGTGTCATTTGCAACTAAACCTTTGGCTGTATCTTTATCTCCTTGGGGAGGCTGAGCTAACGATGTGTGGCAGGACGTTACTTGCTCCTGACGAGGTGCAGGCTGCTGCTCCGGACACTTTATTAAGGCATTGCCATTCAGAGATTTAGGTCTGCATYCCTCCTCCACCTGAGCATCTTCCTTGCTTCCACTTCTTGGCATAGGAATAGAGGTTTCAGGAGTTAGCTCCTTAGTATCCTGACAACACGCACGTCCAATTATRTCATTGTCTTTATATTCACGATTCTTGCATCCATCTTTCTCAGGATCACGGAAACTATAAGAAAGACGACACTTCCTTTTGTTTCAGACACTTCCTCTACAATAGATATTTTTGCAGACTGTTTAAGCAGCTACAGATAATTGTCATTATCTTTCCAGCTTCCTCTTTTTAGTAAAGTTTTTTAAATTCAGGTTCCATAATACCTATTAATTTTGCTTGGGGAAAAAAAAAGGAGTATGTAAAAAAGTCTAGCTGCACCACTCCACATTGTTTGAATCCCCATTAAATTTCTCATTTTCTCATTATGACCAACATACATGTTTTCTGAAATAAACCCATGGTAAAAAGTGCCCTAAAACATCACACTGGTGCTGTTTGACAAATGGATGAAAAGCATGCAGCCCCCCCCCCCCCCCCCCCCCCCGCCTTGGTGAGCTGCCGACAGGACGAGACACGTGCGGGGACCGGGGCTTGCAGAGACCTTTACGTTCTCAGGCCACATCTGGGCACCACCTGGCAGTAACAGGAGGACGATTTGCACTTTGCGTTTTCCTCCACCAGCCCTCTTGTAACACGTGACTGTATTGCAAAAGGGCAAACCTTCACCGTCTTGTTCCTTACACCTTCTTATTTCTACAGCAAGGATGTTTCAGCCCAAGAGTGAGAACCGGTTTACGCCATCACTGTCCCCTGTGCATCACTTCTCAGTCCTGCTTAGAGAAGACATCCAGTGCTTCCTTCTCTTTAGGCAAACTGAATACCAACACAGAGGAAATACTGTTCATCTGAGGCTTCTGTTTTGAAATGGCCATTAGACTTAAGTAAAAGTTTTATTAAACCCTTTCAGTTAACCATTTTGAGATCAAACTTTTACTTTTGAGTTGGCCAATGTATGTCTGACCCARTGCTTTGAGTTTTCTGATGCCACACTTCAGAAGAAACTTTGATGGAAAAAGCTACTGTCTGCAGGGCATAAATAATTATATTCATGATGACAGAATAAGTAGATATATGTAATTTAAAAATACACTTTGGACCAAAATTTGCAAGAATATAGGGGCACAGTTGAACATAAGATGATTGGAGTATGCGTRGACCATCTTCTGCAATCACTAATGTACATCCATGTAACTGCTTGTGAAAATAGTTGGTGCATCTGCATATATAAATACTATTGTATTAATCATGACTGAATGAACAAACCTATTTTTTCCTCTAGCAAAATTTTTCATAACCTAACAGGATTATGAGGGGACAGTAGAGAGGAAAGCTAGAGGGATTAGATGGAAGGAAGATTTATAAGCCCCGATTTAGCTGTGTTAACCTGACATATGAGCTWCCAAGTTGTAGACACAAAGCAAAAATTTTCTCCCTCAGAACAGGCATGGAGAGTTCACTGCAGGTTTTGTCCACCCTTGTTTAGCTCTTTCTCTAAGGTCATGTATAAAAGCACTGCAGCAATCGGTCCTTCCCACCTCTAAAGGTACTAGTTAACCCTGTCTCTACGGATGGTGCAAGTCTTTCCTAAGCCATATGCGGAGATATGAAGGTAGGCATTTTCTTTTCCTGAAGAAGACCGGGGCAGTGGAGAGCGATGAAGAGACTTGATGTCTAACAGCGGAGACTGCAGTACCCCCAGTGAAGATACACACACAGAGAATAGTTTCTAGGTTTAAGAAAATACCAGCAGACYGTGTTGTGCTAGGAAAGCTTCCACATGCTTGGACTATTATATTTAACCCCACGAGCCCCACACTATCTCCAGCCATTGTTTGTCCGGGCAGGTTTCCWGACGCAGATGCGGGGCTCCGTGGAGAGCATGGATGGTTTGCGGCTGAGCTGTGCTTACCTGGCTCAAGCAGGCGCTGGCGAGATACAAAGCTTTTCATGTGGCCAAACTGAGCTATGCAGTGGCTCAGCAATGAAAGTCTTGCTATTTCTGAAATTCCATCTTCTCTCATAGTTTCCCTTCTTCCAGCTCTACTTTGCCGCTTTAACATGGTCACTTTAGCTTTCCATCAAAGAAGTCAGCTTGGCAAAGGGAAACTTAATCATAGTTCRTACTAGATAATGACTAACAATGTCACTTAGGGATGTCTTATCTATTATGTGCACCTTTTCACAGCAATTAAAAATAAAAAAATTCATTTGACCTTGACTTGAACCACCTGGTTCTGGTGATTTAGTGATGCCCTTAATGCTGGTAAAGCCTTTCCATCAAAAAGGTGCTAGAAATCCTCCCTGCAAAACACCATGGCACCACAATGTGATGCTGTACTGCGATACCTAAATTAATGTGATGATGATGCAATATTGTGATCATGGATTGATAAATGTTTATGGAGTGATAGGTGATGAAAAGAAGAGATACAGAGACACCTAAGAAAATCACCGCAAACATTGCCGGGCCTTATTCCTACTCATTCTCAGGCCTCATTGCAATGGCAGGGGTAGGACCACCTTGTAGGCTAAACAAACTATCTGTAGCAGTTATCACAGAAAATGGATAATATTGGTGAAAACTACCTCCAAATTATATTGTGTAATTGAATGAATGCAAAATATGCATAATAATGTTCTGAAGCTTTTTTCCACTAACCTAGGGACACTATCAGTGTGGGTAATGATCATAGCTTGCTCTGCCTGCTGGTCCCAGCTGGAACTTTTATTTGAGTAATTAATACTGCAAACATGCCCAGTCTAGTCTGGATTTTCTACCACAGCTCAACAGCACTTTCTTGTGGAGGAAAACAAAGAGAAAAAATGAGATACAASTATAACAGAATGAAACCTGTATTTACAGCTATTGCCCAAAGATGATAGTCTAAATTAATTACTAATGAAACCAGTTCTGGATTTCTCATCTGTTCATTACTTAGCACATATTACAGAGCTATGATCMAATATGTTTCTGATGTTACTGTTCTGTCCAGAACTTCCAGTGACATTATGCTGACCTGCTCAGCCTCTTAGCTAAACTAGGAAATCTAAGAAAAACTTCAAAATCCTACTAAAAATACAATTTTTTTCCTAAGATAACCAAGCCTCCAGAAACCCTTTGGATCTTTTTGAATGACTGAAACAGTGGAAATTCTATTACTACACAAGTGTCAGCATCACTGCCTTGCTGAGACAAAGTTCAGATCTTTTTCTCCCCCGATGCTCCTCAAACAAGCAAAACAAATATCGRGAGTTAACATACAAACTTTCTAGTCAGCTATGTGTAAACAGCACAATATTTTTTTCCTTTCAAAAAAAACCCAAAAAAAACCACCACACCAAAAGCCCCTACTACACCACTGTGTGATTAGACATATTTTTCAAGACTGGGCATATCCAAGCTGTTGCAGGTGCTGTTTTCACCGGAGCTCAGATGAGGGAGCTGCGATCTCAGATATCTGAAGAAGAGCGGCTGCCGCAGGGAGAGCAGCTCCCGTACAACTCTGCCTTTTCCACTTTTGCTCCACGCAGTAGAAATKATTTTAAAGACTGCCCCAAAATGAAACAAATAGCATAGCAGATGAGTAGTCTCATACGGACAGATCTGAGTCTGGAGCACAGGTCTKATGAGGAGCGGCTGAGGGAGCTGGGGTTGTTCAGCCTGGAGAAGAGGAGGCTGAGGGGAGACCTTATCGCTCTCTACAACTACCTGAAAGGAGGCTGTAGAGAGGCGGGGGTCGGTCTCTTCTCCCAAGTAACAAGTGATAGGACGAGAGGAAATGGCCTCAAGTTGCGCCAGGGGAGGTTTAGATTGGACATTAAGAAAAATTTCTTCACCGAAAGGGTAGTCAGGCATTGGAACAGGCTGCCCAGGGAAGTGGTGGAGTCACCAACACTGGAGGCGTTCAAAAAACGTGTGGATGTGGCGCTTCGGGACATGGTTTAGTGGGCATGGGTGCTGGGTTGACGGTTGGACTTGATGATCTTAGAGGTCTTTTCCAACCTTAATGATTCTATGATTCTATGATCCCAAGACAGRAGGACAGAAGCAGACAACCACGGCTGCCATTGGAGTTCACACACCTTGGACGTAGGCTCTACCTAGGCAGAGCCTTCGCAGCCTTACCTGGGGGTGCCGAGACAGCTCTCCCAACGCCGCGACCGTGCCGCTGCACCACCGGCACAGCCCTCGGTGGCCTGGAAATGAAAACAGCACACTGGGACAACCAGCATTTTCAGACTGGGCAGCTGTTTAATTTTACTCCCGTCTTTGTTATCCCCAGAAACAGAAGCCAACGGTAGATCTCTGAGTAGGTTCACCAAGGTTTTTATTTTTGAGTTTGCTTATCTCCTTTTATTAATGAAATTGCTATTATGCTCTTCCTAGGTAGCATCCATYTCTTTTTCCTAGAAAACCAAAGAACAGCTAGCAACAAAATACATACTCTCATTGWCTCTCATAACAATTCAGAAAGTAGGCAGCATTGGTGGAAGTTTGTCAGCCTCTTCAGTTGGGTAATTTTAGTAGTACATTAGATTATTTGTTTTTCTGAYCCTTTTATCTTCTTTATTCTCCTTGACAAGAATATTGACAGCTACTGTCCTTCAGATTCAGGACCCAAAAAGGTTGGTCATTTACAAAAATCTCTCTATAACAACCTTTTCTGGGCTAGTGCTCTAATGAAGTTGCTGTAATTAACAACAGTGACTGCTAATGAAGTTGCTGTAGTTAACAACAGTGACTGCTGAAACACAACCAGCGTCATCCTGCACACAGCACGTCTTCTCTGCRGACGCGTCTTCTGAGCGCCAGACCCCACGCACACCCCTCCGGAGCCCTGGACGGGACCCTCACTTGCACAGCGTGTCCCTTGAACAGACACCCCTCTTCCTCCTGCCTTTACCTGAGCACTTGCTGAACGATAACAAATGGCTCTGCCCAGACCAAAGGTGCGTTTCGGTCAGCTGTTACGAAGTTTCCACCCTTACGCAATTCTCTTGTAATTTTTCACATTAAAGAACGCCTTGTTYGTCTGCAATACTTTCTTACAAACTACTTCCGAGAATAATGAATTGGTACCATTAGTCATAAATATTTAACACCTTAAAATTGGTAGCACTTCTCCCAAAATCCCCCCAGATTATTTCTCCTGTATGCTGCAAACGAGAGCATGCATTTTGTTTTCAAACAGCTACACAGCATTTCCTATAGATTAAGCAAATGTGGCTTTTCCTCCGCATCTATCATCTCTCTATTGCATGCCAAAAAAAAAAAAAACAACACCCACAAGTCTTAATTCCTCATTCGTGATGTTCAGCAGTTTTTCATGTGAATAGTCCCACAGTTCTCTAAAACAGGTAGACAGTCATAAGTTGGACTCAAACAATAATTGCTATCGTAATATCTTTCTTACCTGTGTGGAAGGGGGAGTAGATTTTGATCTCTCGCGAGCTCTCCCTGCTGCAGGAGCATCTGCCTGCGGGAGACTTTCAGCTGATGCACACTTGCCAGTGCAGCTCCCGTCTGCTTCGTTGGGAGACGGGTCGTGCTTCAAGGTTGCTGTACCAGCAGCATCAGAGCTGGGATCGCACCTGCTGGTCACGCTCAGCGGTGGAACAAAAGCCAAAGGAGGAAAAACATCTGGCAATTTTTCTTTAGAGAAAATTTGGCAGAAAACCTCATTGTTTTGCACCTTCCTGCTCCCGTTTGGATTGGAAACCTTGCCAGGAGGCCATTTGGGATGTGACAGCCTCTTCTGCAGAGGTGGCTTATGCAGCAGGAGGTGTTGTGAACTGCCTGGTCTTTGATTAATCTTTCGTTCCATGTATTCGACAAGTGCAGTATGCTGGATTTGTTTCAGCTCCGTCCTGGAGATACTTGAACTGGAAAGTGCCCTCCCTCTGTTTTCCAGAGTCTTTCTCCTAGCTGCCACTATATCTTGCTCAGTGATTTCATCCCTGACTTGACTCCATGGTACTTCCTTATCTGTCAGCTGATCGAGTTTCTCAGGTTCAGAATAACACAGTTTCTTTTGCTCCTTTGTTACCCTTTTCCTTCCCCCTATTCGACCTGTTTGTGGCCTCTTAATTTCTTCATCTCTGTTGAAACTTTCCAAGGATTCTAGATGAGAAGGGGAACAGGGAACAGGTTTAGCATCATCGCTTGCATTGGACAACGAGAAAGACCTAAGGTGTTCAATTGAAGGTCTTTTAGAGGGTTTCTGTCTGAGTCTAACGGGCAAACTCATCTGTAAGTCTTTTCTTTTAAAGGAGGTTTCTCTCAGAACCTTTTTCTGAGCCACTTTAAGTTTCTCTCTATAGTCGTTCTTGAAACTCTCATCAGTGGATGAAGCAGGACTCCCAAGAATGAGATCTTCAGTGTCGAGCAGGAGATCATCAGCACTGCGCTGATGGTGGCGGTTGGTCCTTTGAAGCTGATTGCYTTCCCTTTGTATCTCTAGACACCGTGCTGAGGCAGAGTAGCTGCTTGCTGGAAATTCCTTTGGTGAGCTCCTTGAGTCCTCTTGACATTGGGCGAGTTTGTTGTGGTGCAGGATGTTGGTGGTTTTCCCCCCAGAAAGATAGTAAAGCATGGGAGTCATCTGCCTGGTTATTTGTTCACCAGCAAGATCATCCCGAAGTGGTCTTAAGAGCTGTTTYTGAAATTCAGGTTGATATTTCTGAACAGAGGGTTCCTTTTCTTCTGGATGCATGCTAGAGTCGGGACTGCTGTTACTAGACTGCTTTTCTTTCTTGACTTCACGTAAAAACTGAGGTGTGGAATCTTCCTTTGGTCTGAAGAGAGACATTTGGTTAGTATTATCATAGCATTGCTTATTTCCCTGATCCAACTCCTCACAGCGAGGGTGCTCCGCTTCTACAGCATCGTAGCTGCAGGACAGTGATGGTGTCTGCATTTTGGCTTGCTGATTCAGGAGTGGTTCCCTAACATCACTCCCAATTTTTCCTTCAGAGTCATAGCACTGATTTTCATCTGTACAACTGTTCAGCTTCCTAGAAGCATTTTTAATTAGAAGAGCACTCTCCATATATTTTAAGTCGCAACTTTCCTCAAACACATCTTGATCCAAGTCYGAGTGCAACGCGGCACGGAGCGGGCACTGTTGGCTGGGTTCTGGCACGGCGCTTTGCAGATCTGCTTCTCTGAAAGTTGGCTTACGTACACTGCAGGGACACCGTTTGTCTTCTTGTGTATCATTAACAGTGCTGGGGTTGGTATGCACTGGGTGATAGGACCTAGAGTTCATCTCTTCAGGAATTTTATAAGCATGGACTGAATTATAAGCAGAAAGTATTTTAGGGACATTAGCCACAGAGTCAGTCTTTAAATATTCTTGAAAAATGAATGAAGAAGGTCTCCTGAAAATGTGTGGATTGCTTCTCTTTATAGGTTGTTGGGATGGGCTCCACTCTCCATTTTCCTCCATCTTTAATCCCTGAATTTTTGATATAGATACCTCATTTGTAGAATCACAAGAAGAAAGGCCCTTGTTTTCCAGAGTCTTTCTGGAAGTCTTATCTTGCTCAGTAATTTCATCCCTGCGTTGACTCCACGGTACCTCCCTATCTGCTGGGTGATTGTCCTGCACGCAAGGAGCTGGCTGCACACTACACTCACTGTGACTTCCAGAGTTGCGTCTCCCTCTTGAGTTTTCAAGGTGTCTAGTGACTTTATAGCTATCGAGTCGCGTGGGAGGAGAAGGTGGAGGTGCAGCCAGAGGCAGCGGTCCCTGATTTAAAGTCCCCGGGGTAGGAGTGCTTCCACAGCGTTCAGCGAGACTCGTACTGTGAGAGTTACTATGGACGCTCAGGTCTGGTGCCTTGTATGGATGCAGGCATCTGAGGTCAGAGTTCGCTGCACTGAGATTATAAATACCTCTCACATATTCCGAGTCCATGTAYGGTACCTGCTCTGGAGCCAAACAGCAGTTTTCACCATAGCACGATGGGGTGGGATACTCGGGAACATTTGATCCCCCTGAGAAAGAGCTGTAAGCAGAGTCTACTCTTCCAGGGAGGTGCAGGAGATGATCTACACTGCCRATCAACTTCACTGGTGAAAGACGATTACCATTTTCAGGAGAGGTCACAGGCTCTACCAGTTCTCCAATTCTGCCACCTTGCCTGTGAGTCCATCTTTCTATCTCATTCCCAGATGAAGCCATGTTATAGCGTTTCCAGAAATCAAAGTCTGGTTAAATGTCCACAAYTGAGTTGTTAGAAAAGCACATTTTTCTCTGCAGTCACATTCCAATAATATCTAGAGGATCCTAAAAMGAAAGAGAAGCATGTGAAAAAGACTCAGTGGGAGGATTCTGACTGCAGTTGGGGAGATCAGGCAGTGAGCATCACGCCCATGCTCAAGGTGAGAACTTGACAATAGTACTTAGAGTAGCTAGAAGTAAATTTCTGGCTTCAGTAATTATCAAGATCTTGGAATGATCATTTCTTCTATCACAAACAGAGCAACTAAGTCTTTAATAACAAGAGTTATCTAGATCTTCATTAAATCTAAAAGACTATACATACAATTAGAAGATGCCCTCTTATCATGACTGCAAAATATCAAGGACCAGAATCAAAACTAGTTTCTGAATCTGCCTAGAAATAAATCTGAGAGATTGAAAATCCCAGCTCAGATGCTGCCTAATCCTGGAGGTGCTTAAATGCAACATGCACCTGGCTGGTTGAACTTTCAAAGTGACTTAAGAGTWGTGCTTCCAAAAATGCTCCCAACCATGGATCGGTGCCTATCTCTCATTCAGATGGATGCAGCCCTGACCTAAACAGCATGGGGGTTTGCAGCTACATGACTGCAGTGACATTACACAAAGTGTGCCCCAAACCCCACCAGTGCCTCCATGTTTCCCTTCAGAAAAATCTCACACAGAAATATGAACACATGGGCAGTTAGTTGGACATGTCAGTGCCCCGTGGACAACTGTACCGAACAAACAGTGCACAGATTAACCCAGAATTATCAAATAGGAAGAAATCATGATTATAATCAGTCTTATCAGCCTTCTCCCCCCTCCTTAAAAGCTTCCATTGTTTCTCAGAGAAGCAAGAACCAAATCATACTTTATTTCATGAACACGATGAAAAYGGTTTGTCGTTTAAGTGAGCTTCCATGCCATTTCCATCCATGCTCCAAAAATACACATCTTGGAAAACCTTTCCYAGAGGCTTATAGAAAGTGGCTTGATGAGAGATTGATAGAGTATCTCGATGAGAGATTCTGCTGTCAGTAACAAATCATAGRTTTTAAAAGACAGTCAAATATTTTTATGGCTGATGCTAAGAACTCCCCTGCAAACATAGCAAATGTACTAGAAAAAGCACCAGCTTAGGGTTCATGTACAACAAATACACAACTTTTGACATTTACTCTGATTGTTATACATGATGCATGCAGGTTGAGTTTAACAAATGAGGTCTCCACAAGCAGCCCACTTAATAGACCAACAGAAGACACGCAGGAGGTTGTCACACACTACCAGTGTGATGCCCTCAACCATCTCTCCACCAGCATCAAACCCCTCTGACATGCTCACAGGTAATACGAACCCCTAATAAAAGGCTGAACCTCRCAAGCCAGATAGGTACTAGCCAGTGACCTTGTTTAGTAATTCTCATTTAATTCCCTTCTAAAAACTGATCGGTTATTAAAAGAAAGCAAACAAACAGTGTTGAAAACCTTTGGTGACAAGCTGCTCCACGTGACACATCTTCTGAGGAGATGCAAACTGTTTCCAAATCCTACCAGAATATTACATCTGTTTTCTTCAAAAAGGTTGAACTCACCAGTCCTTAAGCTGCCATTCCCAATGCCGTACTTCTGCAGTGGGGCCTCATAAAACTGGCAGAGAGAGAGGTTTCGGGGGTGATGTTGATGTTTAATCAAAAAACTTCCCATTCCTGCCTTGTTTCAAAGACAGTCCTGCTATCATTCATTCTGAGCCAAAGGAAGAGGTGGATAGGAGCCAAAATACACAAGTTAATCTATAAAGGGAACTTGGACTGGTGGGGCACAGTAAATAAACTAGTTTCTGGGAAATGAAGACAGCATAACACCGCAGAGTGGGAATTTCTGCTGGGCTTTTTTTTAAATTTCAGTAAGAAACCAACTCAAGGACACCTGGGGAAGTTATTTCTCTCTTTAGAGATGATCTAAAACACAGCTGTGAAATTTAATTGTCTACCCCTGAATAACAGGGTCACACAGGAAACACAAAGCATCAATGGCTGATGACGACATTCCCCATCCTTTTCACCATGGTGTAYTGAAGAAACCTTACATATCTGGTGAAAGGAAAATTTTGGATTTTCTGAAGCTACAGAGAAAGAAAAGCAGCCGAGAGAATGATTGCACTGACACCAAATGCAGAATCAGGCTGTACCACAGTTGCTATCACACCGCTGTTACATTACCTAAATGAACAGACTGCACCTGAAAACCTGGACCACCGCAGTGACTGCTGGGTCCCACCGAGCTCTGCAAGCTCAGTGGTATCTGGAGGTGCTGGAAGGTGCACAGGGTCAAACCCCGTGGGAGCCACATTCCATGAGAGAACCAGAAGGCAGACTCCTCTGTCATTCTTATCTCCGTTTTTTTAATCAAAATTTTGTTCCAGTGGAACTTCTCCAGGCAGCTCCATTACTCGACTGTTGCTATTAATAGACTGAGCCAAGTCTTTGTCTGGGATGTGCTGGCCCTGTTCCACTGAAGTTAGAGCTACCCTGATTTACAATGAGAATTTGGCTCTAACTTGACACAGCTATGTGTAGAATTTAARTAACAGTTGTGCTTTGGTTTGTGTATATCAATGAGAGTACTCTCTTGGTTTCCTATACCAGTGTTTCCCAAGATCTCTTTTCCCCCATCATTTCAAGCTACCTGTTCATGATTTACAGTGAGGTCAGCAACAGAGTGAAGAATTTTTGTCTCAGGTTTTTATGATGATACCAGAAATAATAGGAAATATAATTTCAATATCTTAGAAGACCGAGGTAAGAACATCTGACTTGGGAACAGCAGCAGCAAGCACCGAGTCCCTGTTTGCACCAGGTGCAGGAGGACATTGCAGCTCATAGGACATTCCCTCCTCCATCTGCTCCTCCTGTGCAGCCTCTCCCGTTCCCTGTCTGAAGCTACCTGCAGCCTTTGCCTTCTGCTCYGTGGAGAAGTGCCAGATAAGCAAGAGGACTTCTCCCCGCATTGGGTGCCCTCTGGTCCCACTCTTGCCATGGCTCGCATTTTGCATATCTGTTTTGCTTAAGACCAAGTTCGCAATTTCACATCCTTGAAGWGACTGAAAAATTGTAAGAACTGAAGTAACATACTGTTCTCCTGAAGCCTGTGCTAAAATWTAAATAATACGATACTGAAACACATCCTAGGGAAAACCAGTCATATTTCTTTTGGGGCAGATGCTTCCTAAACCCTGGGAGCAGAATYGTTGCTCTCAATGTTTTTAAAGAACTATGTGAAAACTGCCTTCTCTTTCACGTGGAAAAGAAAAACATTAATGTACTTAAAACTCAACTGACATTAACAATGATGTTATTGTTCTCCTCAGCTGGTAGGTGGTAGAGCACCCTCATGGACTACACTGTCTCTGGGTCTTAGAAATGCCCTGGCAAGGCTGTAATACAACGTGCACATTCCAGACAGGCTCGCAATATTTTCATTGTAAGCCTCTGTAAGCAAAAAGAAAAACATTAGATTAAAAGTGTATCAGAACCAAGAACACTGAAAGATGAAGGGAAGYGTATTAACAGCATGTCACTCCATGCCCAAGGAAGAAATAAAGCCACTAACAACCTACTAAGATCCAAAGTTTTGTTGGGTTTGTTTGTTTGGTTTGGTTTTGTTTGTTTTTTAAAAAAAGGCTAACTTTACTTCCATCCACTTATTTATTATATTTACTCCAGTACTACCTAGGAAACCCTACAMAGGACAGAGCCCACTGTGCAAAGCAGTTTGCAAATGTAAAACATGCACTCTTTGCTCTATAGATCTGACAAACTAGACAGATGAGATGAACAAAAGYGTGGAATAGAAACGGGGAACGGGACTTGTCTAATGCTTCACAGCAGGGTGATGGCCAAGGAAGAACAAAACCCAGAGGACACAGGGCACTGTGTACACTAGGCTGGGCTGTCTCTGGGCTAAGATAATGATGTCTTATGTCTCAAAACAAGATTTGTTCCAAGTTTCCACCATAATAATAATAGAAAAAAAAAAACACAGTAGTGGCAAAGCAGTGCGAGGAAATTCACGATATTACAGCCCCTGCTGTATGTTTTCTCAGCTAAGGTACCAGTGCTTGCATTAAAACTTCTTCACCCAAACATTTATCAAATCCAGCCCCTGAGCATTCGGTGCAGGTTCAAGTCCTGCTGAAGTCTCCAGTCCCTCACAGACCGCTGTTAAAATACCAGTCACCACCTCAACCTCGTAATTCTAGGGAAAGGTGGTTTGKATTGCACAATCTTGAATTCCTTGCAGCCAACTTAGTAGGTCAAAGCCTCATGTCCCTGGCAAATTAACTCTGTACAAAAAGAAATCAGCAACTCTAGACTGCAGTCAATTAACAAGCTACCCGTCTTTTAAGGGCAAGCTTTCTTCTACTTACAGTTTGTCCTTGTTTGACCTCATTTAGATTGTATTAGGTGCTGCTAATTAATCCATAACTCACCTGCAGCTATATACAATGCTTGCCCAAAGTGTCACCCATCTGAAACACAGGTATTTTCTTTATCAAGCCTCTGATTTATCCTCAACAACCCAGGAAAAACAGCCCCTGGCACTGAACTCAGCCACGCAGTACATTTGCATACTTGTGCAACTTTAAGTTCCCTTAAAGTTTACGAATGCAATCTTTCTACCAGAGAAACAAGAATGAGCATTTTCCTTAATAAACACAAGCAGACTTCAAACCTTCTTTTGAGACTAGGCTATTGGTGTTTATGGGTGAGGAATTGTAACTTTGGAAAACCAAACATGATTTCCCCTCCAAAACACTCTGGAGATGAAGGCACCACCYTGCCAAGTTGTTGGCATGTGGAAAACTTCATAGATCTATTTCTGCCCTTTTTAAACAAATGGCTCCATGGAAATAAAGGGGGGAAACACAGCTACTAATCCGTATCAAACTACACCATGCAACTGTTCTCCAAGCAACGAGAATGATAAGTGTGTGAAATGCAAAGCAAACACCGTGATCWACCTACCAATATTATGTCATGTACATGTTTGTGAATGACCTGTTTCTTATCAAAGGGTAAACACCTGATGTAAATATTAGCCAAAATTCTTCAGATTCCAATCAGTTGCACAGTCTGCAGCACCTGACCCATCTGTTTCACAGACCATGAGATCTAAGTGCTATCAAAGTATCATCTGTGAGACTCTTGCTTTAGCAGGCAACCTTACTGGCTGTCCCAGGGAAGCCTGGACAGTCTGAACTCCTGGGGAAGGCGAGTRTGGAGTCTCTGGTATCACAGACACCTTCGGGAGGTCATCAGTTGCTGATCTAGCACAGGTTCCCAGATCTCCGTCCAGGTCTTCCTGGACAGAAATCCATGTACCCRCACGACATGGATTCATTCTCAGTGACTGCATCTCATTTCCAGACATCTCACATCTCAGTAAGAGCTGCTCCTTTGACCAGACTGTGAAATACCCAGAAATTCCAGACAAATGTCTGAAGTCTTCAAATTCCATCACTTTCACAYGATTGTTGAAAGGGCGAGAGAAGGGGAAGGATATCAGATCCAGGAAAGTGTGGCTGTATGATCATCGTTGTGCCCAGCATCTCTGAAAGCCACTGTTTCTCTCTCAGCTTTTTTTTTTTTTTAATATATATTATTAATTTTTTTTTCTAATCTATAATCAACAATTTTATCCCCTAGGACCTTCAGCTATAGGTTTCAAACAGGAAGGCAACATAAGAGAACATATCAGGTGACATCCCCTTCAGATGACTGGAAAACACRCATTCTGCTAATTGATATTTTTCTTGCAAAGATTCCTGACGACTCTAAAAACCAGATTTCTCAGTTAGTGCAATTTCCAGAACTATCATGCAGGTAGCTAACGGTTGCCAAGGTTATCATACATCAAAATCCAAGGCCAAGTTTGGCTTGCACAGGCCCAGTGGGAAACGTACCCCACTGCTGAGAGCCAGGGAAAGTCAAAGTGTCAGACATTCTCAAAACACAGCCTAAATGGGATTTAGATGAGGTTTATGCCTTGTGTGCACAGAAATAAATTTCACCAGTTTGAGGAATGTAAACATTTCCACTAAAAACCATAAATACAGACTTAAGGCTTTCTGGAGCTATGAAAGTGTCTTGAGTAATTTAGAGGAGGATGAAAATAATAATGCATCTCAATATCCCTTTTATTTTTTTCGGGCGGGGGGGGTGGTGGTGTAGAAATTTTCCAAAACTTCCTTACCTAGTTATGCCTAGCTCTCTAGAGAAGGAGGAGATTCCTGCTGACTAGCGTGGGAGCTTCGCTTGAGCCGCAATGCCAGAACGGATCCATCCTACACCTTCCCTGGAGTCATTTCCCATACAGTGATGATACCTCACTGCTGGACACGAACGCTTGGCATTTCAATAACATGCATATCTGGCTGATGAAAAGCTGTGGCCCAAATAAAATGGTTTTGGACCTGAGAACCATGGTCGGATCTCTGRCCAAGGGTTTAATGAGGAAGATCAGGTTTGGCAACGCTTCACAACCCCGAGAGAGACCTTTTCTGAGCACCCAACAGAGTCTGACCTCTTAATTAGAGCAGTCACCCACCACATACTTCTCCATTGTCCTTGAATTCCCTGACTTTCCTTATTCAGCCTCCAAAATTTCTCTTGGCTTCCATCATCATTACTCCCTAGTCTACTAAACACCTATTTTTGTTTCTACCTCTGAAAGCACGTCACAAAAAAATGCTTTTGCCAGAAATCACAGCTTCATCCCAAACGTATGCATTTGTTTCCAATTGTTTCCATTTCATCCCTTCTTACTTCAACACAATTTTCTTTTTTTTTTTTTTTAATTTAATCAAGTTAATTTCATGCCATAAATTTATCATCCATACTGCTTTTACAGGCTACAAGAACAGACTCAAAAATATTGAAGAGCATTACAGAACTACAGACTCTAAAGAACTCAAAACTTAGAAAGAAAACAGCTAACGATACCGTTAATTTTCAGAYGTGTTCCTTTAGAATTGGTACATATTATCCAGTAGCCTAGAGAACACAGAAGAAAATTCAAACTAAGTAAAAAGCCCTCACTAGCCTCCTTCCTGCCCCTGCAACAGGTTTAGGAAGAAGGCTGCTCTTTAAGGGCAGAAAACTACTTTTCCCTCCCCTGCTTGACTCAATACAAATAGAGAGGCAAGAAATCTCAACTAGATCAGGACGCATTCAGAGGACTGCTTTGTCCCTGATGGATAACCCATCATATATTAACAGMTAGCAAGGAAAAAGAGATTTGATTTCCAGGAACAGGATAAGCTGCACCATGAGCACGTGCTTATAGATCAGTGGGAAGAGCAGTCTCAGATGATGTTTTCTCATTTCTACCTCGTTGACTGCTTGCCAGCAAGGCTGTCCAAGAAACATCAGAGAAAAATAAAATTCTCATAGTCCCCCTGACCTACTACTGACTGCACCAAGCTTCCCACAGCTTAGGCATCAAGTCAAGCTCACAGGAGAAGAAACTGGCCTCTAAATAGGTGAAATTCAGTTCAACATCTCCTTCCATGGACCTGTGGTTTGACTCCAGAATAACTAACAGTAAGAGTTGGCTAGTACTCTGTGAAAAACAGTTTTAAAAATAYGTCCATTATTATTACCAGCCTGTAATCAGAAAAATCCAAGTGCTTATAACAGGCAGCTCCACCAATTGCTACACATTCCAAACCAAACGTATTCAGCATTTGCCTTTCCTGGGCTTTATTAGAGCTCTGGGAGAGCTAACTCTCACTCAAACTTATGAGTGAGAGTTGGCTGGCTGGGAAATGCCATAAAGTCATCTTATCTTTTGCAGAATAGTGGTTTTCTGGCAGCTATATATGCTTTCTTCTGTTATAATATAAAACTATTCTCAGAAGCTTAATGGATGGCTCTGTCATTACAGTCCAAGAGGCCCAGACAGAAGGAGACTGCAGACTCCAGTTTCTCTGTGCTGTAATTATGTTTTCCACAGACAAAACTGCCATGAGAACAAACATTGCTGCTGCTGCTGCTCCAGCTTTAGACCAGATCGATCCAGAGGCACCRGGCTGGGTAAGGGGCAGTGTCCAGTTCGCACTTCATCAAGTGGGATTATATATATTATTTATGTATATAAATAGATGTGTGTATATCTATTTAGATTATGGCCTTTAGATGTAATAAACATGGATTAAACAATTCRTTCTCTGCTCCTTAAATTTAATGAGAAGCTTTCTGCTGAACTTGGCGAGCTTTAGACTGTGTACTATGAACTTCATGAGTGATACAGAAACACTCGCACTCCCTTCACTGTATTCCCAAAGCCATTCCCATCTAAGGATTGCCTACACGTAAAACGTTGGACAGAGAATCCTACCAGATCTTCCCAGAGCAGAGGGATGGCACGGCCAAGCTGGCTCACCCAGATTCTCCCAGACAACAGGAGAGCACAGTAATCAGCTCGTGCTAATTGGAAAACTTCGTAATAGCGAACATAGGTGAGGAASAGACTGAGCACGTGAGAAAAATAGAAAAAGAGAGAAAAAAAGCAGAGATGTGGCACTGGAGCTTCATCTAACAAAACAATCTCCTTGTACCCCAGAGTACATCTTACAAACTTCAATCACATGCCGTCACTACCAGTAGGACTATTTGCCAGTCCTACAACGGGAACAGAACCCAGCACTCCTGTCTCCTAAGCACTTCTGACTACAAATTCACTTTTTTAATAACTTAATAAAAGCATGTAACTTTTCCATTCTTTCATAGCCCARTGCCAGTCTAAAATGTAATTAGCAAACAATATTAGCACTTCCATTTTCTTATATACAAATTAAGGATTATGAATTAATATTAGTTAATTTGGTATTTTGAAAGCCACTAGGCTTTTTAACTTTCTTATTTTGACAAAAGAAACAGAAATTATTCCTTTCCAGAGGATGTCTGTTTTCAGTCTAATTCATCCAGATGTTAAACACAATTGTGCCTGCCTTCGGGCTGAGGGAGACAGTAATGTAATATCCAGTTACTATAGAACATTCCACTGGAATAAAAGAAAAACACCAAATATATACAAGAAATATAATATATTAGACCRGCCCATTCCTTTGGCAAGTATCGCATTCAAGTATTTTCCCCATATCTTTCATCTGGACAGAATTCACAAGCGTATTCTTACTCTCACTAAACGTTATTATCACTGATTTCCATAACAACGAGAAACTATATTAGTAGTTAAAATTCATCTGGAAATATCTATTAGTTGTATTAATACAGGTTTAATGGTGGGGTGCAAGTGACTCGGAATCACGGACAGAAATTAAACACCTGGTCTGCAAACAGTATTCGGACATGCTGCAAAATTGACAGGAGATGTTGGAGGAAAAAGATTGGGGAAAGCATACATTTATTTCATTCTGGGAAAAGGCAGTGCTTAGTGCAATAGTGAGAGAGACTTTAACAAAGCAGCTAGTGCCAGGGCAGTCAACCTCTGACAGCAGGCGAGTAATTCAACAGACAAAACTGGAAGTTTCATTTAGAGGATCGCCTGGTTAGCTTATAAACRAGAGACCAAGAGATTCCCTGTCTCTAACACTTCATACCAACTAGTCCCTATCCAAATAGAAAGGTGTGAGTTTTTTCCAGATACGGCTTTCTACATTTAATCTGTTCTACAGAAACTTCCCCTTCAAGTTCCCAAATGGGTCATCTATAACCTGCATTTCATCATCAGYCTCGCCACTTAAACACTGCCTATGCTGGAGGATCATTACGTGCTTCGTACCAATGTGTCTTTTACACAGACATATTTTCTGTGTAAAAACRTCTAACTGCCAGACCTCTTACCTCACCTATTTAACATGAACTAGATTTTATTTATTCCGAAAAAAAATACATAATCTGCACGCCCAAGGATAGAGCAGAGCTCCTGTGTTTGTATTAGTCTGATGGTCATACCAGAGGTGACACACTAGACTGTCCACGTCCACAATAGGTGTGAGATCAGTCCCTTATACATTATGACACACTAATAATTTTAGCATTTTAAAGATAAATTTTCTGGTATAAATTCAGTTCCGCCCTTGTTCAATTAATTGGCTATATCCACGCATTTCCCTGTGAAAAATGTCATCTTTCACACGCAGAGATACAGAGGACAAGCCCTGAAGTCCAGGATGCCTTGTGTAATCACAGGTACCTAAGGTTGCTTTCGACCCTAGGTTAAACATTTCAAAATATAGTTTTAATGTTTTCCAAGACACATCCTGCTCCTTCCTCTGTTYTCCTGCTGGCTGTCACAGAATGGTGCCTCTGGATGGGAGCCAACGGGCTTTGGCAGCAGATGCTCTTGAAGAAACTGAGAGCCGAGTTAGTCCTCGGTGGGGAGAAAGGATCAACAGAAAACGGGACACTCGGACACTTCATTTTCTTCCCCTGCCACCTCCACTAGCTCACGCCTGCGTCGGGGCGTGCGCTTGCGATACGTCTCYAACGATCCTTCTGGTGTGCGCCCAGCGGCTCTGCCGACCCTGCTCTGCAGAGGAGGGGGCCGGGCACACACCCCGCGCCCCTGTTTTGCAGAGACCTTGCAAACCGCCTGCGAGCTGCTGCCACGGTGCCCGCAAGCACCCACGGGCAYGGCCGGGTGCATCTGGAAGCGCTCCAACCACGTAACATCGTACAAACTCTGCATTAACCCCGGTGAGGTCCGAGGACCTGTGTGACATCCTCCAGCTGCCCTGGGACATGATTCCATGGCCGCTGTCTGGATGAAGGAAAATCTGCTTGTAAGGAGAGACTAGCGAGATCATCCAAACCACAGCATGGACGCAGACACTGTGGCCCTCAAAGGTCTGCTCTCAGGGTTTCACTGAATCGCTCTCCCTCCCCAAACACACACATTTATCCAGGGATTAAGGTGCAGTTACTCAGACCACGGATCAGCAGAATCACTGTTCCTACCAGATTTACAGCAAACATATGAGCGACACAGAGTAACCAGAATGTTATTTTCATTCTTTGCTTGCATAAAGCAAATATGCAGATAGGCATCACAGCAACTGTTGAATKACAGAGAGACAATATATACCGGATACAGCCATCTAGAATATATTCACACACCCCAAGATGATGTTTGGCTTAGTTACCTCTAGAGATCTGACAGCACGTTCACAGTAAGTATAGCTAGTGCAAGTTTTCTACCTCCAGTTTTCTCTTTAGAAAACAAAAGC
This sequence comes from Oceanodroma leucorhoa, assembly GCA_030449065.1. NCBI lineage: Eukaryota > Metazoa > Chordata > Aves > Procellariiformes > Oceanodroma > Oceanodroma leucorhoa. The sequence continues at coordinate 2,952,379 of JASVER010000039.1, forward strand.
TAACGCTTTGGGTCCATGCTCCAGCTATGTCTGCAGAAAAGATCTGAAAGTCAGTGGAAAAGAAATTGTAAACRTCAGGATCTGAAGTGTTTTCAATGCAACTCGTTCCGCGTCGGAGGCGATCTCCCCGCGCTCTCACCTCGCCCGCCACGCGACCGCGACAGCCCGGAGGCAGCGGGCGGCTCCACGCACAGCACGGGCATTAAAGATGCACAAGTGACTTCCATATACAAACCCTCTGCCTTACCGGTGGAAATTGCCCTTTGGTTTATTACGTTCCGCCGTGCATAGCGTTACAGTGGCAGTGGAAAAGGAAGAAAAGCAAACAGCGGGCTCGGCTATTTCATTATCTCACCAGTCAATTATTAACAACGCTGCTTTTTCTCCCCAGCCATTGGGCAGCAGCCACGACTCCCGCGTGGGCACAAGTGAAAAATTCCATGAAGATGCTGCCAAGGCCACAGCGGAGAGAGCAGGCGAGGCCCTTGCCCCCTCGGGACCCAACGCACTCCCCTCCCGTGCATCCCACCGGGACGGCATCACCAGGAGAGCATCCTTCCCTCCACCGCACCTTGTCCTTTGCTGTCCCCAGCCCGGGGTCATACTGCGCTGGCCAAGAGCCCTTGCTCTGGGGCAGCTGAGAAGCGCTACTAGGCAAAAGCTAATGAAATCCAACTGAAAGTAGTTAGATTTAATCCAACAAAGTAGTTAGATTTGATTATAAGAAAATTACGTACTWCTTCCAGAGGGGGAGAGGAAAAGGGTTGTACAACAGAAGTTAATACAGTTCAAGGCAACACTGAAGCTATGTTTTAGATGCTGCAGGGTTTTTTGGTGGTTTTTTAAAATGTTTTTGACTGGGGTTTTGTTTTGTTTTGTTTTGTTCATAAAACAGCACAGAAGGCACACAGATTGAGGCTTTCATCTATTTTGTGTGATTCTGAATCAACTCAAGCCTCTGCAATAAATTCTTTCCTGCCTCTAAATATATGCGATGGAGCCCGATACTAACATTTTATAACRTCCTTATCTGGAGAGATGAATTCCCGCTTGTTTCCAGCTGGGCTTAAAAAATAAGCCGATTTTATGCCCCTATTTTTTTCCTCTAACTAAGCTGCCAACTGGATAATGCCATGCAGGCAACAGCTATCTGATTTGTTCTTATGTATTGTCTCTCAAGGGAAAACTGGGGATTCCTTYGACATTTCCTACATAAATAATCCGCTCGCTTGTGGCTACGTTCAGTTTTTACGCGGTGGCAAGGAGCAGACTGTTCTCCAGTGGGACGCAGATTCAGCCTTTGGTTTTTGCCTGGCTTCACCACACTCTCCAGCCGGGCGGTGCCGAAGCTACCGCAGAGAGTTCAGAATCCGTCCCCGGTTTACTGAAGAGCAGAAGCAGGAGGGGACAGGGAACATTTTGTTGGGAAAATCTCAACTCCACATCTCCTGTGCATGAGAAGAACACAGGAGCYTCTGAGAATACAGCTCACTGATGATTCATTTAACCCATGTTTGAGGKTTTTTTGCAAGCAACCATCCAGGCTCCTCTTCAAAATCCTGTACASAAATAGGCCATCCCTAAGCCTAATTTTTTTTTTCCACCAGCACATAATGTGATCAGTAACTCCCAGAGCACAGAGAAGGGCTCCTGGGAAGTTACTCAGTAACTAACTCGGTGTTTAGTCATTGCATTAAATACTGTTTTCACAAAGCAGTGACTTGGTATCTGATYGAGTCGAGTGTTCTGCAACAGGAGGCGAGGGGACCGTTTCCAATGGTCCGAGAAAATGAGAAGAAAAAAAATCTGCATGGTGCCAGCTTTAAAGGTAAAAGACAAACCTGAGCAACTCCTCCTGCCAGGTCACGAGCAAAGCTCTCGCTTGGGGACAGAGCTGGCGACGCTGGTCGTGCCTTCTCTGCGCAGGAGGCTTTGGGCATTTCTTCTGTAACAGTAAGTTTTGTGCAGGTATGTCRAGATGACCGATTTGTTGAAGCACTGCAGACAGAAATCTGACCTTAGTCCCACATGAATAATAAAGGTTCAAACATAGCACACAAGAAAAGACAGAAAGCCAAAGTCATCATTTTTCCACCCTACGCCTCAGAGGGTTAAGGCACCAACTCCTGCCTCTCCCCAACACAGCGGAGACAGCTGAATCCAGCAGTTAGGCTATTAACTTCGGAGAGTTTGGTTTAGCTCCAGGATTTGCCACAGATCTTTGTAACGTTTGGCCCTTATATTAGGGTGAGATTTTTTTTTTTTTTTTTAAGACATTTGAACGCATCAAAATTGAGACAGTGTCCAGACTTTTCCAGAGACAGCACAGTGCCTGACTTCTGCCTCCTGACGGCTCTGGACAAGAACTGTACAGACACTGAAGTTCAAGGGCACTTAAACGAAGCGTGTCTTGTATGTAAATTAGGATAAACAACACTCTTCTTGCCACACTGTTGTCAGGATAAATCCATTAAAAACTGTGAGACTCTCAGGGGCAAACACAACCTCCCTCCTAACCTGAGGTGCTGAAAGCCTCTGCAGGGTGGACAGTGTCAGCCACAGCTCGGAGCAAATCACTTGAAACTTTGCAAAACGGTGCRAAGCCTCAGGAAAACAGCCCTGTCAGCACAGTATCATGTAACCTGGAGCTCTAAACCAGCAGAAGTTCTACTAGTAACTTGCAATAATACACAGTACTATGCATACAATAATAGCATTCACTAATTATAMAATTTTTCAAAATATAAATCACATGCCTCCAAATGTTCCTCTTAAATTATAACCCAGTTGCCTTGTAAGGAAGTTATTAAATATTATATATGGTCTGCAGCTCTAATGATTTGTATCTCACAATGGCAAATTGTTCCAAGGCTGGATTCAGCTGCGTTGCGATCGGGGAGGACTGCGCAGCCACGCTCACCTTGAAACGGCGAGCAGGCGAGCACTAGGCAGAGCTAGCAGGGAGCAGGGCTAGAGCTCCTYTAGGGCCCCAACTGCCACAGTAAACCCGTGTTTGACAAGTATTAACAATTAAACCTCCCCGCTGCCTTTGCGTGAAGTGCTGTAGATGTGGGCTGAATAACTGCCCTTTGCTCTATCCTCGGATTTAATCACAGAGCAGCACAGCTGCTCCGGAGGGACAGCAAGAAAAATGCACTCCTGAGAGATGGGGTTAACCACAGCCCTGCCCCGACTTAAACGTGGTAATACATTTAATGACTCGTAACGATTGAATAAGATGTAATGGAGAGACCCCAGAAGAGGGAATTTACAGCTGCTCTTGGCAATTAAAAACACTACGATACATTAGAATCGGAGAATATGATAGAAGCAAGGCAGAACCCTTACTCTCACGTCAGACACAAGCACACCAGCCATTCATTCAGCACCACTAGGAAGTGACTGAAGGATTCTCAGGACATTTACAAGTCATGAAAAGGCACGCTTAGGTTTGTTATCTATAAACTTACATGGTAACAATAATAAACAGGGCCAAGAGCAAAAACAATCAAAGGATTTTGTAAAAACAACAGAGCTGAGGTTCATTTTATCTGTCCTTGGGTTCCTAAATGTTTAGAGTGCATTTACATTATGTTTTCAAATTCTTCTTCACAACCAGAAATACTGATATACTCGGTGGATTTCTTAATTGAGAGCTAAGACTTTCAGGGAATCCTTGAATTTTTATAGCTAATGCTTTCAGAGATGCATAAAATCTCCTAATACTCATGATAAAGATGTCAGTGGTTGCCATCGGTATGCCTTTCATTTCTGAATACTGCCACAGTCACTRCACAAAATTGCTTGGACTAGAAAAGCAATAATTAGGATTATGGGCCAAAACTTGCCTCTTAATGCTACTTTACAGAGCTTCTGCTTAATCTGCACATCGCTAGGATGYGTTCTGCACTTGTGTGCAGCTCCCGAAGGCAAGGACCCATAACCGTGGACAAAACKCAGAAAACATCAGTGATCAACAGCAACCAAGGGAGATGTCTGTTCACCAGCATCTCGCATTCTGCCACTGCCCTTTTAGTACCAGCTGTACCAACATCACAAACACATTTATGGACTGTAGGGATATCAGATAAACATAACATTAAAATCATTTCTCATGGCTGTTCTTTCATACAGCCTCAAATACACCAAATCTGTCAGTGGTTACTAAGGTGAGCCCCTTAAGGCAGCAGGATAAAGTAAAAACCACAGCTGCCTCGGTGCTGCCTCGGTGCTGCCTCGGCCGTCTCACGCAGGTACAGAGCCGTGGGCAGGGCTGATCGTAGAATCATAAAATCATTAAGGTTGGATCGGAGCCCCCCTCGCCCCGCAGTGCTGCTCCCTGCGCATCTGCCTTCCCAGCCTGTTTTACTAGGTGTTGGAAAGTGAAATCCAAAGGGGGAAGCAACACAAACAGCAAATGCTACCCATAAAAACCTCCAGTCACCCAGTGGGCTGTTACCTTTCAACGTTATTTTCACTACTTGGCATCAGCTGGGATACAGATGGCTGCTCGGAGTTATTGGCTTGAAAAACTAGGTCAATGGTGGCACAGATATAAAGTAAAAATAAAAATCCTGGGTTTTACCCATCAAAACCATGCAAATAACAGCAGYCTAATAGACAAAATAATATCCCTGAGAGATCTCATCAATCCCAGACTTCACAGATGTGGTTGCCCTACCTAGTAACCAAACTAGTTAGCAGGGCAGAGGACTCAGTGTTATTACAGACACATATTCATTATTTTTTCACTAGAATCCAGTAATTCCTAAAGGAGTTAATCCTTCTGCATGACATTACAGCAAACATAATCAATATGTTTCAGCATTTCCTATTATTTAGTTAATTGTTCRGTAATAGTTTATAGAACAAAGGCAACACAAAGCCACTACCATTGTTCTAAACCATATAGATGTACCATGGATGAACGACAGGTCCCCATGTTCCTTCAGTCCCTGATGTGATACAAAATGTTCTGCAGCCAAAGCAACTTCCAGAAGTTTCCTTTGCTCATGCTCCTTTTAAGGCCGGTTTCCCGATTCACAGCAATATAAGCAGTTGCAAGGGGTAGGGTTTTCTGCTGCAGTGTGGAGCAGAAAGAAGCAGCTGTGCGCTGGGGAAAGCACAGTTGCTAAGAATTACCTTAAATTGGCATTGCTGCCAAACAGCACAGCCACACTTTTAGTCATGTAAATCTTCGCTGGGAGTTTTGACTGAGARAGGTTACAGGATTTGTCCCTGGTAAAATATATAATGGTAGATTTTTAGGTGCAAACAGTCAAATCATATTTGAAAGCCTCATTAGAAAAGTAAAAATATTTAGCCGAACAAGGTTTCCAGCTGAAACCATGTTGTAAGCACATTTAAATACTATAGCACCAGTGTCTGAGCTCTTTGAACCCATAGAAAAATCATTAGAGAGAATACCGTATCACACAACACTGGGACATTTTAGTTTCCGAATCACGGGGCTRTACCAGCCTGGATAAGTGGTTTTAATTTTACTGTTTGTTTCTCAAACCAGCTGAACTTCATTTTGTATGGGTCACAGATTACCAGCGATCCCTTGGCCTCAGAACGGAATCTGCTCAAACCATTTAAATGGAAATGCAGCTGAGTCAATGTTGGTGCTGAAAGGGGAGAGACTTCACCCCCTCTCTTCCCATTTCTCTCTTTCCTATCCCCGACGCTGGCCTTGCTGCAGTTCTAGTGCTTGTTGGACTCTGCTGAGTTGATTCAGTTTGCTAATCTGGCAGAAGCTTTTAGGGTTTTTATTTAGTTTTTCTGCTGGTTTATTGAGCTGAAAGAGTTCACAGAGGAATTGGGTGAATGCCCTCCTCTCCTCTCAGTGCCGGGGAGAGGAGGGGGCACGCTGCCGGGCGGGACGGCCGCATTCCAGCAGCACCGACCCACCCCAGCAGCTCGTGCTGGAACAGAAATTCATCCAAGTCACTTCATGCTCGCAGTGTTAGTGCTGTGCCGAGCTTCCTKCGATACAAAACGGAGTCTGGGTGCAAAACACAAAAAGCATTAGGGCTTGTCCCTCCCATCTGTGATCACCTGAGCTAACGGCGGAGGCTGGACCCTCGGTGCGGTACCCGAGATACAGATGTGTACCCAGCACTCAGCCGGCAAACAGAGGCTTACCAGAAACCCGCTTGGAGTCTGATATTGATTCCACTCAAATCAGTGGCAAAACTCTTTCTTTATATTGCCTAAATGAAAGGGCGTTCAAAAAAAGAAATAGGGCATTCTGTTTCCGCAATGTGTCACTTGTCGGAAGTTGTACGCTTTCTTTTTTTCACAGATAACTATAAAACTAGAATTTAAATGAGACTTGTCACTACATTTAAAAAACTTGTTCAGGAGTCACACTTGTATCTAAGTATTAAAGAGTAGTGCAGGATGCTAATAAACAACTCCCAAGGAAATGGTGATCTATTTGTTTATCTTTCAAGCGTTGTAAAATGTGAGAAGTAAGAAGAGCGGGACATTATGGCTCCCCTGGGACCAGGGTGCGGCTAAGAGCAGAAATGCCAGCTGCYGCCTGCTTTTGCCATCAGGTATGTACTCCTCTCTCTCCGCACTTAGAAAAATAAATAAACAACAAGGGCTTCTGCTGGTGTGTCGATCCAGTTACACGGCAAAGGCAGCAGCAGGCGCTCTGCTTTCTCTCACAACACTCAAGTACAATGGTGTCTTTGTTACGAGGAGGCTAAATAAATAATGTAGCCATTAGATGTCATAAAGAAAAGGAGCATTACGCCATTAAGTTGCAGATACAGAGTGGGGCAGCTCTGCCACGCTCCCAGATAAACCAACGTAGAGCGAAGGAAGCCGCGGACTCTGCCAGCAGCTCGGCCCAGCGGTGTGCGTTTTTTAAAGGCAAAAATTACACAGGGTGGACAAAGATGCAGAACATGAAGGTCTGGGCATTAAGTACAGTTCAGAATAATGACTGATAACAGGTATTTCTTTCTCATATGCTTCTGTTTACTGCAGTAGAGCTTATAAATGTATAAAACCAGCAGGATCTGAACTAATGTCTCTTGAATGTAGCTTTTGAAAAAATCAGTCTGTCTCGCAACGCAACTTGAGCACACATATTTTCACAAGTAAAAGCAATATTATYCTAATAATCAAACACTAAAAAGAGTTTCAGAGGTCTCCAAGCAAAGCTGGCTCATTAATCACATAACTTCACATTTGGTAAGCATTCATTTGGCCAGCAGTCTGGAAATGCCAGTTAATCATTTAAATTCTGGAGTCTCCCTGAACTTCAGAAGGCATTGGGATGACAGAATAATATACAAAGCCATTTTACATTAAAGATTACTATTTTAGGAAGCATACATTTTCTTTTCAATGAACCTTTTCTGCCAATAAGGACCTTATTCTGCAAGCTACAMGCAATGGAAATTTCACAACAGCTTTTGTGAGAGTTTTCACTATGGAAAAAACTCAGGAACAAGTTTCAAGATGTTTTTCATCTGCTAAAGTTGTAAGAAGTTATTAACAGAAAACAGGAAGCACAGAAGCTGTCTGTTCTGGAAATTCCTGTAAGTGGATATACAAGATGCTATAATTGATCTCTGCTTTTTTAATCTGATTTTATATATTAAGCAATTTTCCTAGGTACACAACATGAAATTCTATTAGTCTCATCTGATGACTAACAATTCGCTAACAAATCCCACTAACCTGGAAAGGGTTCCTTYTTTATTTAATATGAGCAAATCCTTCTTGTTTTACCAGTCTGTTTTATATAATTTCCGTAAAATTACTTGCAATATATATATATATAAAAATATATAAAGGTGCTTTGAACTCAACACTTCTCAGACGTAGACCTGACGGAAGCTATTCAATGGCCAGATTTGGGGCTACACAGCGATTTAGCCACATTCATGCAATAAGTTAATGGCAAAAGTGGAAAGAGAACAGGTCTACTGTCCAATTCCCTGCTCTATTGACTAGACCAGATTTCCTGTGTTAAACAATCACGCAACAGGCAAGTTTGTGGGTGCATTTTCAGAGGTCAGTTCAGRTTATGGTTTCAGATCCTTAAACCCAAGAGAACGCATGCAAGCTCATATTCCATTAGTATGTTAGAAGACGTTCTACTGACCCTTCTGAAACGCTACCCAAGACACCTTTGAAATACCACAGAAGCAATTGACGSTTGGACTCGATGATCTTAAAGGTCTTTTCCAACCTTAATGATTCTATGATTCTATAGTTCTAAAAACCATGCCACTTACCGTGGRCCTTAATATGGATTTAAGTGTCTCCTCTATGTTAGCACATGAGATCTGCCATGGGGAAAAGGAGAGCAGCTGGTGTGAAAGGACGGGCAGGGAGGGACCGACACGTCCCAGAGTCGCTCTCACCCGTGTAATTCTAAGCTTGGTTATGGTTCTGCATCTGTCTGGTACGTGGGACAGCTCAGCCCTCGCTGGAAAACGCCACATGGCAGAAACAGTAGCTGAGCTTCCCGAGGAACAGATGCTGCTTATGGAGAAAGTCATATTCTCCGGTTGAACAACTTAYTTCAGTCAAAGGTTTGCAGGGAATTCTCATGAGATTGGGACTGCAAGCTCAAAATGTCACACCGGCAGAAGCGTCAGAGACGTGAACCTTGCAGCCGAGATCTGCCAGGAACAGCTTTCTGGCATTGTCCCATCATAGATATTTTCAGTTTGACAACTGAGTCAGTTAAGTAAGAATTGCTTCAGTTCATATAAAAATCACTTTTTCAGCTTGTCTACAAAAAAACTTAAAAGTACAAGTTTTTGTTCTGTGCCAMATAAAATGTTCCAATTCCACCCAAAATTAAACATTTCATTTCAAGGTATTCAGGACATGCAAAACCATCAAAGAACCRCCAAATGCACCTGGAAGCAGGATACTTTCTTGGGTGGTTAACGCCTACTGAGGTCTCTTAGCAGTACCAGAGGTAGCTAAAGCAGCGGAYACTGCGAGGACAGCACTCTTACCCCTACAATCTTACAATTAAATTGTCTTAGAGCTTCTTCTACAAATGGTCTTCAGCAGCAGGGACGGGTGAAGGAATAAAAGGAGGGATGCAGGGACAGGTGCAAGCCGCACACTTGCCATACGCAGAAAGACCGCACTATGCCCGGATTAGACAAAAATCCAAACCGTATGAGCGCATCTGATCTTAAGCTGGAAGGACCCTTGAATGTATAAATCCCTCAGCAATGTGGAATATGTGCGCATGGCCATCGGGGGGGATCGGCACAGATGACCTCCTCTCAGCCTCCACGGAACAGCCATTCCTGACACAAGCCAAGCTGTCACTGCCCGAGGCCCGCAGGCAGCCTTTGAGGGAGCAGGGAATTTCGGCGCTCTCRGATCCCGGGGCACCACATCCTAGGACTTGTATAAATCTCCTAAATCAGACTTAGTGGTACTGGGAATATTGTTCCCCTAAAAGGTTGGATTGGATGAAGAGCTGAACAGGGCAATTTGGAGAACGGAGACACTGGTCATTTCTCAGGACAGTTCTGACAGCGTCAGTAATACACAAGCAGCACCACGTTGCTAACGCTCGGGTTTCTGCAATGTATGATATGAAGTCAAGTCATTCTTGAGTCTTCTACAAATGGTCCTGTAAAAATGGCTTGTGGTATTTTAGATACCAGAAAATTCAACTTTAGCAATAAATATGCAACACGATGTGAGCATTTCAAAGACAGAACAGTAAAAGTCCAGAGACTAGCTTTACAGTGATTAGTCACAGAAGTACARCAAATCCTTGGGTCAAACTTTTACATTTTACAGGCTCTAGGATTATCATAAAACTCAGCTCAAAGAGTATGTTTACTATCTAAACCGTTTGTTTTTCAACTCATGCAAAGTTTGTTGACAATTTTAAAATAAATATTTATTTGTAATTTTATATCAGTAGCTTTTTTCAGAAAACAAAAATTTGCTGATTTATATTTATTATCATAAAAAATAATTAACACTAAACATTTGCTTCAAACCAGGATCRAAATTTTATTAGATACAGGCTCAGTGGACAGCCCAATGCATAATTACTCCTGGACAGATAAGTAGCAAAAAGACGTTATTTTCAAATTCTGATCATAATTATTCCCTGTTCTTGAAGCTAGGAGCCCGTATGGCAACAGGGACAGGTGCAGAAAAGTCCATGATCCAAGAAATAATCTTATATAGCTCCATGCATGGAATGCTGCACCAAGAATAAACTCCTGAAGAGGAGAGATGTCATTTCATATTCAGGATGAAAACGAGACAGGTTTGTATATTCTAGAAAGGTCCTATGCGTATCAGCATTGCTTCTCGTTTCCTGCTATAGGTACTTATTATGACAAATGTTTATCCATTTGACTGGWATATTCCAGCTGGAGGTATGTTCATGGGGTTTGGGTGTTGGTTTTTTTAAGCTGTCAGATGAAGTGTTCCAGGTGTTTCAGAACAAGTTTCAGGATAATACATTGTCTTCTCAAGGTTAAAAAAAATTCTGACAACCCTTTATGAAACAATAGCTCTTGTCCTTTAAAGTTCAGACTAAAAATCTGGCAAAGAACAGCTATTGCACCAAGTACTTGGTTTTGATTTATCTGTGAAATCTAGGTAATCTAAATTTGGGACCGAATTTAAATCTCTGAACAATCACTTTGCATAAATTCAGTAGACACTTGATGTATTAAAGTTTCCAGGCAGTCAATCCACAGCTTACAAGGCTATTCTTGGAATTTCTTTTGGAAGCACAGCATCATCCACAGCTAGCAAAACCAGAGCACCTCTCAGCTGTGCTCTCATTCCTGTGCTGCTTGGATCACAATCAGGTGGARCAAAGGAATCACCAAATTCAGAGAAGAGTTAGAACCAGGTGGAATATAGTAAAGTAAAAATGTGTTGAGGCTGGACTGGTAGGCCAGAGGGAAAATGATGGATAAGGTTGTCCTAGCAAGGAGGCTTGAAACAGGAGCCAGTAAAGGAAATGGGGGGGGGCACCAAAAAACAGAAATGCTGATTTGGAGGAGGATGAAGAGGAAGACAAATATCAGATGGGAAACTCAGGGAGTCAGGACTTGTTTTGACAGAGAGGTTGGGGCTTGGAAGTAGGAGAGTGACAAGGCAGAGCTGCAGCRCAGGCAGGGACAGTGAGAGCCAGCAGGAGAACAGGGGCTGTTCAGGCAAAAAGAGAAATGCACAACATCTGAAAGCCCAAGATACAAAATAAAATTGAACTAAAACGAACAAGGGAAGTATTAGGTATCCTTGACTCAGTGAGGAAGAAGAGCATTCTTGCTAAGTAGGCTGGAGTATTTATTCAAAAGGCCAAAAACGAGCTGGTCATTCTGGCCATTACTGAGAACTACCACCACAGTGTAAGAACTCACCCTGGACCAGGGAATGTACAGCTTAGGAAGCTGAATAAGTTACAGTTCCTCAGATTGTCCGAGTCTGATAGACTTCACTCCAGTATACTTAAAAGCCTGGTTAAAGCAGCCTCAGGACTKTTTATCTCTGAGGGTGATGGAAGCTGGTCACATCGCAGAAGACAGGARAAAAGGCAAATAAAATGCCTGTCAAAAGAGGGTGAGCTGGAAGGAATAGAGAGGAAGGAGAGAGAAAGCATCTGGTTGGCTTAACTTTGATTTGGCCTTGTYATTGTTGACAAGTTCATGTTTTGAAATAGTCTGTTAACTTACAGTTGCTTATGACCAGTTAATTTGATTGTTTACATTCATTCACTTGGCACGTTTTCTGCACTTCATTCATTGTATGAAGATTTTCCAAGCTCAAACACTTTACATATTCCTACACAGTAGTTTGAAAGTATTCATTCTTGGACCACCTTCGGTCATTCCTCATTATTCTGTGAGTGCTTTCAGCGTCAGATGCGAGAAGTCTTTGGGGCTAGCAAAAGGCTCTTGGTAGATCCCCAAGCTAACTCAGCCAGCACGCAGGTCACTTAACATACAGGCAGGAGGCACAAGCAGCACGTGTTTTACCCTGTGCCCAACACCTCCCTGAACTAACCAYTGTTCTGCCAGGAAGGCAGGCCATGCTTGTATTTATAGAATGATGCATATCTGTGAGAGCAAGTACAGGCACTCTTAATTTCCATATGAAAAAATTATAAATCTCATACTGAGACATAYAGGCTACACCCATGCATGCACMCAGGAAAAAAAAAAGTAAATTCTGTGTCACTTGTGATGATGTGCAGGACTGTATTTGGGCATACTTCTAAATGTCTGGTTCCCATTCTGGCTTGATGTGCATTGTACCACCATAGGAACAGGAAAGCCCCTGAATCAGCAGGAGCATCACTCAGTATTGGTATAACTGATTTCACTTCCAGGTCATACTGTCAGACGTTCGTTCTCACGCCTTAGCACCCAGCATTATTCAATGCCAAAAACTAAAAACACTTTAAGCCATAAAATAATCATCCTCCTGATAGTGAAGAATCATCCAGGTCACCAGAAAATGCACTTGTCAGATTACTTATTGAATATTTAAATAAATGTATTCACTTTTAAAGATACACATAATTTGACACAACAACGTTAAGTTCTGTTGCTATCCTTTAAAAAGCTTTTTCAAGGCCGACTGAAGTAAATGGCAGCTTTATATTGATTTTACTGTTTTGAATCAGACCTGAATCAGACCTAAATCAGACCCAAAGAAACAGGCAGGAAATATCCAAAGCAATTAATCTTTTGCATACACCTGAGATAAATACAGCCCTTGTTTAAAGAAAGTTTACATTTGCCCTCTCTTGTTTGAGTGTGCAAATGGTACACTGAAAAAAAAAAAAGAGCAAAAAGCTCTGCTGAAGCACAGGGGGGTGGTAGCCAGGGACTGCAGAGTGCCTTAGCTGGGGAGCACACTGCTGCTGGGGTCAGCCCTAGGCACAGAAATCAGCAGTGCCATGCACTTGGCCGACACTTCCAAGCTGTGGAAATGTGGATCTCCAGAATATTCTGCATGATACCTGCTGAAACAGTGAGCTGGTATCACAATACCAAAAAAGATGAAAACCCAGGTAACAGAAATTAAAGGGAATTTTTCAAAGAATAAAGTTTACGAGATATATTCAAATTTGACATCAATAATATTTCTAACACAGTTTTTCCTTTGCAAATAACTTCTACAGAAATTAAAACTTCATTTTAATAACTAAGATTAGGAAAACATTATAAACAAAGAGGAACTATGATTAGTTCTTTTCCCCCCTCCTCTTTGCTTTTTGTTCACTCTGTATTAAAATTCTATACATATAAAATTACATTAAAAAACCACTCACAGAACTCCTATTCCACTTCTGTGTCTGCCCCACCCTTCAATTATTTTACAAATCCTTTTGCACTGTTTTATGCCAGCGAGTCTCCTGCCAAGTCACCACAGCGGGCTCAGCCAGTGCCAGCTCTTAGCTCCAGACTAGCCGAGGCCAAGTGGAACCAGCCATGATGGTGACAATCTGGTTTATCATCTGAAGCCACAGGTCAAAGGCAGCATCTTCATTTATGCTTTGGGACTGGCACAGAGTCAGCCCAGCCATGACTGGAAGCTCTTGGGGATTCCAGTATGTTGAGGACAGACTCTTCAGACGTTTAAGTTACTAAAAAAAAAAAATCAAAGCATGTGCATTTTTCAGAGACTTACTAATTGGCCAGACTTGGGAAGATTTTCAGAGGGAACAAAAAGCACATCCCTGATGCAAATTCATGCAAAACAAAATTTAATTCCCTTCTCCAAAGCGTGGGAAACAAAGTTGTTCAGTGACAGGTCAGAAGTGTTGAAAATAGGCAAGACATCATTTTTTCCCCTAAGCTTGTTCTTAGAAATACAGGATTCATTTTGTCCACATTTTCTCAAAATTCGGGGCAAAGCAAACAACCAGAATGCAAATTCTCAGATGAAAAACTCTGGCAAAAGTCAGGGTGAGGAAATGAGTGTGTTACAATTGAAAGTACCAAACACCTGGTAGCATGTAAAGCTAGTCACTCGTCCTTCAACTTGAGCCAGAACTGAAGATTGGGCTGAGGGCAGACACACTTGCAGGGGACTGTCCAGGCAGGGGAGCTCAGCAGTCCACTCCCCAGCCCCTCTCAGCCCAGATGCTAAAGTTTCTTCCACTGGATGCCTGGATGTGGTTTCCAGTTCCCACAGTTCGTCCCGCACTGCAGACGCAGCCAGCGGGACCCCTGGCAGGCTTGAATAGCCCTGTTAGGATGAATCTGGCCCTTTGCATGTTTGGACTTGCACCTTAGCACTACATAAGGCCAAACAAGAGACAGCCTCAGAGCGTACAAAACCCCTCTCAGGCAAATTAATAAAYAAACATATTTGCATATTCTCTCACCATTTGTAAATGGCCGGAAAGTCTTATGTGATTCCCTCCCCCACACACTTGAAAATACTTTTCTTTCTCTCACCTCCCCTATTTATTCAACCTGGATTTCTATTTTCTAAATGCAAACTCAAACTGTTTTTCAAGTTTTAACTTTAATATTTTCTCATTCATTTTCACACTGAAGTGCATACCATTTGGAGAGGTTTCTACTTTTTAAATACATCACTTCATGAATATTTTGCAAAATACTGAACACTGCAGAGTTAAGTTTGGAATTCTTTAGAACACAGCTCTTCATTGAAATACATTCCGCTTCTACCTGACACCRCTTCATTCTTGACATTAAATGCTGCTAAGGAGACCTTTCTTTCTGAGAGAAGAATCCTATTAACAGGTCTCTGCACAACAGGAAAAGAAGGGTCCAGGCAATTACTGCCCCCGTGATTTTTGCAGGAAATAATTATGTAGCTCAGRCCTTTAAATTAATAGAAAGATTAAGAACCCTCCTGCTGAAGACAGCGTAAATAAGCCACATTGTTACACATCAAAACTGCTTTAGCACTGTAATTCCACATATTCTAAACTACGAAAGAATGTTTTTTACCACTGAAACAATATCAGGTTAGATAAAATCGTTTTGAAAAACTCTTCTGTTCTTAGCAGACAACAGTACGTTATCTGGGAGCGTGCCTTTARCACCGTACAGATGATTAGCGGTAACACACACCGAAGAACCGCCACCAAACCCCCCCGCTGCCACCCGCGGCTGTTTAACGCAGAAGGCAGGGCGGCCCGGCACCGAGTTTCTCSTGGTAATTCACATAACAGGTTCACGACAACGCTGCTTTGTAAGGTCTCCTAACATCTTAAGGGCTCATTGAACTTTAAATGGCTTCGGTGCGGCAGCGCTCGACTCCCCTCCTCCCCCCTCCGACATTCCTCAAGCCCATCTACCTCCGCAACCCCCCATTCACCTTCTCCAAGGCGAATCATTTCCAGATGGGTGCGCACGGTTACAGTAATTAGAAGCAATCAGTGTAATTTATATAAGGCGGATCATCACGGCGAGCATTCCCCACATCAGGCTGTAGTTTCCTCTGCCGGGTCCGCAGGGACAAAGCCACCCCCGAGCATCCCCCCCCCCCSCCCGGCACAGGCTTACCTGGCCCCCCCGRGGCCCCCCGGGCAGCGCTGCCCGCACCGGCGGGCAGGAGAGCCGRGGCATTTCTCCCGMGTTCGGACATGGACAAAACTCTCCCGATCTCCGCTGCCGCCGGAGCTACTTGTACCCCGCGAAGGCAGCGGGCAGGGCCCTGCCCAGGGGGAGGCACGGAGGTGGGGTCAGGATAATGAGCCCGAAACTCTGGCGTCAGGGGAGAAGCATTTCCCCGAGCCGCGTCGCCTTGTGCAAACAGCGGGCASGACGAGGTACGACCCCGCGAATCACAGCAGCTGTCGCGATTTCGCTGYCTGCCGAGGTCTTCAAGGCAGAGGAACGGCTCGCAGGATAGAATCGTAGAATCATKCAGGTTGGAAAAGACCCTTAAGATCAYCGAGTCCGACCGCAAACCTAACACATAACCGCATACCAGGAGCATATCCATGTATGAATCACGAGGAGGGAGAGACTGGGAAAGAATACAGTTCTGGAATTTGTTTTCCTGCAATTTTAAAAAGCTAAATTATAATTTAGTGTTTTTCTTACTAAGGGTCACATAAGGACTTGCATCTTAACCATATCTGATAGTAGTGTAAAATAAACAAGACCCCAACAAAATGAAAAACACAGTTTCCCTGACTCTTACCTTATAGCCACAACTGAATCCTACGGCAGAGATGCTGCAAGAATGGCCAGAACTGTTATTTTCTTTAGGAGCATTAGAAACATTTGGGGGGGGGGGGGGGGGAGCAGATAATCACATCTGGTATGCAGTGATTCACCTGCCCTGTACACTGTCTCAGGCAAGGTTTGAGGTAAGAGCAGCAGGCKCTCCATTTTCCACAATTTTTATTCTTCAGGGCTTTCTTTGCTCTCCAGCTTGCAAACAAGAGCTTACCAGGCAGGAAAATACACCAGGAAAGCTGAATATGATAATAATAAGCTTAGCAAACTCAGCTTTCCACACCAGTACACCAAGGCAAGAGAAAAAATATCTAATATAAGACCCTAGTTTCCTAGGTTTTAAAACAGTTTGTTCCAAATATTTTTTTTCTCCCTTCTGAGAAAAGGGAAGGGAGATAACTCCTGCAATCCTGCCTGCATGCTTATGAAGAAGAGGGGAAAAAACCAACCAACCAAAAAACCCAGCTAAGTTGTACCTACTCATTGACATTTTTTTCACTGAATCTTTCTAGACACCTATAGTATCTAAAACATACCTGACTATAGTATTGTACAGCTTCACATTATACCTAAATTAAGCTAACTGTAAGATGCTCTCAAAAGCAGCAGATCCCTGTATCCAATCTTCTTCCTCAACAAAGAGCACATACTGGGCTGCCCCACAACTTTATACCAAGCATGCAGCTGGGGAATGAGTCATTCAGCTCACAGGTGAAAATTATTCCATCAACAGAAGGGAAAAGGCCAAAAGGCAAAGAGGAAAAGGTAAAACCCACCCCTTATAGCAATAGCTCTCAAACTGGATTAAATATATCCYGAAACTTGACCTGAAAGCCACGTTTTACGGATACATATATAGCACCTCCCTGTAACAGAAACAGCACGCGCAAACAAATGACAGTTYGTTCATTAACTTCAGAAGTTTTATTTCAATAAAAACTTAACTGTGTTAAAAGACTCTCTTATCCAAGTTCCACGCGGGCAGTCATATTTGTAAGTATGCGCAAAACTTTCCCTATAAGGGCTTTTCAAAGACCTGTGTGAAGTAAGTCAATGTCACAGATTTCACTCTTTGCAGCTAGTGCATACTAAAACCTTAACTTCTATRCTATTGCTACACGCCTATTAGATGCTATGCAGCCTAGAAGTAATGTAAATGGAGGTGTCCCTCTAGGGAAGGGCCCCGCCAGGAACCTTGCTCTGCTACCTTCGGTAGCTGTTTTCTGCAGCTGTTGTTTCTTTTCAGAGAATGACCTCTCTTTATTTTTTTAAAGACTATCTGATTACAACAAGGAGAAACCTACTAGWTTTCCATGTGATATTTGCTTAGCAGGTAAAATTGTGAGTGCCATACTTCAGCACTGAATATCTACGTTCTTCCCCAATCATCACATGAATGATGAAAAGTAATGTGTGAATGAGTTGTAAACTAAACTCTTGAAACAAGAGAGCTCTAAGAAAGCACTCCAGAAGCATGTACCCTCACGTCTGTAAAACTGAAGAGGTTTGACAAAGATACCACACCAACATCCAAATGGCCACCAGCAGCCTAGCAGCAAGGGAAAAACTGGGCTCATTTTCAGTGGCTGAGTGAGGCTGTCAGGTCGCTCTTCCTAATCATTTGTTTTCACACCAGGATGAAGTAAAACTTTTCTCACACTGCTGCCTATTAAGCCACTAAACTCATGTATTAAATGAACTAACTAACTGATCACCCTGTCAAGAACATTTATTAATTCTAGTTGTATAAAGCGTCYGCAAGGTCACTTCTCCTCAGTGTTATTACACGGCCAGTTTACAGCAATGCCACGTAAGATAACAGGACGGTAACATCCCCAGAGGAGTGGCAGCAGGAGCTCTGAAACGTGCCATGGTTCCAGCTTGGCACTACCTTCCTCTGCATCCTCTAAGAAGCCATTATGTTTATCTTTATCGCTGTCTCTTTGTACAGCAAACTCCATACTCAGACCAAGCTGTTTCATCTATCAGCTAATATCTTGTAACACTTGAAAGAGTTACTTATTTTTGTTGACATATAAGTAGTACAATAAACCATAGATGAGTTTCACTTTTGGTCAGAATATCCTAATCCAATATAGAATGCATGAGATATTAAAATGTTTAGTAAAATGACACTTCCATAAACCTAGGATTTACTTTCATAAATCTAGAAACTCTATGTAGAAGAACTAAATTGACTCTTGGATCATCTATAGCTAGATCTTTTGGCAACAAAGAATAGATACCTATTGTGAACAATGGAAGTGTAGCTATGATATACATTAACTTTAGGCACCATTATAATATAATTTTGGTAAAGTGGGAATCGAGTACTTTAGACATGGATGCCTTAAGTGAAGCAGTCAGAGGCARAGGCAATGCTTTTTTTCTTTTTGGTTGACTCACTGCTGTGCCCTTGGCAGGAGAATAAAACATAGTATTATTATGCCACTGGAAAAATCCACAGCATATGCCTGGTCCCCTTAGCTCTACAAGGATAAAGTAGAAGGCAGTCTTTTTTAGCTAAGGCAGAAAGAGGCCTCAGATGGCAATGAGGAAAACAAAAGGGTGGCTGACCCGTCTTGCCCCAGCCCCGCCAGCCAGCCAGGCACTGCCTTGGCACGACACCACTACACAGGGTGCAGCTCAGAGCCCAGTTGYCTTCGGGTACAGGGAACCGGGGAGACACCCCGGGAGGGGGGGTATGTCTCTTCTGAGCGCTCCTTGCTGCCAGGTACACCACAAAGCTCATCTCCTTCCCCTTCTCACCTTCCCCACCGGAGTCAACCACCAGGGAATGATTTTTCCTCGTCCTGATGCTTTGGGGACCTTGGTAGGCATGTAAACAAAGAAAGAGGCCCTCCTGGGCATATCCTCCTCATGCAGGTTTTTCCCTTGCCTGAGGAACTGAGACAATTATAACTTGTRAGTTTTGCATTGTTTTAGGTTCTAAAACCTGATTACCCTTGAAAAAACAGTGTTTCACCATCTCTCTAAAGTACATGATCACTGCTGCTGGCTTCTTACCTACCTATTACAGCAATGTCCTGCAGACACCAAACAATATTTGAGATGCAGTCCCGATCGCGGCTGTGTGCCTAGCTGTTTAAATCTGTTTCAGGTTCTTACAAAACTAGCATTATCCTAGTGCTTGAATGGTTCATAATGTTTAATATAGTCATCCTCGGAGCACCCCTGTAAGGTAAGGGACATACCAGTGTACTCTGCCGACTCCCTCTCATGGGGCCGGTTTCCATTTTTCACCCGTTACGTTTCAAACAAGCTCTTCATGCTGCCCCTGATGCAAGCAACAGCAATGCTCTCTTATAATCYTCTTTAAATCCCTAAAACTCTGTTCTTCTATGATGTTGACAAATACAAGATAACTGTTCGTATGCTAAGTCCCTTCTCTTGTCCTATATTTAGATTACAAACTCTCCGGGCAGTTTAGTCCGTATTTATGCAGTACACAGGAAAATGGGCTCACGGTCCATCAGGGAAATTTCCAGGTTCTATAAATAATGATAACAAAGTGATAGTAAATTAAAACATAAAGAAAACAAATGATACATGCAAAGCTGCGTAGGTAGTAGTAGCAGTAGTCTGCAAAAAAAAAGGAATTCATACACTATCCATCAGTGCCACAGCTTATGTCTATGTCTAAGACGTTTCAGTTCTTTTCCAAACTCTTCAAGAAGGCTGACCTTTCAGCTAGGAAAATAAGTCTTCCACGGGACAATTACAAACATGATAAATGGGAAAAACGTCATCCACTGTGTCTGTGAAAAACAGCTCAAATGGCAGGAATGACCACATAGGCTATGGAGACTGCTGTAATGATCAGGTACAGGGCGGCAGTTGGGAACAGGGAGGGAAGAAGAGCCCAATCTTATGCTATCATCAGTCTAAGGGATTGCTGATGTTATCGTCAAGGAGATAAAAATGGGCTGACTTGAGCATAGGCTGCTATCATCAGTGATAAAAAAAATCTGTTTTACACTGTAGTCATAAAATCAGTGGAACATAGTTTTTTATCTCTGATTCTGTCTTGTCAAACAATGACATGTATATATGCATTGGTTCTTTAAAATAATTTGATCTTTTTGGTTTATGGCAGGAAGAAGCTATTAGAAGTAACAGCAAACATTTCTTCTCTTTAAATTGTTAGAAATTGCTACAGCTCACATCTGTGTAGCAGACACGTAACTCGGCTYTTACTCTCCATGGGCAGTTCGCTAAGTTTCTGCAACATTATTAATGGACCCTGCAGAGAGCACCTGATACTTCTTGTATTTCAAAGYCCACTAAATCAGCTCGGTGAGCCAAAATGAAAACACTTTGTTTATCGGGGCATAACAGCTATACGTGTGATTAATACTTTTGCTCCCTTGTGGAAACGAACCAACCTCATTATCTAGCGACAGGGCAAAGCTACACATTCTTCAGCTCTGTTTTATAGGAATTTAAAAATTATTATTAGTTTGTGGTAGTACAGACTAGGTACTCAGTAGTGTTTCCCAGGGRAAAAAAAGGAAAATATAGTTTCTTCTGCAACAATCTAATGATTAATAATAGAGAGAATAAATATTTAAGATATATAAAACATGAGACTATCAAACAATCTAACAATGGTCTGGATTTTAAAAAGATATGATGAAACTAATCTCCTTGGACGTTGTGTTTTACTAAACAAGTCTTAAAATCTTAAATGCTTCTGCACATGTATTTGCAACTACCTACAAGCGTAGGTATGCCAGAATCTTCACTCAAATATAGCTGCAATTTATAACTCCTCAGCAAATGTGTCCAAGCATTGAGAAACCTGAAATCCAGTAAAAAAGTCACAGTTTGGATGATAAACTGGCTTTGGCAGTGGGTGTGGTTTACAGGGCTCTCTCTTTCCTCTTTCATTCCGTCTCCCAGCTCCTGACTCCCCTGCAAGTCGCRAGGTTTCAATTCTGCACTTCGGGATTGCGGTGACTGTGCTGGATCGGTAATCTGTTCAGGGCAAATGGGTTTCAGAGGAAAAAATCAACGGCAACATAGACTCCAGTTTTCTCCCTCTTTATTATAGGCTACTGCAGAGCAAAGGAAGTCCACTTTATTAGAAGCTGCCCAAGGTCTGCCAAAAGTTATAAATACGTTCATGGGAAGACTCCAAGGCTTCAGTAATGTTAAGAATCCCTGCATTCCTATAGGCAGTCTCAGAGCATTTCAGCTCCTATTTATGCACTGAAAATGCTCACATTTTCTAAAGAGTCTAGCAGTCAACATGCCATAGTCCAATCAACYGACGTATTAAACATTTCCACAGGTCTAGACCAACCAGTTACTAAAAATGTGAAAATTTAGCCATAAGATCCTTTAAAAGCCTCYGCAGCACCTAACCCAGTCAGACACCAGGATGAAGGAAAATAAACGAGATCTCTCCTTCTTCTACCCCAAAGCATCACAGGATGCTAATCAGCATTACGCTTGACCAGGAGATGCGTCGCAGTCRTGCTGGTGGCCCTCCAGCCATCACCACAGCAGCTGCCAGCCGTGGCCAACAGAGCACGACGCAGTTTGCATCGGGTTTCTCCCTGTCATTACAGTCAGTGAAGGTGCCTGATRTATCGGTTCAAGTTGGATATATTTGGACTTTGACTTCTCTGCTTAGATTTCCAACAAGACAGCTAGTAAATGTGRATGAGTTTTATGATCAGGCCACTAGACTATGCAAAAGAGTGGAATATATCTGGTCAGGGCTAGGTTTAAATCTACAGTTAAAAATCTCCAYGTCCTTTCCCCTGTTTCATGAACTTTTCAGTCTACTTAAGTAAAATTTTCAAAAGCTACATGTTTAAGAATACCCTCTTCAACGCAGTGTATATATAAAAATATGTAAGATTATTTTGGCACTCACCGTACAGAATAACARTTAAGGATTTGCTATGCCTTTAGCATCCAGAAGTACCACTCATGTCCTGTTGAGCCCTGAATTATTCAAGATAGGCTTAATTGTTCTCAGCTTGTCCAGTGGTTTCAGTAAGGTAAAGCAAATACTTGTTTTTTGTTGGATTATTTTCCTACCATTTCAGCTCCCTGACTGGACACAAGATCTGATAAGATCAAAAATCAGTGCAAAGGAGAGAGCAGGAATGCACATTTGGTTTGTGGAAGAGGGTAGGGTTAAAGGGCAGCTTAAATTGTCACAGAACAGCAGAAAATGTAGTTACATTTGTTTGAAACTRATGTAAAGTGGGACTAATTCAAACCCACAAGGGAGGGAGCAGATGAGCTTGTTTGGTGCAAGCATGCCTGACTGAAGGATATATTTTTAAAATGAATCAAAGTACAGATCACCTTATTCAAAGCAGTTTAAATATAGCTGACCTTAGAAGTGACAGTATCCCCCTCTTATCATAATCAAATCAGCTTTAAGAAATCTAGCAGAAAAGGTTGCATTGTTTCATATTATCGATTGTTATCTGAATTAACCTTCCACTCCAAATCAAAGAATGCCAGACTGACATTTTCGTAAGTTAATTAAACACTCTCCTAACATGGAATCCTTACTCAGAAGCCTTAAGATGTGAAAGTTAGATTATGGGTGACATTTCACTGGATTATTGATTACATAGCTCTAATTAAAAAAAAAAAGTCATGAAAACAGATTTTTTCCCTGTATTTTCCTAATAAAACTAAACCCCTTCCCTCTAGTTATGTTCAGCTACAAGAGTTTCTGAATATTTCCGATGTAATCAATATTACTCCATTTGGAGTCTTTTGGAGCGCACTCCACAGACGGCTGATGCTGACTGTAAAAGCACTCTGCTTTTTGGATGCCTTACCTCAGACTGGAGGTAAATATGTGCTGTGTGCTGGAATGAGAAGGAATCTGACGGTACTATAGCCACAGTTACCTCTCTCTCAAGTGGATATTACTGTCTACAGAGAAGTGAAATGTGAGAAATACGTTGACAGAAAATGAAAAACAGTTTCTTTCTTTTTTTTATTAGCTTATTATTGCTAAGAGCAATAATATTTAGCTTTATATGTATTTCTGCAAATAAACATGGATTTAGTTTGAGTAGCCAATACTAACTTGTCTCCCCAGCTCCCTCTGGAGGCTGGCACTCACTCTTGTTTTGTAATTTACCATGTGAAAAAGGTTAACGCTCAGAGTAAGGATTTGGTTTATAATATGCTTTCATGGGCAGAGGCTCTAGCCTAAATGCAAACAAGCATGTGGTTTCAGTAGCCAGCTGCAGATCTTTCTCCTTGGTTCCTAATCAGAAAGAAACCTCCCTCCCATTCCACAGCTGCAACATATATAAGGGATTGGGCTCAGGTACTCTTTTTTTTTCCTTGAATGTTTTAGGGGAGGCGTTTTTTTTTTTTTTGGCTGCCACCCCAAAGAGCATGGAGAGTACCTGGAGAATTTGTGTGTGTTTCTATTGCTGTCTTCACTGGCTTTCTTCTAGCATCCAGTGTTCCCCCCACTCCAGGGGTCGCGTAGTCTCTGACGAGACCTCTGGGTTRTTGGCAGCTCCCGAGGACAACGCCAGTGAGATAAATCCATTGTTACGGCTGCCAAAAGGGGTGAGACGCGGATATGCCCTCCTGCCTCCCCTTCTCAAGGTGCTGTCTGACCGGGGACACCAGAACTGGGAAAGCGAGGCCCCYAGGCTACGGCCAGACTCCAGAGCCCTTCGGTACATGAAGAGGCTATATAAGATGTCTGCTACCAAGGAGGGAATCCCAAAGGCTAACAAAAGCCACCTCTATAACACTGTTCGACTTTTCACTCCGTGTTCGGAATGCAAGCACAGGGAGCTCATGAAAGGTAGGTGGGGGGGTGACCTGAGTTGCAAAGGTTAAATGGGGGTTTTCCACATGTTCTGTCCTTGYAGCGTAATATAAAAATATGTTATTCCTTTAGAGTTGTTGCTATTTTAATCCTCATCTGACTTCTTCTTATTTGGCCTATGTAAGTTTGAAGAGATCACTTAATGCATTTGTGTGGCCAAAAATGAGCAGTTTMTAATTACAGAAAAAATACAGTGGTGAGTAGTTGAAAAAAGCAATATATTAAACATATGCTATGTCCACATCTGGAACACAGGCCAGGAAATAGGTTCATCAATCTCAAAATAAGAAGGAAATTGGAGCAAATTCAAAGAATGCCAGAAAATTCTTAACATCAGGGGAAAAGATAAGAGTAGTGTATTTYACAGTAGGGGTGAATGAGACAGAAATGTGCATTCAGAATAAYGTGGAAGCTCTGGTTCTGCTTCACAAAAGAAAAGCAAAGTGACATTTGTGAAAGAATGATAATTTTTTTAAGTAGTGCTACTAAATAAAATTCTGCCTTTCTGTTACTCAGACTTGCTGGCAGCTGTTGGTCAAAATATTTAAATAGTAAAAAATATGTAAGTAGGAAGAATAACTAGAGTTAATGCTAAAAAGCTCTGAAAGCATTCACTTCAAAACTTTTTAGCTATTTCATTTCATGGCTTGTATAATCTGGAGTGTCTAGTTCCTGTTTCCCCGTATCAACACTGAAAAGACAACTGCTAACTTCCTCCTGTACGGTTTTTATTTTTAATGAAATGAATTCTAATACCTCTTAAAAGCATGGGTTTTCTTGGTTTTGTTGTCTTTTCTTAACTTTTAARTCTTACGTCCCTGACCAAAGTAGAGATTCCATACAATAAAAATAAGGGAGGGCATCTAAATTGGTTTTGTCTGCTGCTGAATTATTTCTACTTATCCACTACRTGATAGTATTTATGTCTAGGTGGAAAATTAAGATGCACTAACTCTACGAGATTTTGTTTCCCTTCTCAGGAGACGTTCACTCGGTGGATTTACTCTTCAACCTGGATCGTGTTACTGCTCTAGAGCACTTACTCAAGTCTGTCCTGCTCTATTCCTTTGACACATCAGTTCCCATTTCTTCTTCCATTACATGCATGTGCCATTTATCTGTTAAGGAGCATGATTTTTCTAGCCAAGTATGTCCCAGCATTTCACACTCTATAGCTTTTAGCCTGCACTTTGAAGTTAGAAAACGCAAGTGGGCTGAGATTGATGTGACTTCTTTTCTCCAGCCTCTAATTGCTACTAAGAGGAGTAATATCCATATGGCTGTGAACTTCACTTGTCTGATGGGTGATCCACAACAGAACACTAAACTGGAAAATCCCATTAATATGGCCCTGGTTCCCCCTTCTCTTCTTCTTTATCTGAAYGATACCAGTGAGCAAGCTTACCACAGGTGGAACTCACTTAGACACAGAAGGAAAAACTCAGTGCGGCCCAAGCAAAGGAGCAGTCTGCTTGTTGATCCTACGGGTGACAAAGGAAAAGAGAATTCACAGGGTAAAAGGGCCTCTCGGCAGCGAAGAGATGAGAATCTGAAAGAAGCACCAGCAACGCCACCTTATAATTTGAGCGAGTATTTCAAACAATTTCTGTTCCCTCAAAAYGAGTGTGAGCTTCACAACTTCCGCCTAAGCTTTAGCCAGCTAAAATGGGACAAATGGATAATAGCACCACACAGGTACAGCCCTCAGTATTGCAAAGGCGACTGCCCACGGGTCGTCGGGCATCGTTACGGCTCTCCTGTACACACCATGGTACAGAACATAATATATGAGAAATTGGACTCGTCTGTTCCAAAGCCCTCCTGTGTTCCTGCCGAATACAGCCCGCTGAGCGTCCTAACCATAGAGCCCGATGGCTCCATCGTCTACAAAGAGTATGAAGATATGATAGCTACCAAGTGCACTTGTCGGTAGTGGGTGAACCCAAATTGGTTTTACTCCGGGTTTGGGTATTTTTGCATTCTCAAAGTATCTGTAGCTATAATCAACTGAACAGCGTTTGTGTAATTCTAATAGCTCTATAAAACCGATTAGGATTTAGCACGGAGTTAGTAGAAGGTGATTACATCATAGCACTTATTTCTGTAGTCACTCTGCCTTTCTAGAATGTGAAATTAAATGTAAATAATATCTTTTTATTGGAATAATTTTGCATTTAAAATGTGGAAAAGGTTTAAACTACCAGATGTCTATTTTAAGCTGTTTTGTCATAGATTTAAAAAAATAAATAAATGCCTACCATGCATACCACTTACATTCAATGCCTGCTAGTCTACSTCTATATAAAGAAATGTTTTGTGTGACATCTCTAGCAAGTGTCTAGGAAGAGAGACAAGTCTTTAATGTTAAAAATACTTTCTCAGTTTTTCATTCTTTTTCCCTACCACATTTCCAGGTTCCCCCAAAAAAGAAGACAACTCTTACAGTTCTGTAAAAAGTTACAAGGTTGTTTCTTGCTTTTTTTCTGTCACACTCTTTAGGCTTTCTCAACCTTGGGTGGTAAGAATTTAAGGACAGCTGTGTGGTAACTTGTAAAAACTTAAATCACTGAAATATTTGAGTAAGACCCAGCACCAGCTTACTGGTGAGCTGTTAAAAACAGACACGCTCGATTTAGTTGAAGAACAAATCACAAGCTGCTTGTGAGGTGAGGGCACAGGATTCTACACGTGGAACCACACTGCCACTTGCTTCTGAATTATGAAGAAATGGTCAATGCTGTGAGCCTAAAAAAAAAAAAAAAAAAAAGGGCTTTTAAAAGCCTACTAAATGAATTAATTCAAATGCTGTTAGTAGTCTGAAAATGTGGGGCTATAGCTTCATTTCCTCTCACAATAAAATTGTAGGTAACAGTGCCTTAATTCCATATGCTTTCAAACCAAATTTTTACTGGAATTATTTTCTCCTAGATTTTTCTAGTTTTAAGAATTTTGTCAAAAATGCTGGTTTCAGGCTGGGGTCCCAGGCTAAGAGAGCTTTAAATAGGGCTCACACACAAAAAAACAGCTTTGGTAGGGATTTTTTTTTTTTTTATAAGAGGATGTGGAGCAACACTGTCTTTTAAAACTCTTTAAGAACAGCCTTTAAAATGGTGACTTGCTAATGCATTGATACAYGAATGCCTTAACTTTCTACAATAAGCCACCTAACCTTAGATCCTGACCTGTGCAATTCCACTGGGAATTCAGCCTGGAAGGGAAAGGATTGAACCTGAGGGGACTGTGTGTGGTTTTACGTTACTGTGACAATGGTTCACCCGGTCACTGTTGTGCTGGCTTTGGCTGGGTTACAGTTAATTTTCTTCATAGTAGCTAGCACAGGGGCTATGTTTTGGGTTTGTGCTGAAAACAGTGTTG
>JASVER010000039.1:2981750-3091561 GCA_030449065.1 Oceanodroma leucorhoa
AGGGCGGGGCGGGTGTCTGTGTAGCGGTGGCTCCTGTCACAGAAGCCCGGTGGTTCAGGCTGTGGTTATTGCAGCGTGACTTGTGAGTGTCCCCTTTCCTTTCCAGCTTTTCTGGGAGCCTATCTCCTGTACTCCTGGGGAACGCAAGAGTTTGAGAGGCTGAAGAGGAAGAACCCCGCTGACTATGAAAACGACCAGTAATCGAGTTAATAAGGAGATTGTTGCCTCAGTGTAACCTTATCAACGTCGTGTTGCTAAGCTTGTTCACATGACTAGAAAGGTATTAAAAAGGAGATAACTCTTGCCTAATAAACTTTAACTTTGCCCCATGACTTTGTGTGAAGTCTGTGTCTTGAGATGTTTAAGGTGAGTAGCGTCAAATCTGTCTGGTTCGCTCTGTACAGGGAGATAATCAGGCTAAAGTTCTGTATGCTCAGACGTTTTTATGTTAGAGCATTTCCAGCTTTTTTTCACTCCTGTTTCTTTGAAACGTGTCTCAGTATAATTAGTGTAGCGAGGGCTGCCTTCAGCTGGAGATGATTTGAAATAACAGCTCGTTGCTCCCTTTATCTGTCCATCAGTGGCCACTTCTTTCTCCTTTAACCTTGATATCTGTGATAAACAAATAGGCCACCTGGTTTGGTATCGACCAAAACTGCATGAGCTGGCTGATGGCTCAGGATTGAATGTGGACTTTCACCCTCTGTACAGAGGCTCTCCCTCCACAAGGAGCCCCGTGCAGAAGACAAGGGGCAACAGGTAMAAGCTGCACCGGGAGAGGTTTCATCTCGATGTAAGAAAGGAATATCTTACAGTGGGAACCATCACTCGCTGGAACAAGCTCCCCAGGAACTCCCCGGTGGAGTCCCCAGCTGGAGGTTTTTAAGACGTGGCTGGACAGGGTGCTAGTTAACATCTGCGCTCCCTTCCCACGAAAGGCTGGGCCAGACGACCTTTCGAGGTCCCTTCCAACCTGGGCTGTTCTACGATTCTGTGAATATTAGTTAATGCTAATTGGATGATTAACTGCAATTCTGATATCTGATCAGTGTTAATAGGCTGGATTGGAAGCTTCTTGGAAACTACCAGGAGAAACAAGACTGTTCAATACCTGAAATGATTTAAAAACAAATGCTAGTATTAAAGTTACTTAAGTATGTGACAAAGAAATTCACCCTGTGGCTCTAAGTGTATAAAGAAGCTTCACTGTTTGAAGTCTAGAACATCTGGCTGGGTCCTCTATCCTTTTTTTTTTCCTYTCAGTCTTCAGCTGACTGTCTCATCCTCATGCCCCGTGCAAAGCAACACATTTATCTCCCTGTCC
The DNA here is from genome assembly GCA_030449065.1 of Oceanodroma leucorhoa. Classification (NCBI taxonomy): domain Eukaryota; kingdom Metazoa; phylum Chordata; class Aves; order Procellariiformes; genus Oceanodroma; species Oceanodroma leucorhoa. Next base: position 2,983,075 of record JASVER010000039.1, read on the forward strand.
TGCTATTCCTGTAGCTGGTCCTGAGTTTATCTTATYCGCAGGGCGGGAGTGACGTTTCCCTGTGTTAGTTGCTCGGCGTGCTCAAGGCTGGGCTGTCTGGAAGACAAAGATGCTCAGTCTCTCGCTTCAGGAAGTTGGGGGGTATGCAATTTTTATAGCTGAATGCTTTATTCTTTTGGGGCTCTTCACATGCATTTAAAAAACACGTGAGACTAAGCTCAGTCTTAGGGCTGTTCCTACTGCCCTTGTGTTTACTCCARATACAGTCTGAGGTTGGCATAAACAGGAATAAAACAAGTCATCCAGTGCTGCAAGTTGTGCCAAAAATACTCTGTGCTTAAATTTAACTCTGCGTTTCAGTTCATTGGTATTTTCTAGGCAGCTTGAGCAAGCAGGGAGCAACAAACTGGCGAAGATGTCTAGAGGCAGACTTACTCAAAACTTTGTCTCCTGCTTATTTGGCCTCCAAGAGCACCCACAGCAGCTGATGGGTAGCCTAAATGATAGCACGTGTGAACTTCTACGTTGGTAGCTTCAGTCAGTGCTTGTTTTTTCAATGCATTTTGTCCCAGCAACTGTGCTGCAGGTGAGCAGCTCATCTCTCGGTCTCTCTCGGGAGGTCTCTGCCCCTGTTCCCAGACAGCTGAACTATGAACCAGCTGCCAGACTACTGTAAACAGCGTGGCACCTTCACCTCAGCCCGTGACCGGTTACCCGCGGCACCGCAGCCCAGCGAGCGCTCGCGCAGCGGCGATGCCAGCAGCAGCGCAGGCAGGCCGGGCCTCCTCACCCTTTGCTCCGCCACCGGCCTGTCGCAACCCTGCCGAGCCGTCCTCCGACCCTGCCGAGCCGTCCTCCGACCCCGCCGAGCCCCGCCGAGCCGTCCGCTGCCTCCGGTGCCCCTGCGCTCCCCGGGCAGGGAGCAGGGTGCAGATCCTGTTACCAGCAGGGATGGCTCCTGCTGGACATGTGGCATTCGGGAATTCGGCTGGTGGGTATTTCAGAATCKGAACACGGTGTTTGAAAATTTCTCAGTCATCTAATTAATTTCTGTTCTACCTTCGCTAAATGTTAGAAGTAGAGATGTTTTGTGGCTTTTTTTTTTTCATTATATGCTGCATCTTTGCTGTGGCATTTTACTGGTGTGCTGGACTTGCACACGTGGAAACAATTGGTTCAATTTTTTTTTTCTTTCCTCGGTTTCTTGCACAGAGTAAATGGATTGCTGCCTGAAAGTGATATGCTGACGCTATCAGTAACCCAGAAGGACACAAAACGATTTTGATATATCGTCACAAAGTATTAGTCTTACTTAGCCAAAAAAGCTGAGAAACGACAACTTACAGAGGGCACTGCTGTCAGAGTTGAAAGAGCTGTCATTTCAAATCCTGTGCTCCACAGCTGAAGTCGAGACTCCTGCTGCTGCCTCTTGTTTTCCTTTCTCTGTTCTATAGTAGTGCCTAGTGGAAATAGCAGAAATTAGAACTCAGTCGCATGTAAAGAAAGGACTTAATGGGAAAAACAATTGAGAAATCTGCAGCCAAATGTAAAAGAAACTTTTAAGTTCAGCTATTTATGTGCCATGATTTACTGTCCCATTTCCTTCCCTTCATAAGACCCAGGAAGGTGAAATAATGAAGGGTTTCGATTCCTACTCCCCGGGAAGCAAGACAAACAGGGCAGAGGAAAGAGTGTGAGAAGAACCCTAGGAAAGGAACAAATTTTCCAATAGTGGTTGTAGACAATATGCTGGGAAGGGGTTTTATTTAATCCCAGTGAAGTTTGGGCTAAGGGGTAATCGTCTGTAGACAGATTAAGATAATGCCATGTTGTCAGGTTCCTAAGTAACTTGCCTTCCACACTGGCACTTACGCCTCCATATTAAGCAATCACAGAAAACGGTAGCCTATTACATCCAGATTTGTATTTACAATTTAGTTAAAACATAATTCACTATTTTATACAATATCTTCCTACTTGAAGTAACTTAAAACATAGTGTGCTCCAAAAGCTACACATACTTGACACGAATAAACTGGTATTCTCTTTATGTTACTCTGCAATCTCAGAAATCTTGTACCTGACAGATAGGGCGTACATGAGACAGGCGTGGCGGCCAGAGGCACAAGATCTCACAGGTGAGGAGGAGGAGCAAGTACCAGCAAGGTCCATTTACAGACTGGTAATCGTAGACATATGCTTCTCCCACTTGTCCCAGTGTTTGTAAGATGAGAGGATTATAGAGAAGATGAGAGGTAATAAATAGCTCTTCTTAAACATTCTCTTCTCGAGGCTGTTGCAATCTCATTTCACAATGAAAAAAATTAAGATTCCTCTTAATTACAAACTGCCCATCCACATCAGTGGGAGTTGCTGGCACCTTTTAGAAGGCTAATCGTGGGTTACACTGTAAGGTACAGAGGCAGACCACAGCAGAGATGGCTCATTTAAAGAAACCATAGTCTTGCCACGCGGAGCACCTCAGCTCCAGAAAACCCTTGCAGCAGTCTCTTCTACTTTTGGGATTAGCTATCTAGAGATTATCATCTTTAACTACACGTTAGGATCCTTGGAAGAGGAGGTCTCTTATTTCTCACGCATAACATACTTTTTACATCCCCAAACCCATGTGAAAAGTGTTACATCTGCTTTTTGAGTACCACGTGCGTGGAAAGGAAGGTTAAGTAACTTCCTCGTGGTTCTTTCATGTACCAAGAATGAGAAGGAGCATCAAAAGCATGATTCTCTGCTCCAGATAAGCTTGATAAGACAATACTTACCCCCAGCTGACAAACTCAAAGCTGCACACACTGTGAATATCACAGAAGTTAAATAAGGTTATGGCTTTTGATCTTTACCATAATACTTTGGGCCAACCCCCCTTTTGCTTGCAAATATGCCACGGAGCTCTGGTAACACGTTAGGTAGGTTTTAAAAAAAGGAACAGTTGGCACAACTGATAAGCTGCCCAGACAAAGTACAAGTGGAAGGAGAGTAAATCATTAGCTAGACAGACAGGCCTTGAACCAGATAATTTCAGCAGATGCTAACTTAGTAATTCCCTCTTGCTCCGAAACGAACTTTGTTCCTGTAATGACTGACAGCTGACGCAACGATAAGAGAATGAAGTCTATAAAAATCTAGCTGAAGCTTGGGAAGTTCTATCTGGGGCTCTTCCTACCTCCTCCCCCCAAGGCTGGTCCTACGGTCGAAGTGACAGCTCGTACTGTGAAGATGCACTGTTGGAAAATGATGGCGATCTTTTTGCTCTGCTCACTGCTGCTCAGCCAGGTAAATAGAGATAACTATTTAAAGTGCTAATTCAAATGGTCAGGAAGTTAATAAAAACTGTTACAGTTTGCATGAATAACTGGCAGGAGTTAGAGGGAGGATTCAACATCATAAAAAAGTAGAGTAACTGCCTAGTGAATACTGGGTTACTCTGAGACATAACTTACTAGCAAGTAATTCTGCCTTCCCTCTCAAGAAGATTAAAAAACATAGTTTTTATACTTCCTACTTCTTTGGGGTTCGGATACAAGCAATTATACTTTAACAGAGCATGCTATGGTCTGAAAACAAGAAAGCTTTCAAGTTCCTCACTTAAGACCTTAGCATCAGAATGACCAAACGCCCACGGCTGCTGCGCGTTCCTGACGGTTGCGGTACCCTCTCTTTCAGACACGCTGTGCCTCCTTGCACCACCGACAGCCGCGGCTAACGAGGCAGAGGCGGATGACGCCTTTCTGGAGAGGAGTCTCACTGAGACCCATCGGAGCCTCGTGCAGGGATAACAGTGAATGCATTACAATGCTGTGCAGGTAACTCATCCCGATCGATGTTCAGGCTCAGCGACACTTATGATATTATGTAGAGGAAGTTCCCACTTATTCTCACCCAAACGAGGTATGGAGTTAATTCTGTGCACAAAAAAAAGATACCAGGAATAGGTATGGGGCAATAGATTTAGACCTCTTTTGCAAGCAATGCAAACAGAGCAGAGTCCAAGTGCCCTTGATTATGAGCCTTAGTCCTTTCATTGCAACCCCAAATAACCTGTCTTTTCAAAAAAGAACACAGGATTCTAGACAGCTTTTAGGTAATCACTTAGACACCTTAAAATTAATCCTTCTTAAAGCCAATACTGTTCACTTCAAAGCATATATTAATTAAAAGCAGAATCTTACCCTAAATTAATCACTAAGGTGATTACTTAAGCTCATAGTTTAAAAGATAACTAAAATATCAAAAGCCATTTAGTTCTCATGAACACTAGACATGAGCAATTTGTCCAACTACATATAGTTAAATTGATTATTTAAAATTCCTACTTAGCGACTGAAAGCTGATTTTGTGTGGCACCTACTGTACACATACCAGAAAGCAAACAGGGTAGAATATATCCATTTTCTAGTATACGTAAATATAATAGGACATGGTAGTCGGGCTGCTATTTTGCATGCATTTGAAATGCATCATTTGGTTCTACTGATTAACATAGGCGAACTGTAACAGCAGCTACAGGAAGATATAGACAGAAAGGGATTTCTAGTGTGTGTAATTTCTACACCGCAGCCTGACCACATAGCCCTGGGTAACATGCATTTTGGAGTTGTTATGCAAAGCAAAGACCGTAAAATGAATCAAGACTAATGGAATAGAGTTAGAGGTGAATACAATGAGCACGGCTACACGAGCTGAACGCGAGCACTGCTGTAACAGTTGGGCAAGAGGAGCACTGCTAAGGGTGTATCTGAGGATGTATGTCTGRGCCCTACACAGCTGGCAGTCGGAGCGGTCAGTGCCTGATGGTGTTTTGTTTTCCAGGAAGAACCGCTGTTTCCTTAGAACAGCCTCGGAGTGACCTGTCACGATGAAGAACACCCACCACTGTTACTGCTAACAATGCTCCACTCTACTTGTGAAATATTTATTGACCGTTCAAAAGCTAAGACAGTGACATTTCTGTCATACGAACTGGTAAAAGGACTTCAAAGAGCTTGAGAGCACTTCCTAACCAAGGCTGCACCTCTGCAGCACACGCTTCAGGATGACTCTGGCCAAGCTCAATAAAAGGACTCTGCATCTCGTGTTCGTTTTGGTTTTTTGTAATGGTTCATTATTTTTTTTTTAAGGTGTGAATTAAAAATTTATATTCAGCAAACCACCTTGGTTTTCCTTGTATCCGGTGAGCGAAGCGTATGGTGAGTGCACATCAGGCGTTTCAAGTAGGAGTGCTTATTTCAAACTGGACTTTAGACATTTATCCTTCAACCTGGCAAGCGTGTAAAATAGATCATGCTTCCATCTCAATTCAGTCTCAACAGCTGAACTCTTATCAGTACTTCAGATAAAGGCCTGTTAGAAAGAGGGAGCAAACAAACAGATAATACTGACAGCATTTTCAATATTCCAAATATATCCAGTGATAACTAAATTTACTGCTAATCAAATTTACTTAAATAAATGTCCTAGACTGACTTTTGCCACTGAAGTATCTACTATTTCAAAATAAATTGATCAAAATCCAATTCTGACCAGATGCACGTTAACTTGGAGGGCTGAGAGAAACAAAGCCACTTTCAATTAGACAAATATCAACAAGTCTAGGACACAAACACTGAATGCTATTTTCCTTTTGTTATACATAGAGCACTAGGATCAAACAAGAAAACTCTGCTTAAAAATGCAATACCAGGGACGAGAAAGCCCATGCAACAGATACGAGCACAGTGTTTTTGAAGTTTAATACAGAAAATCTATTTGATATTTATTAAACTTAGTTTCTCCAGTTACAGTTTTGCATTGTACAAAGCATTTTAATGACACAGTAGTTAAAAAGATCTTTACAAATTGAAATGTGATACCCTTTTCTCCAAATATTTTAATTGCCATAAATTTGTTTAAAAATACACATTAAACGCATGTTTCAGACACTAAACTTTCTATAATCTCAATACCACAAAATACATAGAATATACTATACAGATGTGGAAAAAATCTAGTTAGTATATAATACTTTGCTCACCATTAACAGCTTTATTACGTGAAATGCACATACTGACTTAGAAATCCTAATTTTGAGCCCCAAAGTACCCTTTGAAATTTCAAATGTATTGCAACAAATAAAAATCACAGTTTGTTTTTTTTTTTAGGTTTTGGTTGAAGACAGATGCCTAAATATTTTGATAGAAACAAAATGTAACACATGGACTTGTCATGTACAAAGCATAAAACAGAGACATCCCATTAGTTACTAACAGTACCTTTCCGTATGATTAATAAGGGCTTCATTTATGTGTGACAGGTTAAAAGTTACCTTCCCCCACCCACCAGCCCTCCCCCAAAAACAAAACCCTTCTTCACCAAATAATAATTTCAAATAAGATAAAGGATTTTTAATAAATATATAAGCACTTTATCCTCCATATACAAAATTTCTTAAAACAATTTAAAAGGGGGACCAGATACAAATGTCAGGAACTGTGCTTGCAAAAGTCATGCCTGGTCCTTAGAGTTGAGTTTTCAGATGTATAATGCCAATGCAGCCAAAAATCAAATGCTGCAGAAGTACTGTGCACCCAACTACACCAACTATTAGGGTTGCATATAAAAACTGAAGACAGGGAACACTGCATTCCAATTTGCCTGCATCAGCTCTGTTAGCACGCGTGGAGAGTTACAACAGGAATGGATACACTTCTATTAAGCTCCCAGAYGGAATTAAAACAGGTGAAGCATTTACATAAAGATAGCCTACACAAACCCTATGCTGTACCACAGCATTTCAAATTGCTCCTATAGTGTATTCGAGTGAAACTCAGCTGAGTGTTGGCAGAGAGCAGAGAGCCAACGCTGTCCGAAAGGCTGACCCGGCACAGACCAGAGCTGCTGCTCTGCCACGCTCGCACCGGGAGAAGAATTTATTGACCGTAGAGCTGAGCCTTCCCTCCCTGCCTCCCCCCGCCCCAACACTGCTCTTTTCAAACGGCATCACGGCAGCGGCGACCAATTCCTTGAAAAGCAAYGGCGTTGGGCATACACCACGATTCCCTGATTGTTCGAGTTCACCTAACTTGCCTACTTAGGAAATTTGCCTCCTGGAATAGGTCTGGATTTGTCTGAGTTGGCTAGCAGAAGCTTTGGCTACTCTTTAGACTTCAAAGATGTCTAGCATTAACTTTGTTGCTTGGAGACACAGCGTTTTCTGTAACACTGATTCATCAGATGGAGTAATTTAAACCCTGACTGAAGTATTTGTCAGAAATCTAAGAATTTGGAAGTTGCTTACTCCCCAATGGGTAATTCAAACTTGACTTGCTCAGGCCCTTTTCTATCTGCCTTAATATAAACACTGCAGTGACAGCAAATACCTGTTAGGTAAATGAAATATTAAATACAGCAAAGGTAGTCTCTTYTTCCAGTAGTTTGCCATTCTGCAAACGACATAATTATCTGCCTACGGCTTTATTTTACTTGCCCCAGGCAAGCGCTACATTATTTCCATAAAGTACTGACTCTCTGTGTGTTGGGGCCATTCATAAATACATTTCAGGGCATTTTTTTGTTATCACAGCAATCAAGCCTCAGCAATCTAAAGGAATATACATTGCACTCCTGTATAATATGCAAGATTTATCACCAATAAGATGGTGATTCAGCACTCAATAAATAATATATCAATATAGTCAGTTGCACCATAATCTAAAAACAAGTATAACATATACTTTGGACAGACTGAGTTCATAGATATATACATATATATTTAAAAGACACATACAATACAAATTGCATACTGCCATCAAAAGCCAAGAAGAGCCATCCATGTGCTCTGCTTTATGGCTAATAATTTCAAATCAAAATAAAAGTCTTGGGCTGTTTTACTCTGGTGTCCTGAAGATTTGTTTATAATTATAAATGGTTGCACCTTATCACCTAGGAACCTGCAAGTTTGACAGCAAATTCAAATAGTATTGATATCTGAGCAAGCCTAGTCTGATTAAGCCATTTTTAAGATTCACCAACTGGGACCGCGTTCAGTGAGGGAATTAAAATTACGGTGCTGATATGTATTTAATATACAACTGTCTAGGGAATCATTTAGGAAGCCAGAAGTTAGGGATTCCCTCACCGTTAGTCACTAGTGCGACCTGCATTAGTACTGAAGTGACCTGCATTTCCACTGCTGTAGTGTAGAGGTACGAAAGGACAGGTTTAGATCGTTTGCCTGCACTTTGACAGAGGGATGGAAGCCTATTACATACTTGCATTTTTTTTAACCTATGAAATCTGACAAAGTACGTAACTTTTCTCTCGGAAACAATGGTAAATCCTAAATTAAGATATGCTTTTGGAATTGCAAAGTTTAAATTTATCTGTTTGAAATAGCCACAGATGCGTAAGGCATTTCTCACAAATTAACAAGACCACTGCATATCTCCCGTACAGACAGAAGACCTGGGACAGCACTCTAGAGGATATTTTACTAGGAAGTATACTGTTCAGGTGGGACACTTTCAACCAGTTCAGGTCCACATTTTGACATGATGTAAAAAGTCTTCTGGTCATTTGAAGACCATTTTTTAAGATCCACTGATTTAGGGATAAGCGATACATTTTTAAGAGACCAATTTAGCGTGACACCAAAAGGTATTTGTGGGACTCTAGTTAAGGAAAAAAAATTCCCAGAGATGAGACCATTCCTGCGAACAGTAATGGTAACTGTGCACAAAGGAGCAAGCCAAAAAACAGCCATGCTGGCTAGTGCAGCACTACACAAAAAATAAACTATGAATGCAACTTCTACGAAGGTATTTTTTTATATAGCGTCAAAAGTGTGCTAGGCACTTTAGAGTATTAAAGGAAAAATAGTTGACAGTGTCCCATTAACCAAGATGCGGAGTTTGAGGGTACAGAGTTCTGTCTCGAACAGCAAACACTAACAGAAACGTGACCTTGCACAGTGATTCAATAAAAAGGATGCTCCAACAGACCTGAAGAGTAAATTCAGCTATCATGGAAAAAGGCTCAGGTCTGTTAACCATGTATCAATTCGTACGTAGCAAAGCTCTTCTGGAAGTACAAAACACGCTGGAACGCAAAGGAAGCTCTACGAATATGCAGCTACCTTTTAGTAGGTTACTAATTTGCAAAACTTCTAAACTCTTAAAGCCCATAGGACATACTGCAGTACTAAGTAGCGTAGAATTCTATTCCTTCTCTCGAGGTTGCCGTGATTTTGGCACTTAACTACAACTACACAAAAAATTTAGTGCAATAATTTTCCTGAACATGCACGTTCATATCCGGTACAGAATAAAGGGTTAAATGGGAGAGAAAACAAAGCAGCATTCCACAATCGCACTCCAAAGGATTCAGAGTTTGACTCTTCAAAAGGAGACCACCGCAATGASAAGTCAGTTTGTGTGACAGACACTAGTACTTTTAAAAAGGAAATGGAATTTTACCAAAGTACTGCAGAAGACCACTGCATACAGTATACCTGGTCCTGCTGTAAAACATCTTGTAAACAGTTCATAAAATCTTCATCTAAAAGTAAGGCATAAGGCACACCAGACATGTTAGGGGCACTAAGCAATACTGAAAGCAGTAGCATTTTAAACCTTTTTACTCAGACAAGCACCTTACGTGGAAAGGTACTTTGGTTTACACTTTTTGAGAGCAGGCAATTGCAACTCCACGAACCATTTCTGTTGCACCAAGTCGCTCCCTTGCAAGTGAATATTATACTCCAAACATTAACGGGACCTTCATTAACAYGGGGTAAATACAAGTTTTAAATCCATTCTGCATCAAAACAGTTAGATAATTTCCCTGTAATAGCAGGTGTGCTCCCACCCCACGATGGCTGTTGCACTGTCATCCTGTAGTGTCCATTACCTATCAGACCCTAAAAGGAAAAAAATGGACCTTGATTTCTACTTAAGATTCCTGGTTTCAATGGAAAAGACGCAAATGACAGTTCTGGTAGGAATTTAACTATTGTTGGTTTTTTAACCACAAAGTCCACCGATTCTGTAAGCATCAAAAAAATGACAAGCAAGGAAACAAAATGTATTTTAAATGAAGAGATACCAAAAAGCACAAGATTGTCCATTTCAGAAACCTTTCCTGTATGCATCGCACCTATCAGATTGAAGTTCATTCCTACACCATTACTTCGATATTAAATGCAAATTACTGTAATGTTTTGTGATTGTTATAGTGTTAACCGACGTTTTGAAACTGCCTTGAAAACAATCCAAGTCAGATCCAGCTAAATACTTTTCCATATAAATTTCTTTATAATTCATTTAAATGAAGTATCTTAATACGTAGAAGAATATCTGGAACTTTTCTATTTAGTACAAATTCTGCAATAATAAATCTGTAGTTGTCATTAGTAGGCATTAGGCATGAAAAACATGGTGTCCCTACACGTTAGAACCTATCAACCCTAGTTCCTTTTACAGGCTCTACCACCACAAGACATTACAGAGTAACAAAGCTCACAAAGTACTTAAATAAAGTGTCTATGTTTAATTCCTGCTAAGTACTCGAAAGGGTAAATTTAGGGAAGAAATAGCTAAAAACTGCCCAAAACTGGGCTTTTCAAAATTAAAATTAAAAAAAATAAAATAAATAGGATTTAAACTGACTGTTTATGTATTATGACTGGAATTCCAATGATCTATCCACGATAGATCAGCAAAACTTCACCTTTATATGTAGCAAATTTTAAAATATTTAAATAACTTAAAATGGGAATACTGAAGAAGTCCATTAACCAGATGATTTGGGGTTAAAACACAAAACACAAATGAGGATGGGAGACATGTGAAAGCATTCCTTGCTCTTAGTGTCAACTAAGCAATGTGTTATGGCAGTCTTCCTTATTGACATGACACAGTGTTGTGGAGATAAATCAGAGGCAGCGAGAAGAATGTGTTCGATTTTCCGTTCCTTCAGTTCAAAATATCACTTGGCATCCAGGCGCAACCAATGTAATCCCTGACGGGTGTAACGCACTAGGTCTGTCATGATGCTTGAATTAAAAATCAGAGGGCCCATAACTTTATCCAGTTCAGCAAAGAACTCTGGAACAACAGAAACACAAGTTAAACTATGCACATATTTTTATATGGGAAATATTACACCCAAACTCCTCAACTTTTCAGCATGAATTTTTTAGATTAAAGACAGATAGAAGAAAAGAAAGATGGCTGAATGATGGAAGAATAAAAATAAAGGAAAAAGGTCCTTTCTCATTAATTTCTTTACTCCTTTGCGAAGACTGGTTGATAACAATCATTAGAGTATGGTTAAACTATTGTAAAACTTCCTTGGCCTTCCCCCTCAAATGTGTATTTCACTGAAGAATTTCAGAAATGGAAATGTACCAAGTTCCTCTTCCTACACCTAACGTTTTACAGGAAATGCAACAAAGATTTTTTTTTTTTTTTTTTTTTAAACACGTAGCTGGTAGGAAACATTACATCTCCAACACCACCCTGACAACCAAGACAAGCAGCCCGGGGTATCGCTGTAATCGAAAGTCTAACTTTCCATCTTACTTTTGCAGAGGACCTGGTTAAGCATCCTGTGCACATTAACGGCAACTCCAAAATTCAAAGCCTATGAGCATTTCAGCACACTCTGGTACAGCTGATGTTATAACCCACCGGTGCCAGTCCTTACCTTTCTGTTCTTTAGACAACTGTTCGGCTTGGTCCCAAATTTCAGTGGCATAGAGGAAGTTGGACGTTACTTGGACGTAGCTGGCTGCCATCTGATGGATCCTCTGGGGGATCGTCACCGAAGACCCGCTCCCTGAAGGGTTCGCTGCCGCGGAAGAGTAATTTCCTGAATTCCCCGGAGACAGCTTTGGAGAGACTGGAGACGGCATACCGACAGGCTTGCTGCTTATCCAAAGGAAAATATTACATTGTAAAATGCAAATATATGTACTTCAGTCACATCATGCTGTAAGATTACTACTCTCTAAGACCTCTCTTCCCACATCTCAGGGTGTGAGATGCTAAAGCACTCCCACTTTACGCATCAAGAAGTCAGGATTTGCCTTGCAAGAAATGAAATGCACGGGCTGGTAACAACTGCTGAGGATCCTTCAACTCTTATGTTTTAGCTTCACAGCCGAAACCTAATCACCAAACCTCAGCATCTTTTAATTCAATAAAATCTTAAATTCATTGTTAAATAAATTGAACCTTAAGAATAATAATGAAGACATTACAGCTACATGGTAACTATACTGCCATATTACACTTTCAGATAACACGATGCAAATCTGAAATGTCCTCCTAAAACTCAGAGTAATCTATCTAAGGGCCACTGTTAAGTTTTAAAGAATAGAAGTAAATTGCTATACTATGGAACAGACAAYCCTGAAAGTACTTGTCGTTATCTGGGCTTGCAGCATTAATAAAGCTATTGTTTTGAGGGGAAAAAGCGCTAAATAAAACAACAAAACTCACTGAGGTAAGTGACGTGTGTTAGTGACACACTGGGCCCCCCCCCCCCTTTTTTTTTTTTGCAAGAAGGAGTTGCCTGACAAACTCTCAGCAGAGCACTATCACAAGCAGCAGTCTTCCAAACCTTTTATCAGAATAGTTACGCAAACAACGAATCAAAATCTACACCCTTAGAACAATCACCCCAACACTTTAAAAAGTGAAAAGCTACTTTTTGAGCACCCCAAGTACACAGTTTATGTAGAAAACTAGCAAGAAGTTGAGACATACAGGTAACAGCTTTTACTACTTACCTTCCCATACCAGGTGATGGTGCTTGAGAATTATTATACGAATTCTGTTTGGGGAAAAAGAAATTTGTCACCTGATTTATGTTTATGCTTGAACTAGTTATACTTTATCTCGTTATTTAATTGGTTATTTTTAAACAAATGCATTTTTGTAGTTTTTCTTTTAAGCAATAGCCAAAATTCTGAATAATATAAAGTAAATTCAAATTTGGGGAAATATCCTTTTTTACTGATGACTAAGACACAAATTAAGGGATTATTTTAGCAACACAAAGAAGGCCACTAAATAGATATATATAGGATCGGAGCAATCCTCTGTTCTAACCATTAGATCCCACCGCCTCTTATGAGAACATTTTGGCTTTTTCAACCCATTAAGAGGAAGAAATCTGTTATTACTGGCATTGAACAATTAAAGATGTCTCAAAAAATCTGAGAAGTCAGGCATGTGACAAGCCTGTTTCCTCTCAGTATTGATAGCTGGAAGTTTCAGAGAAACCCAGTGACATTAGCCACATACCCCCAAGTGTTCCTTCAAAAATCTCAGTCTAGATTAAGGACTGAGCAAAACATTACAGAAATATCATAACTGTTTTTCTCATCTGCAACATCTTGATTCAAATAAATTCATTCAAAGGACATCTCTCTACCTCCTTTCCCTGACAGCACTTTTAAATCAGTTGCACAGGAATTTAGATAAATTCACTGGGGAGGCTGGGTGGGGGAGTGAAGGGCAGGGAAATAATTAAAAACAGAACAGCCCACTGCAAACAACAAAAATTCAGAAAGACCAATTTGGTTTTGAATTAGAAGTTGGCTCTTGTGCCAGCTTTTGCAAAGGCTGAATAGCTGCAACCCATGTAATATACCCCCAGATCCTGAATTCCCTTAAGCTTAAACATAAAAGTGAAGTTTCAGTTTGTTATATCTGCAGCAAGAAAAACATTTTTAAATTCTCCTTGAAGCCTACCGAATTTATTAAAGGCGGCAAAAGCTAGATCAAATTATTAATGGAGAGCTATCATGCTAGGACCAGTAGGGTTATGACAGCCATGCTGTCTCTTCCCAGCTTTAATCTACTCAACTTTAATATACTTTCAAGGTCCAGTTCTAAATAGGGTATATTCCAAGTTCACATGTCTGAAAATCGGATTCAGGAATTTTAAGTGATGTAGAGCTTTAATTTGATTAGGTTTTAACATTCTAAGAAAATACATATGCAATTACCTTCAGATGTTCAGTCAGAGTTTTAGAATATTTCAACGCACTTTCCTTTTTCAGTTTGAAAAGCCTTAGGTATAGTAGAGATTGACACCGAAGACTGACCAAAGACACAACAACAAAACATTTACAGTTAAAGTCAAGTTTATCACAACTCAGTGAATTTCAAAAATCTAGTAGCTGTGTTTTTGAAGTTTTCTCTGCCAGTTCTGACAAGCCAGCTTTCAAGTTGTAACTCAACCAAAAAATCCATAACCACCTTTAAATTCTCAAGGAAATAAAACCAGCTCTGTGTGCCTTAAGCTGAAACTACAATTTTCAGTGATCTTGCTGATATAATCAGTTTCCAGTTCTGAGCTTAGGAGACAACACTAAGTTACTTCCTAGACAAGGGTTTCATTTATTTTTCACTCGTGTCAGGACATACTGAGTCTAATGCATTCTGCCACGGCCTCCCCTTTCTTTTCCACCTGACACCAATTGGTTCTGGTCCTCTACACCTGCTGCAGCCATTTCTTTAACCTAGGAAGCTAGAGACAATTCTTTACAGCCAGCCCAAATTTTGACTTATCGCTGGGTGAGTACATAGGAAGGACCTTTCTGCTGTTACTCCTTAATATTTCAAAGACTTGGCCCTCGTTGTCAACAACCCTTCTGACCCAATTTACAGTAATCAGATACACAGCATTAATCTTTATGTACAGCCAAGTGGAAAACTCATATATTTGGTTCAGAAACACCTGACAACTCAGTGTAATGCAGCATTTCATGCAGATACAACATTTGAAATTAATCAGTGCATTGTATGAAGTTCAGAATACACATACCAAAGCACTGCTAGCCTTTTATCTGCAGCCGTAGCATCCGGTGCCAAGTAATTCTTCAGTTTCATAGTGTATCTACAAATAAAGACATCAAGTAAACAACAAAATAAAGATTACAGTATCATTTATCAATCACACAACACTGACGTTCTTATGAATTTCTAGTTTCAACTGTCTTCACCATTTCAGGAACCTCTCTCGGACCCTAAACAAAATGCTGACTAGGTAGTAATTGGAATAGTTTTGCTCTCACGTGTTATGCGTTGTAGAGAGACTTCAAGAGCCTTAGCAGAAAGCATCTCAACCTTCATGAAGACACTTTAAGCCTCAGCAACTGGAACGAACTGGTAAGTGATCCAGTTTTATTGGAGAATGATAAGAGATCTCAAAAGTTGGCGGCAAAACTTCAGTAAATCTAGAAGCTCCGATTTCCAGACCTCCTTCCCACCCACTTGACTTTTGTATATGCTTTGCAATGCTTACTTGATTAATTCCACAGTTTCTGAATACATAGGGAACGGGGACTTGGATTCCTGAGCATTTTTCTCCAATGCATTCCCACACTCAATGAATGACACTACAGCATCTAGGTAGTACACAGCCTTCTCAAACCTGTCAGACTGAGGAGATTGGAAAAAACTTTTAAGGACAAAAAACAGAGAGGAAGTACAAGAAAGTTCCAGTACAGAAAGGCAGCAAAATGGCAAAAGCAATAAACAAACCCCAGTATAATGTGCAAACATTGGATAAGTATTGGAGATTTACTTACCAATGCATCTGCATTATGTTTTAACTTCTTTGCTTCTTGTAAATAATGATCAGCTGAGTAAGTCCTGCAACAGAGGACACAAATTTATGGACTCAGCCCCACCCATCCTGCATTTCCTTTTATGACTGAAGTTTCTTAATGTTGCCAAATTTCATATTTTTTCTGTCTAACTCAAGTTACAGGAGCTACACTATGATAAAACTGTTAAAAAAGTTGTTAAAAATAGTTAACTAGCATGATTAGTTACAGTATGATAAAATTGTTAAAAATAAAGTTAGTTCTCTAGTTTCAGGTAATACAAAACAGTATTCCAAGCAAGTTGATAAGTACACATGATTTGGTTACGTTTATTGCATTTGATAGTCAAGCAAACCAAACACGACCAACAACAGGGGCAGGGGAAGGCAAAAAATAAACGCAAAATTTGAGGAAAAATTAATCCAGCGTCTCCAGGACTGGTATTACTGAAGGTGTGATATATTTAAAAATTATGATAATAATACAAAATAACCAAGATGCATTCAGGTGTTAATTGCTTTTGCTTAGCCACCCAAGACAATCAATGCTAAATGACTTTCACGACTAGATTAGCAGAAGGAAATCATAAAGGTGTAATTATACATTTCAATGTATTAACGTATTACCTATGAGTTGATTAAAGTTTGAAATAAGCTCTCCCATCCATCCTATCTTACTTGTCTAAGAATTAAAGATATTTGAAATCAACATTTTTAACAGTCCACTTACAGGAAATTGACATAATTAGAAAGCAACAGTTAATATTAAAAAGATTATATACGTACAAAATTAATTCAATCAGTTCTAGGCCCAAGAAATCCTGAAATGTCTCAATCGTAACCATAAAGTTATAACACGACACCATTCCAAAGCACAATTACTGTTCCTTGGAGGGTGCTCTCCTTGCGTCTTCCTATACTTCAACACAYATTCAGATTTTTTTTTTCTTTTAAAGCTTGATCTTATCTCAATTTCTTGGCCCTGTTTTGTCTTGGAATAATTACAAAATCCCCATAAACTATTTTGTCCTAAATGACTGATAGTGTAGTCTAATCATCAAATTCACTTAACTTTTTTATTTCCTTTTTTTTTTTTTTCTTGAAGGAATAACTACCAGGAAAAAAACACYGACCAGCTAGCTTGCTCACTTCCAAAGAGTTCTTAATCAGGAAGTTACTTTTACATTTGGTATAAACATAATTTTATCCGTGAATTTAAAGAACAACAAAAAGAAATGCTTTAAGAGCAAGCATTGTGCTGAGATTTGAACTGGGACAAGTGAAGCCTAAAGTCTGCACAAGATGGTAAAATATTTGTTTTATTTTCTTTTCAAGATATTTTCTTTGACCCCACAGGATTAAATCCCAATCCTGCTCTTGTGGATCTGGAATTTCAAAAATGAAGGCTCCTCTCTACTGTCAATGACCACAACTCCTGACTCCAGAGGAAGCGGTCTCTGTTGAGAACAGGCAGACAGGTAGCAGCAGTGTCCTGCTAAGGTGAAAAGGACTCATCAGCATTTAAAAACAGAACAACCCTGAGCTATTTAAGTCCRCTGCCTGGTCCTTTTATGCTCGGTAGGAATGCACAGGGCAGGCTATGGTTCCTTCTCGAGGACTGCGCTGTCTGCCAAGTAAATGGCACAGGGAGCAGTCAGACAAGCACCTCGCTGCAGGAACAATGTGCAGCTCTCCGGAGTGTGAGCTTGACTTAACACCCTTCGTGAAGCAAAACGAGGACTCTTCTCCACTGGGAGCTGGCTATGATCGGAGATTCACAGCCCCACAACGGGAAAGGCACCTTTTGCTGTTCTTACCTATCATCAAAAACAAGTTTTGCTCTTCTTGACTTTGAACTTTCTGTAGACTGAGCAGACGCAGGAGGGCAGTTTGATGAATTGTTCAGAATCTTTTCCTGAAAGGAAAATTGTTGCCAAATAATAAATTTAGAGGACAGTTAAATCTTCTCTGCCTTCAAGAAAAGCATTTGTTGTATAAATTTCTGCCATGACTTCGCACATTATATGCAATAAGGTCAGTTTTGCACCAGCTTTAGCTGCCATTCAGCATAGACAGTAACACAGCTTCCACGAGGCTTTCACCTAATGCTGGCACACAGGTAGACACAGAGGCTATAATCAAGCTCCTCACTCTAATACACCTCTAACCTCCATTAGAGGAAAGAATGCAGCTGAGGCTTTCTAGACACACCTGGGTCCAGGAAATCCCTCCCTGAATCTCCCATGTCACTGTTTCTAAGTCCTGTTTTTCCACTCTAACAAAGCAGTGACGAATATTTTTATGATTTCTCATTTCTGTCAACAATACGCTCTGCTGAATGTCTTTGCCTTGAAAAAAAAAATATTTTGGAAGGATAAGCATCATTTTCAGGGAGAAAAGTTAGCTGTCTTCACAACACACTGTCCTTGCTCCCCTAAATTACGCATGGCTCAACACAATACTTCAGGCTAAAGACCAGACACTAGAAACATTCTGTGAATCGTAAGTGAACCCATTTTCAGCAGCTAAACAGTATAAAACAACTCCCCAGCTTCATATGTGTTTTCCATTCTCTTGATTTATCATGACCAAAGGCCATCTATATCATGTATTTCATAACCTACATGTATCAGATTATTGCTAACCAGAAGGATCCTGGAGTTGCGAGGCACCAGATTTGCACAGCAATGTACTATCTACCATTGTAACGTAGAAACAATAACAAAACATGCAGCGCAATGCAGGAAGAGTATATACTACTTTAAGAAAGGCATGACTAAGCGTATTGGAAGTACAAAATGATAAACATCTCACAAATTAACAACTGGCTTAGGGACATTTCTATGCTGAYGAATAAAGAAAGGGCAAAGCCTCARCCTGTAAGGTCAATTCACTATCTGCAGTTCCTGGAAGTGTCTTACGCAGCCACCGATGTACAAAACCCTGCCAGGCTTCTAAAAATCTCATGGTATTGGCACCTGAGGTAATACAGCATGTCTCCCAGTTCAGATATTCATTAACTCCACCCTAATGACTAAGTTACTTTCTGCCATTGCTAATGTCTATTTGCTGCTTTACTCCTYCCCAAATCAATTATCCTTCCTGAACATTTTTAGACTTTGCTTCTAAGCTTTTCAGAGACTGCAAATCCAACTACTGAGGTTTAGCAGYTGCTTAAACTACCGGAGCTTCCAGAGCCTGTCGGAGGCTTTGGGGCTTTGCTGCAGAGCGCCTGGAGACAGCCGCGCCAGTACCTGCAGCACAGGTTGGAATCGCAAAGACAAAGGTGAAACCCCTCCCAGTTAAACATACTATGCTCAACAACTGGCTATACAACAGAAACTGCTCATCACAGGTATTCAACAATACACTCTCGGACGTCCTCACAGGCTAATTTCTGTCCAGTAATACRTATTTATATACTGATGAAAAAGCACATTACAATTTAGTGACCTAAGAATATCATCATCTTACAATATTTTTAAATTCCATCATCTAAATATCTTCCTAACCTAAATCCCTTGAAAAATAATTTTCTGCACCATCTTTATAACCACATTTTCTCCACTCCAACCATGGAGAGCGCTGTACATTCCTRAGCTCGAGTCAAAATAATCTTTCTGAGGTCCCACAATGTTACAAAATGAGAGCTATAGCTTCGCATCCTAGCACTGAGCATGGACTGAGCTCCTGCTCTCCTTAAAAAAAATCAGGGCAAGATCTGTATCTGCTCCGAYGAGATAAGAGTAACCTCACTGTTCCATTTACTGTTGTGTAAACAGCTTTCTAGTGATATTTCTTATTAACAAATTAAACAATAAATAAGCAGCATCAGTAATCAGAAGATGACAAAACACATTTCACTAATTAACATAAGAATTTGGTAGGAATAAGCATTAGCATTCCAAGTTATTTTCTAATTTATAGACTTCCAAGGTACTTAAGCACTACGACATGAAACAATGCATATCTAAAACTAATTATATTTTAACTTGAACTGCAAATTATTGTTTAGATCACACTGCATGTCAAACTACAAAGCAAAGAAACAGGCTTAAGGCAKTTACAGAATAAGCCCTTTACCTTGATTTCTTTAGCACCGCTAGAACCCTTCCCCTCCGTCCTCTTTTGTTTAGAAGATGAGCTGCTCTTACTGCCACTGCTACTCTCCTTGCTAAGGTTGCTGCTGGACTTCAAGGATGACGACTGACTGACCGTCCTCTTCCGGGACCCATGTTCTTGCTTGGAATCTTTCTGCAGSACTGGGGCAGCAGGAGACGGCAGTAAATCCTTCTCTTTAACAGCACTTGACTTTGAAGACCTGGACAAAATGAACGAATTCAGGTTTTGGAGTTTTTTTCCTCAAAAAACAAAACCAACCAAACATACCCAAAAACCCCAACATCAGAAAACTTTTTTTTTTAAACCAAACAAGATTTTTGTTGTTAGACCTAGCAAACCAGATATGGAGGAAAAGAAAGAGAATAATCATCTCGGTGACCGGGTTTCTATGAAGCTAGATTGAACTCGTTTTCACCATTTTATTTGTTCTGACCTGAAAACACAGCAGACAAGTTCTAACCATAAAACCACATCCCTACAACAGTTCTTAAAAAAACACCCTAAACACTTACAATGTAAGAAATTAATGCCAATGTTAGCGCCAGCCTGTCTGTTGCAGACTAGTCAGCCTGACAGCTCAGAAAAAAGATGATCCAGATAAATGTTCTCTGGAACCCAGGAAACTGGAAAGCTTTCTCAGCGTAGCCTTTCAGTACACTCATACCTTGGCTGCTGGGGGCTACTGTTGACTATTCTTGGCTTCCCATCATAATTATTCCTACACATGGTTTTTATAAAATCATATATTTCATTTAATTAAATGTCCTTCAGATAACTGCACTGGCAATCAAGCAAATATCAGAAATAAYAGGTAAAAAAGCATAGTCAAGATAGAAATGCATCCATTTGTTCTACACCTGTTTCCTAACAAACAGTAAAACACTGTTTAATTCGGAATGGGCAAACAAGATTTCTAGCATCTGATGTGCTGCAGCTTCTCACACATTTGTAATTTGGCAATTACTCACTATACAGAAATATTTTCCATGACATAATTATACCAGTTTTCAGTTGCTTGATCTAAAATAGCAGAGTTTTATAAGGCAGTGGGAAAAAACTTACTCTTTCCTGTGRATTAACACTGACCAAGAAATAAATCAAATAAAAGCATAACAGCTATTACAAAAAGCATGGGAAATTACAGAAATAACATACAAGTAAAATCTTCTATTAAACAATGTTACTGATTTGCTAATTCTGTATTACTTTGCTTTTGTGTCACTCACACTTCTCTTCAGCTAACCTATCAAGCAAATCTGAGGCTAAATCCATGGATCCAAATCTCAATGCCAGCAGCTTCCCCGACAACACCAGTTAACTAATTTATTCTCAGTTTATGAACTTCCTAAATGGAGAATTACCAGATTGGGTTAATTTAAAAGCACAGATTTTGCAAGATAAAAATGCACAGCTGATCTCTAAAACAAAACAAAATCCCACTGTATATTAGAGAAAAAACAGGAAGTATATATTCCATAATACACCAACCCTTCACATGAGGGTTTACCTTACTTCTGTTAAGTAAAACAATTGTCCTTGGCCAATGTTTTTGGTTATGGAAATTAATTTCCACCAATTACTAGTAGAAACTCTGAAGTAAATCTGTCTGAAGGGTAAGCAGCAATGACATTTTACCCATTGATTAATAATGAGAAGCCACTTTGTTGGGGGTGGGGGGAGGAGGAGAAGAGGGGGGAACACAGGCACCCATCTTCTCCTTGATCACCCTGAGCCTTCAACGTTGAAAACATAGCCAAGATACTCACTCCCTACTGCTAGAAGTCTTGTGTCCTGATGGAGCTTTTTCTTCCAGTTTCGTTTTCTTGCTTTCACTGGCTCTGTTTTCATCCTCATTCTGAATAAAGCAAACAAGAAATACATCCAGGCAAACGTCCACATTTACAGCTTCACTGAGAGTGGCARTGCTTCACCTTAAGAGACTTAATTTAGCAGGCGTTTTGCAGTGTACAGAATAAGATATCTACAGACCACAAAAACACTCCCTAAAGCATCTAGTCTGTATCAAGTATTTGACCAGACCCTGGTATTGGAACGTAATGAAAACCAAAGTCTGGTTTTTAAATTACCAACCTGCATAAAAGAAGTAGCAGCTAAGTTGCTCATTTTAGCACAAACATATTACCACCATGAAATAYCAGAAAAATCTGCCAAAGGCTTCAATAAGAGATCGGGAGACAGTTTTTATGTTGTAGAGCCTAACAGAGGTGCCTTATGAATGCCAGAAAAAGGTAAAAATCTTGCAGTCTATTAAAGTAATCTCGGAGATTTTTATATAAATTTAATCCCAAAGTCAAACGGTCTTGAAGGTAAATTTCTAAGCTGTCTTCAGCAAGCACTGGAAATATCAATACAGTGAATAAAATGGAAAACAGGGCCTCACAGAATAAGTCATCTCTAACATAACCCAGATTCAAACCCAAAAGGTTTCATTTTTGTTACACCAATGCTGCAACCCTSAGCCTTATGATCAAGGAAGCACAGGAGCAAATAACGTGTAGAAATCAAGTGGTGAGAGTTGCGYACAGAGCACTCCCAAACCTAAAAACTGGAAGGGTGGGGGGAAAGGGTGGGTTTTTCTTTAGTTGCCTCAGACAGGCTTGCATCTTCTCTGGTACGCACCAGTAAGTATCAAGGTAATCTGAGGATTCAAACCAAGTAACAACCAGACTATTTGCTGGGATAAAGCCTAAATTTAATTGGTCTTACCAAAGCGTTCTGGTTTAGATGTAAGAGCACAGATCTTTAATGCTGTAACTCCAAATGCAGACTGAAAGGCATAACTAGTCAAAGAAATAGAAGTCAGTGTATTCAGAGCCACTGGAACATGTGAGTGCATTCCCATGAACATTAGGAATTACACAGTAATACTTGAAAAAAATAATTAGTCACTGGCTCATGCTTTCTCACTTAATTTCCTTATCCAGAGAAAATAGGAATCTTAGTTAGGAACAGTACAGGAGAAAGTTCGCAGTCACATATCAAGTCTCCTAGATGACACTAATTTCAGTAAGTGACCAAGTTTACTTAGGTTGCTCAGTAGGAAAACTGGTTTAACTAAAATTATCTATTTCCTCTGGAGAGTCAAATGACTCTCTGGATGATATCATATAATCCTTTGATTCYACATGTCAACAAAGTCTTGCAACCACTGCCAAATCCCTGTCAAAGTGAAATTTTGAGAATGAAATCCAGAGTAGCATGGCAATTTTTGAATCCCTGAACCAGGGCTTCACAGTCCTGACTTCATGGAAACCAGAAATTTATAAAAACTCATTGGATCACTGAGTCCATCTTACAGTCACAGGTTTGCTCTTTATACAGTCTATGTTCCAAGGTTTCTAAAAGCAGTTTAAAATTATACCATCAACTACTTCTTACCATTCTCCCCCTCCAAGAGTATTACTTCTATTCAGCTCCCCCATTGATTCCTGTCCATTTTTTGGCCCCCAGGCATTCCTGCTTTTTATTTGTAGTTGAAAAGATGAAATGTTTTTTTGGAAAAGTTTAAATATCATTATGGAAAGATACCTCTGCTCCCAGTAAAGCAGCACCCCTGAGATTATGGTTCCTGCTGCTGCCGTGCCCCAGGCCCATTTCTGCCCCATCCCTTGTCCTGGCAATGTGCAGTTGCATGATTCACTGGTTCAAGGAGCTGACCCAGCTGAAAACTGCCTTTTTTTTTTTTTTTTTTTTTTTTTGGCCAGGTGTATTTTCCATTGGATCAGCTGCCTGAGCTGGCCTGCAGTGCAACAGGGGCTGGTGCCAGATCAAGTGGAGGCATGAGAGGGCAGGATGCAGCGCTCAGAGGTACAGAAGCTGCGCTACCTCCATGAGCTCTAGCTACAGTGCTAACATTCCTACAGGTGCAACCTTCTCCCTTCCCCTTTTCACTCCAAAAGAAAATCCCAATAGTCTCTACTATAACAGCACAGGGATGATCAATGTGTTCTACACAAAACAGCCAGCCAAAGTAACCTCCTAAATTTGCTCAGGGTCACCACATTGAGGTATGATCTGGGTCACTGGGCTGCACGCTTGACACCAGTAGCAATCCACTAAGGGGCTGAGATAACAGGTAAATATCTGTCTACGAAATTATCACCTGCTTATGTTTCCTTTTGCCTTTTGTACAACTTTTGTCAGATGGCTGCTTCTGGGATTCTCTCGCGTGCTTCTCTGGCACGTTTTTCTTTTCCACTTTGGGTGCGTCAGCATCCTTGTAAGGCTTCCCTGGTATTCTTGATAAGAGGCTCAGGTCAATCTTCACAATAAGTGGGTACCTTTCATCAGGATCACTGAGTGGTGAAAGAAGCTCTTTCTCTTCCATAGGAGAGAACATTCTTTGCCGAAAAAAGCTGTCATCCTCCTCCACGGAAGATTTAACAGGAGTCCTATTGCTCTCAGAGTATTTGGGTGTTTGTGATGAAGGAGGCAGGCTCTCATTTTCATCTGAATCAGAGGATGAGGTATCTGTTTCTATGAATTCCCTGGATTTCTGGGCAGATTTGCTTGAAGCCTTGTATTTCTTTTTCTCTGTGGTAGGCCGAGGGGAAGATTTGGGCTCTTTCTTTATATTGGGTTTTCTGGAGCCTTTTGTGGCTGCCTTATGCCTGTTTGAAGGTATGTTTGTTGCCATGTCTACTGGGGTTTCACTTTCTATTTTAAGACCTCCTCTAGGCTCTTCAACAGATGTCTTTTCTGCTTTCTTGGGCTGCTTTTTACCTACAGTCCTCCTCTGTGTTGAGCTGTCACTCTGGGCAGGTGATTTCTGCCTGCCGCGACTGCCCTCTGAGCCCTTTTGGGTGGGTTTGGAATCTCGCCCCGGTGTAGAAGAAATCAAATCCTTGGATCCACTTTGATCAGCGTACCCGCTCCCTGTCCCCTGATCCCGTCCCTCTTTTTTGTAGCCTTGGGAGGATGGGATATTGCTGTCCACAGAAGAAGCTGGTGACACTTTATGTGAATTAACTTTGTTCAACCAGTTATCCAGTTGCCACTTGTTTGTTGGTGGTGGCTCTGGCTAAAAACGAATTAAAAAACAGCATTAGATAAAATATTTCACATTTCTTCCATCTTTTCCATGGGAGAGCTGTACTATGCTGCATGCCGAAGCAAGAGGTACACCAAAAAACCTGAGATAAATAACGAATGAAATACAGATYGATGAGTATAGGTAACAAATAACAGCTCTCATTTTTCCTTCATCTGGGGCAGCTGCTATGAACAGGCAATACTTGCTGCCATAGCTTTCCAGAATAAAAGCCCACAGTTCTTTAAGCTACTGTTACTACATTTAATTYCTGCACTCCAATAGATAACTGGTGGTAAAAATCACTTCAAAGTCAAACACCAAATGTGTGCTTATATAAAGAATTGTTACCATATCCAATTACAGGTACTTCAGCAAAAGAATATTCCATCTTGAAAGTGATCACACGTTTGTAAGTCTTTTTTTTTTTTTTTTTTAAACAGTTTGAGAATTTATTAATTTTTTCTGCTTTTAAAAGTCAGGATTAATGCCATRAAGCTAACGAAGACAGCCCAAATACATGTCAAATCCTACCTCGGGGGATGCACTCTGTGATGGTTCATTAGCTTCACTATCACTGGAACTGCTTTCACTTTCAGAGTCAGATCCTGAACTGCTTTCAGATCCACTATGGCTGCTCGAGTCATCCCTTGAATTATCTGCTCCTTCACTGTTATGTTGCGAAGGTTCAGAATTACTGAAAACAAAAATGAGGAAGAATAAACAAACRCTATCCAAGGCACAAATACATCCTAGAAGTCCTTTCATTACAAAGAATAAATGTAATATTTTAATTAACATTTACTAGAAAATTCAACATAAGTGAACACAGCTCACCCTGGAAACAAACAGCCTTTGTTTTTYCCCCCCTTCCCAAAGTGGTTAGTATAATTTGCAGGACATACACTATTTAATCACTGATTAAATGCTAATCACCTTTTGCTTTAACACAAGACAAAAGACAAACACGGAAGTTAGAAATGAGATCAAGTCAAGAGTGCTGACTGGGCAGAATATCACCGCTCYACTTTCTATGCCGCAATCTACCAGGAATGCCTACCTTCCAGGTGTGCTCCTTGGCACTGTCTTATCGCAGTCCTGCAATTAAGAAAAAGAGCATGAAGCTTCTAGAAGTTACTTGAGGATTGTATATACAATTAAGTTGCAAAGCACCAATTTAGAGTCTTTAAACTTTTTTAAATTATTTAGCCTGAATAGCATCTTAATTCAGTACTTRCAGCAGTTTAAATTTGTCTGCATTTTCCTTATACAGAAGGAAAAACAGAGTTATTTTCTCCAATTTTTCAACACAAATCTATTAACCTCAGAGTCCTATATATTCTGACTACAGTTCTAAGAGTTTCTATGTCCACCACTCACTAATACCATGTTTCCACCTTTTTGAATCAGATGATTCTACGTTTTACAATGCTATTCCTGAGATGCCCAGAGTACTAGGAGTTAACTAACAAAATGTACTATCTTAAAGTTTTCCACTTGAAGAAAATCAAGTACTAGAACTGGGAACAGAAAGAAAAGAAACAAAAGACGAGTGTGGATTATGCTGAGTAGCACAGACCCTACAGGTATTTTCAATTTAGCATGATAAATGCCTTTTCTGGCAGAAGCTGCACAAAGTTAATATGACAAAGAGGAAAAAAAAAGACTTTTCGATAAAAATAAAGGTGCTGCTATACTCCCAGTTACAGATACAGTATCCCTTATCATCCCAAACACAGTCCCAAGCTACTAATGTGCAGAGACGTTCATACCATGTACTCTTTAGCCGGAGTGGCAGAACATGAAGGGTTCCATCTKTAAATGGCGGGCCGTTACATATGTTTTAAAGTACACTATTGCCATTTTATGTTCAGAGAAAGCCCATTTGAAATCAGTAAAACAAGATTTTCTAGATAAATGCATACTGTTTTCACAAAACACGTAATTTTCCCCAAGTTTACGTTTAAGAATACCTGAGGTTTGTCTAAAAACATTCCATTTGATTTTTATTTCTTAATCATAAATCTCCTCTTAAGCTGCTCGGTTTGCTGTTGGAATATTGAACACTGCTGAAGTACTGAACCATGAATGCATTTGCTATGTTTTTCTGAAACTCTGATTTAATGAACATACCTGCTCTCCATCGCTGTCTTCGCTACTGCTAAGTTTTAAGTCATCTTTCAACATACTAAGTAAAAGGGAGAAAGTGAGACAAGTTTTTCCACGTACTTTAATTACTTTCAAAGCATTCTTCTATATTTCAACATGCTATTGTTTATACTACGAAGCAGGCTGCGTGGGTGAAATCCACAAGATACCGTTCTAACATTTAATGTTTAAGAATGGAGACTTAAGTCATTCTTTAGAGACGAATAAGGATTCTAGTACTTTGACTCCTTAGTACATTCTGTTAAATTTAGAAAGGAAATTTGACACAATTTATTAATGCAGGAGGAGCTAACTTGTGTATGTTCAACCTCTTATATGGCCAAGAATACTGTTTTAAATAGAATCAAGAAAGCTAACACTAGTGGCTGCCTCCTGTCTTGTGGCAACAGTGCAACYGTTCTAAGCCATAATTATTTTACTATTATTCAAAGCCATAATTATTTATGGTAGTCATACATACACACACTATTTCACAATACTGAAAATATGTGAACACACTGAAAACATGTAGCAGGGTACAGTGACTTTGTGCTTATTGAAAAACACCTTTGATTACAAAAATAAAACATCTTACTCTGTCTGGTTCGATTCACATCTGGAGAAAGAAAATGAGAAAGGATTAAAAGTCTAATACTTCTGAGTTTCACAGTATAGGTGTTCTACTGATGATCTGAAAAGAAACACCAGCCTCTAGGATCTAGTTCCTGAAATATTTTTCATTGCTATCCTTTTACAAAAGATGCATTTATCTCCTTTTTTAAGTTTTTTGACCAGATCACAATCGCTTTTTTTCAAATAATTATTTAAAACTGTATTGTCACAGTAAACATCATCTCAACTTTCTTCYTATGCATCCCAGTTCAACACATGTCCGATGCTACCCCTTGTTCTTAGATGTTCTCAYATTGCCCAGCTTTGGAAATAGCACAGTTTCTTCTTAGCGATCTACACTGCTATGACAAAAGCAAAGCGAAATGGTGAACTTCTATTTCTACCACTTGTTGAGCTGGCTGCATATAAGCATCTTCTTAAACTACATGTTTTTGGGAAACTGACTGTAAGTCTCTAATAATTGAGGGGGTTTTCTTTTTGTTCTATTCCCCTCCCTTAGGTCATGTGCTTTTTTAATCTTGCTAATACTGTAACGTGTGCGCAGAGAAGCAGAAGAACTAGACTACATTTTGTGATTGCATCACAACAGAAGTTAACTTGGAATAACAAGTTTACAGAACCTACCACCAYTTTCATTAAACATACAATCAGCTAGTAAACCTTTATTTTCATGGACATATTTGTTTGGAAACAATCTTTTAACAGCATACAATTGATTTTCCAGTATGAGAAAGGTGGACTACCACCATCTAGAATATTCCAGTTGCTTTTTATTTTTTCTTCCGGTTGCATGATTGACAAAGTAAAATGTTGGGTCTGTGTGCATAGCTAATAGAAATGTTTGTCAGTCAGTTAAGAGACTGGGCAGGACAAACTTAACTAGATCCCAAACATAGTTTCCTGTCTCCTCCAATACAAAACAGTTCCCCATCCTGTCTATTTGTGCAACCACTACAAGCTGCTTCCAGCTGACAGCTCTGCAATGCACACGTTTGATAAGTCCTGTCCCACCCTGCCATTCTTATATGCTGATACCTCTCTGGTTCACAAGCCGATTCCAAGGTCCAAACTCCTATCCTGACMACTGACAAGAAAACAGGGGAATGGAAAGGCAGCACAGGGTATTGCTTGCTTACTCCAGTGTGCARTATTTGGTCTACTGTCCTAGAAAAGGGCTGCTTAAAGATGATCCCCTTTTTCTGCCAGTCAAGGAGAAGTATGCTAAAGTGGCTGTGCAAGAACCAACACATTCTAGTAAAAGAAGCAGCTATTTTCCAAATCTCTTAAAATTCAACTATTGTTTGTGAAATGTTTTCTCAACAGCCACTTACGATTTGGATTGATGACCATTGGATGTTTTTGATGAAGGATTATATCGTTCTAGAAGAAGAAAAAAGAAATGCACAGTTGAAAACTCAGCCAGCAAAATTAGTCACCCCAAAGTTCCCACAAGCATACAGTCTTAGATAAACCAAGAACAGCTGAGTAGACAGGAGAAAGTAATAACTAGCTGACACGAGGTACAATCTCCCACAGACTGAAGAAGTGAGTGCATGCAGAGACAAAATACTAAATACAGCAAATAGCTTAATCAAGAAAACGTAGAAAATTATTTAAATCATTGCTGTCTARACCAATACACACTTAATTTGTTATTAATGGTGTGAAAAAATGTTTTGCTTCTATCAAGATTAATCTATTGCCTTCTACATTCAGGATACAGGATATAGATCAGCCTGTCAMGCTCTGACTTGTTTCAGCATCCCTACGTAGCTTTTTAGCGGATGAGCAATTTTTCGATCCAGAAATCAAACTCAGAAGCCAATTCTTACAATAGGAAAACAGACTGATACAATCTGCTTTTCAGTTTGTTTTTTTTTTTTCCTTCCCTCTTTTTTAATTCTGGCAAATAGCTAAGCGTAGTTCAACAGAAACAAGAACTGAGGCTGTTAAAAGTTTCCCAGAAAATTCAAACAGGAGTTGAAAACTGGTTCTGTGTTTTGATTAACCCTGTCTTTTCATTTACACACCTAAAGATCAGTTGCTCCTATAACATAAGTCTATGGTTCAGCATTATGGAATTAAGTTTTAATTTGTTTCTTTAATTCCTTACTGTATCAGGTGTTTAGATTAAGCTGGTTGTGAATATCTAAGAATAAACCATTCTTCTTTTATTATTTAATCTGTTTAATCACTTCAAGAGGGAGTGGAAAGACTTTTGGAAGGTAACAGCACAAATATAATTCAATTTTACCYGGTATGTTACCTGTGTTAAATTATTAATTTAGTAATATTCAAAACAAAGATACAGTTGAAGAGAAATAAAAGCTGCTTTTGTCTAAAATYTGAAAATGCATTCTGGAACAAGAAATTCAAGGATATTACTAAGCATATTATTATATGAGTTCTTGACCAGTTCTCTCTCTTGATTTTAAAATGACAAACTGAAAACAAACAGTGAAACTGCAATGTGCTTTTTCTCTTGAAAGGAGAGAGTTGGGTTTTTTAAAGGGTGTTTTGTTTTAGTACTCARCTATTTTCAATTAAATCAACCATGRAGGCATTTTTTCAAGAATTAGAAAATGTGACAAATTAAAAATACATATTTTTTTTCCTAGAAGACAATAACAACTTTGCAACTCAGTCATAACTTTCTAGATCTCAACGAGAACTGTGAAAGAAAATCAAGCAATTGTTTTATAGGTTAAAACCTGAGAAAGTACTTAAGAAAATCTTAACTTAGACTCCATCCTATGACCAGTCTGGAAAATCTCATTCTCTAAAAAGCATGACATCTTAAGAGATACTAAGAATACTGAATCACAACAAAAACATTAAACATATTACAGGAAGTTTAATATACTTACTCTGTTCTCCAGTGCCAAAGCTGGACTGTTGAGATTCCTAAGGGAATAAAAGATCACAAGTGTTTTTTTCACTGGGAATTTTARCATATCAAAAACCATGCTGTAAGCAAGATAATTCTTTCTACTTAAAGGATGGCACCTAACCTCTAAAAAAGGAAAAAACCTAACAACAGACAGAAAGAGTGATTCTCTATCTGGGCCCCAACTCCTCTCACCAGCCATAACGGCACAGCCAGCCAGGGAAGGAGTGCTTCACCCTCCTCTTCCTTAGCTCAGCTCTCCCACTTGCTCGGTTTTAAGAAGGGCCATGTGCAGTTGTACTACCTGATAGCTGAAACTCCAAAATCCCTACGTAACTTCCACGTTCACGTATGCTTAGCATGGAGAGGAACTGTTCAGTATGTTTTTCTTTATCTTCCTTATACACGGAAAAGCTTTGCTGATAGTTTTATGTATTTTCATTCAAATTCTTTTGTCTGCATTTTTCTTTTTCAGACACATACAGCATSGCGGTGGACAAGCAATGAGTATAGTAACAACTTATCAACAAAAAAAATRCCTCAGCTACAAAGGAGCCCAAGAGACCATGAAAGTTTTGCACACTCTGCCCAAAAACCCCTTCTCGCAGTGGCTCCAGGCGAGCCCCTGGTAAATGCAGCCAGGCACAGCCGACCAACACATCATTCCTCCCCCACAAAGGCCAGATCTTCATGTAATCGGACRATTCACTTGTAGAAAAGCCAATAAACAATTATATGTAACTTCCTTTGATATATAATGAATCTGTTTACCTATAAATCTAACCGTGAAAGATGAAGCCTTGCAAATTTTAGCACTTRTATGATCTTCAGTATTCCCATTCCAGAAAACCCAATTCTGACTCCCAAGACATAGTAGATTATACATTTTCTGAAACCCTAAAATATTGTTTTAACAAACAAATATGCAAAGGCTACTGAGTTACTGAAAACCTACTTCTAGGCTAGAGTGCCATTTTAAAATAGGACCTTCCTGACCTCATTTTAAAATGAGGACAAATGTTGGCCCCATAAATAAAAACTGAAAATATTGGACTCAATTCATRAAGTTATACACGCACATTTTACTTAAATGCTCCAGCAATGGCAAACCAGAATTACAATTCAACTATGAATTCCAGGTTTTTTYGTATACTTGTGAACCAGTTTTCCCAAACAGCCAAGTCAGTGACATGCAGCAGCTACATACGCAATTTACAAAAATTTAATTCTTTAAACACGCAAAAGCTTTACACAGCAAAGCACACTTAGATATTTCTAATTTCCCTTAACTTTTTATTGCAAAGTGAAAGCAGTTGCAATAATGCATTGAACAAGTATTCTGTTGATAGGGAACTTGATAGGGATCTTTCTTGTAAGGTGTTTCAAATGCCTCTCATCTTTACTAATTGAAAGAAAGGAAGGGACAATAAAAATAAAATTAACCTATGTTTAAAGTGCAAAGCGAAGATGAAGTTGGAGAGAAGCMTTGTGACTTCAACAGAAAGCAACAGCTACACTTCCTTCAAAATAAAACCTGATTTTTATCTTTTACACAGGTACGAGGAGTGCAAATGTGATTCCCTGATTGCCTTTTTCTACTGTCAGCTTAAAGAAGTTGACAAACTAAGTCAAAAAAGAAGTAAAGACCACAGAGTAATCAAACACCATATCTACGGAGCAACTGCGCTGGGGTGAGGACAAGATGAGGAACTGGCACCCGTTCTTACCAATACACGGATCACAAATTCTGCAGAAAGCACCTGCCTAATTGCTCGCTTKAGTCAACTTCCTATTTCTAATGCATAGTGCAGTCTTTCAGTTAAGTGCACTTTAATGAGATGTTATGTTTAAATGTGCAACTTTTTCCAACTCTCTTGCCATCTATTTTGTCTTTAAATACATATTTCTTTAAGAAACTCAGAGATTAAAAAAAAAAAAGCTGTACTTTCAACTCCGAAGTTATTTACAGCAGTATCTTCTAAAGGTCTACTTCAGAAARAAGAAATTAAAAACAACTTAAAGGAAGGAAACCCTTTTAACCGAAGCATAATAGACTGCTGAGGTTAGATAGTGAAGACACTTGTGCAGGAAACAAAATCGCAGCTTGTACTCAAACAGAAAAACYGTGGAGAGGAAAACGCTGGCCAGCTGGATAGAACGGCAAACGGGTACCAAATTCTCATTCGTAAGCTACCAGCTTGGCTGTAGTCCCAGGTATGGTGAATGGGACCCATCTCCATTTAAAGTTTGAAATCTCAGGTCAGATCTCATTTTTATTTCTGAGAAGAAAGTTTCTGTACTACAGGGGATCAAGGGACCTGACCGCAGCCCTTCTCGGTAACTGCAGCACAGGGCAGACACTGAACAACCCAGAGACAGGATCCACCTCTTCASAGATGCCTCTAGGTCACTGCACAGGTATGCAGGTACAAAAACTGCCAATCCTCTCATGTTACTTTGAAACGAAAAACTTCTACTCTCTAACAAACAGCTGGGTTTTTTAATATATTTTACAAACATGCCAGTATTTTTGGAGTTTTTGACTGCAAGCCCATGGCTTAAAAAAAGTTATATAGGATAAAATTACAGAGTGTTTGGGTAACATTTTTTATCACGACTCAGGAATCTACATTTTTTTCATAGCATCCGTAAAACTTTCCCTGACCTATTTTCATKAAGTTTTATCATCTGATTCAAAGACTTCCTGGTAATTATTAGATATATTTATAGTAATGCAGAGAGGCCCCAGTCAGGAGTTTGTGTCCCTTCAAGCTACTCACTATCTACACATAGGGAAAATCATCTTATCCTAACAGTCKTGCAAATAAAATTGACTGGCCCACCAAAGGGAGCTTAATTTTATGTGCACAGGCAAAACATACCAAACTTCTGCACACAAGAGGGATGCCGTGAAACATCGCAGCCTATTACTTGTAAATAAATTGAGCACAGTATTAAAGAGAATGAGCTTTCCTCAAACAGTGCTGCTTGATTAAAGTAAACCACTGTTTTGTTTTGTTTTCCGAATTCTGCTCTGGGTCCAGACTGCACAAGCCTATGGCTCGCTAACTCACTGGAATTCTGCGAAGATCCTGCTGCCAAGAATGACAGAGGGRAGAAGGCAGAGGAAATTATAGGCTTTGGATGTGGAGAGAGAATTTGACAAAGTTCCATGGCTAAGATGTGCAGCCACAAAATAAAAAAGCTGGCAAAAAGTCAAGAGACTCAGAGCAGCCATAAATGGAATTTTTTGCAAACCGGGTGAAGAAACACAATCCAGGTTGATAGGTTCAAAAAAACACAACCTACCTTTTTTGTTCAAACATCAACAAGACTGTGCAACCTTACATAGCTTCTCTCTGCATCACAAMGACACATGTATTTCTGCACGCCTTCTTTCTTCCCAAACTGAATCAAATACCAGCGAAACACAGAAACAAGCAGTTCTGCTCAAAAGTGTGTGAAGGGAAAACATCTCCCCAAAGGTTCAGGAATAAGTATTCAAAGCAGTGGAAGAAGTACCTTTGTTGGTGAGGAAAGGTGTGGAATTTCTTTCTTTACAATAAAAGCTAAGAATTATTTCCAAGTTCACAGTTTTATATAACACAGCAAATAAACCCTAACTAAAAGTAATATATGCAAGATTAATATTGATCTAATGTTAAGAAAATAGACGACAAGATTTATTTCTAGATATGCCTTCAAAAGTAAAGCTGAGACCTGTACAGTGGGTTCTGCATTTTCAGCTCACTGGAGAGAAGCAAGCAAGACGCAGTGGGACAGGAACATGCAACGCAGAGGGCGATGACAACAGGACTGCCCACAGCTCTGGGATATCTACCCAGTACGAGAACCGTTTAACTTGGCACCAGTCTGCGGGAGTTTTGTGGATGTGCACTTACAACATGGGACCTGGATSCTTTGGCCAAAAGAAGGCGATGTCAAAGCATTCACATAAGATAATCTGTTTAGACAAATTACATTAGAGAYCTCAGTGAGAAAATCTTCTTAAAATATTTCACTGAACTGTTCTGTTTTGGGGAGCRATTTGGATCAACCAGGAAGTGGATAGCAGCAAGTGGTGCTCTAGAACAGCAGTCTGGTCAGAAAAAGTGTAGTTTTAATTATTATGAAGGCAACTTTTAGAAAGACAAACAGCATAATTTCTTCACTCTGAAGTTACGCCAAATTAGGGSTGGAGTACCCCAATCCTTTTCAGAGAGATGTTGAGTCTGGAGAAAAATTATATTCTCGAGTTAAATCTTTTACTGGTAATTAGCAGATACAGGAAACAGAACATGAATTCTTGAATGAGTCAGCTATCGCAAGCTGAACTGTACTTGCTGAAGTTGCTACCCACAGCTATCTACCCTGCCTATCTCTACCCTGCCTACCTATCAGCTTCCAAGATACTGCAGATTGCAGAGCCGTATTTCAAGGCAAACAATTACCAGTGCTGGTTTGCCTTGAAACCCTGCAGCTGGGGCTGCCAGCTCCAGCCTCAGGGGAGGGAGCAAGCAGCTGAGAGCAAGAGAACTCCTTCCTCAGAGGTGTCAGCTCAAGCAGGTCTCCTGGAACCGTGCCCTGTGCTGTCAACAGCAGCAAAGAGCAACTGATTTCTCTTTAGAACTAGTAGCTTAAACACTTCAGTAGTTATTAAGTATATGGGAGGTTAGGAAGAGATCTTTCAGAACAAGTGATCTGAAAATTTCTTTAGCCAAACATCTGATTTTAAAACTGGTTTAATTTTTTTGTAATTGAAAATATAAGATCTAATAGAACTATTAATAGACTTCAAAATCATGAGCAAAAAATTCAGTTTATGCAGAAAATGACGTTTAAATTTCTTAGCATTTACCAGCCAGTCTCCATTGCTTTGCTAGATGGAGGGAGGTAAACACAACGCTTGCTTCTACACAAAATGGCGCAAAGCGTTTCCCTAATAGGGAAAAAGGCTCAATGACATTTTCAAGCTTCAGAAGTATCCTGAAGAAGGTTTGAATTTATGAAACAAAAATTAAAAAGGAAAGCTATATTATAGACATCTTTGCAGACTGCTGTGTGTGCGTAAACCAGAGGAAAAACAATGACATTCTTCATGAGGCTACTGCTGACAAATGTAAAGCAAGATAAAAARATACAAAGCACTGAAACAAACCCAGAACTATACAGAATTGAATTTAAGAGTTCCAAAATCCTGATCTTTAATAGGAGTTACTCTTTCAACAGCCTCCAGTATTTGACAGCAGGACTKACCTTTGTTGGAAAAGGAAATTTTGATGGTTCAGTTTTGCATGGCGTATGAATAGCAGTCAGTGGAGGAGGCCAAGAATGGGTCATCTCCTATAACCRGAACAAGAAAGAAAAGCTATTAACAAAATAAGCTAATAACAAAATAAAAAAAAGCCAAGATTTCAAGTTACAATCTTGATTCAAATGGTAACCCTGTCTCTCAGTTTTCAGTTCATTGTCCACACTTCACTAAGCTTTATATTCAAACCTTAATTTCCCAAATGTGTAACAAAGATTTTACACATAAACCTAAATCTTAAATTGCTACCCAKGAGAACAGATAGTTAAGCCATAATAACAAGCAGAAAGGCATAAATCAATAAAATTGGTTGGCCTGAACTTAAACTGCGGTAGAAGTCAGAGTCCGATCATTTCAGACTGTGAAGAGCACACGTAGGATACAGGGGTAGAAAGAAGCAGCCTAGGAAAGGGAAGCCTATAAAGTTTGAGGAAAAAGGGGAAAATCAAATGCCTGAAGCTGGAAAGAAAGTGCCTTGTATTCTCTCAGAGCATCTCCAAAGACCATGGAGTACTGAAGGTCAGAGCAAATGGTAAGCCATGGAGATGCTCAAGGGGAATCTAATGTTTCTTTTGTGATAGTAGACATACGACCAGGGGATCACGTGAGAGGTAAAAAGACTTGAGAAAATAACCTAGGTAGAACAGAAGGGAAAGTTCTGCCCTGGGGTAGCAAAAAAATGACTATCATCTAAAAAGATATCAGAATGTAAGGACTGTATTTTGGTGGAAGAAATGGGTAATTCTGGTTAGGTGAACAGGGAGGTGGCCCAGAAGAACAGGAACGCAGTGAGGATACCCAGCAGATGACGCGCACACCCAGCAATGCCCAGTGCCCAGCTCGCACACAGCTCTGCTTCCAGTTTTCCCCGGTCTGCCTGCGCTAGAGGAGTAATTGAAGAGCCCTCCTGTAACATCTTGAAGCCAAGTCAATTTAAAAGGCACTACTCAACTGCAGAGTACTTTCYACCTCCTTAGTAATGTTTGTATTTTCAACAAATAAGTTATGAACAAAAGCACAAAGAACTTACTTTCAGAATTTCATCCACGCAGCTCACGTCACCAGATGCTGATGCCTACAAATCAAAACTCAAGATTAACGTCTCCTAAAGCAAATTTTCCTTAAAACATCCCAGGGGCTAGAAACAGGTAAAAATAAGCTTCAGTCCTCATCATGATTCATATGGACTCTATATAGATACAAACAGACCTTGCTAATTCTTTTCAGCAACATTAATTTTAATATCATAGATCCATTTTTTTATGGTATGAGTCACATCCACTTATGAAAAGCAAATACATGAGATCTATAAAACTGCCACAATAATCTCTTACTTTTCACTTGACAGTTAAAGTGATCATAGGCAGTCAGGGATATTAAAAACTTCTAGAGAGAGAGGAAAGAGAATTGTAGCTTTCAATCATTTCCTGGAAGAAGCCACTGGATAATATCTGAATTCAAATGCATGACCGTGAATAYACAGTAACGACAAACTGCATTATGAGATAAAACATACATTACAGCATGAATCTATAAACAGCAATAACTATGAAACTATGGATCATCTGCATCCCTAACTGCTACAAGCAGAAAGGAAGCAAMGCTACTATACGATTCTCTGCACCAGCATTAGCATGTCAAGTCTTCAGGAATAAGAAAATAAGTTTATTTTCAGCTTTCCTTACCTGTGTCCTGGATCTTATTTTGCTATTTGTTGAAATCCCAGGAACAAATGCTTTTCTCTAGCTACCACAATTCAAGCAGTTAAACAGGAGATGCAATGACATTTTATTATTAAGAAAGGCACTCTCCTTGTAAGTGAGCTGTAGTCAGGGTCTGTGCCTTAACGATTCAGGAATTACCAAATCACTAAAAGTTGTTAACCCAATAGTATTTTGTATCCAGCATACCTGATACAAGTTCTGGTGTGCTGTCCAATTTGGTGTGCTTTAGGGTTAGCTTATTTTCCCTAGGTGAAGGTATAATAATCACATCTAGTAATTGCTACACACTTCAAAAGAAAATCTGATATATGCAGATAGTATCACTAATCTAAGACAACATGGCTCCCAGTAATGACAATATATATATCTAGCTTGTCAAAATATTTGTGMATATCCTACTATTTCACTAACTTCTGACTACAGAAATACTCTACGAAAATTAGCCTCTCTGGGTTAAGTTAGCCTTTCTGAATGTCTCATACCCTTTATTTAATACAAATCACAGTATCCATATGGAAGAAGCAGAAGGAAAAAATTACTTCTGTACATTCCCCATTTAAAATACAGGCCTTTACTGCCTAAGTTTAAGATGCTTTGTGTAACAAAAAAAAAAAACCAAACCACCCAGTGTTTACTAAAAACTACATTTCAGTTATGTAGATTGGGATTTTAAAGAAGCTGGAAAATCCCAGCCCAAAGGGACTTACATTTAAGAAGCCAGGAATCAGACAGCAACTTACATCTAGTGGTTGAGAAGGTATTTTCAGCTTGGTTAGATGTGCTTTGCTGCTAGGCTTCAGCTCATTCATGCTGCTGCTGTGAGTCTGACTACTGTAGTGTTCGGAGGATAACTTTGGTTCCATGGATTCCTGTCCATCCATCGGCCTTACGTACGCAGTGGGTTTCTGTAACATTGAACTGGACTTGGACATTAGTGAAGGTGGAAAAGACTGATTAGAGTGTTGTCCACTTGAAAATGAGGGTACACGGGAGGGAGAGTCCCAGTTGGCATCAGGATCCCGGGGAGATTTTGAACGTTGATGTTCTTTGCTGTGGTGATCATTTCCATGAGATCTCGAATGGCTGGAGCTCAACGAAGAAACAGCAGATGGTTTTCCAGGGCTGGAAGAACGGGGTTTGGAGTGTTCGGACCCATGCTGGCTTTTTTTGCGGCTGCTGCTGCTACTGTACGAGTCACGGTCATGCCTCTGGCCACTACTGCTAGTGTGATTGCCACTGCCACGCTGACTACTATGTCCGCTCTGTAAACCCGAGGACCGTTTCTGAGATTGCGAGGAAGTGCTAGGTGCTGGTCCTACCGGAGTCCATTTGCTGCTCTGATGTGAGCCAGTATTATGTCTCTGATCACCAAAGAAACTTTGGTTTGATTTTTCATCTGGTGCTGATGTTAYGGTTGGTTTGGGAATTACAACAAGCTTTTGCAGGGATCTATCTCCTATAAGATCCTCCATTTCATCATAATTACCAAGCATGCTCTGAATACGACTAGACAATTTGTCTTCTTTGCTGGTCTGTGAAAATAATTTTAACAAATAATGCTTTAAAAAAAAAATCACAACTTCACTTTCAGTTAATTGATTTGACAACTACTTTAGTGAGTCTAAATTTCAGGGCTAAAATCATCGCTAGCATTCATGTCTTTTTTGCCATTGTTTCCAATTCCCAATTTAGTTCTTAACGCAGTAATTTAAGCTCCTAAAACATAAGGAAAAGATGTACTTCAGCAGCAGGAGCAGCTGAAACAGCACTAATCAGTGCTTCAAATAATGCATTGGTGAGCTGGATGCAAGTTTAAAAGTTGTAGATGCCTACTGTCACCTTAAAGACTATTTCTCTAATACAGAATGCATTAGTCCTAAAAACTTTTAATTAACAGTAAAATAAAATCAGCTTAACCTTACCACTGTACATAATTTTTCACTGGTATTTATACTGGCATAATTCTTGTTGCCAACAGTTATAGGGGTTCTTTCTTATATAACCAGTTTSTTTTCCAGATCAGGTATGCTGTATCATTACCCACGCATCCCAACCACCTTTAGTTAACTTCATACATGTGGGATTTGGTTATCAAGCACAGTAAAGTGATGGGAGGACAGGAATAAAAAAAACCACATTTCTCAACTTTCCTCCTGCAGGAAGACAGTTTTCAGTCACAATGTTTTACCTCTTGCAAACCAGCTGAAATTGTGATAAGGGCATGGGTTTGCTTTCAAAGTGAGTTTTGAGCTACATAATGAAAATCTTAAATGGTACTTTTTTTTTAGCTATCCCAGAATTAGGTTATTTTTTCCATTTCTGTTCAGCAAATCAAACCTGGAAGGAAACCTAGGACAGGTTTAAAGCTGTACGAGATCATAAACAGAGTCAATTCCTTCAAAACAAACTAAAAAATTAGATACAAACAATCAGCATACCACTTAAAGCTGGTAATTCTATCATATCAGGCATTTCAGCATTTAAAATTAACCTCCTGATTAAACATTCTCTTTCTGAACTTATTCAGGTCTGGATTACATTGACTGAAGGTGAGAAAGTTTAGCAACAGGCTAAAGCACCCAAAAAAAAGTAATTTGGCATGACACAATGGACAGTTTAATTGTTTTGAGTCACTGTAGCAAAAGCAGAAGAAAGCCAAAAAATTTTATGGTTTTATCATCCCTTTTCTCACTCGCTGCAAAGCAGCMCCTCCTTCGTACACATTACTATAAATCTGCAGTAGAGCTGGTTAGTAACTGTCCATCCTTACTTTCAAGCCCTGCTTAAATACTTGGTTGACATAAGAACTATGGATCTAAATAGAATGCAGATAAAAATAAATTTAAAATATGAATTTGCATATGACCTGCTATAAAAACTGCATTTGTAAGAACCACATAAACTCACAACTTTGTATGGTTCAGCAAAGAGAGGAGAGTTAGGTGGAAAGGCTTCTTCACCCTGTTGAATTTCTTGATTTCGCCTTTCCCTTTCTTTCATACGCAGCACATTCCGGTCTTCACGGTTCATGTTGCTACAAATAAAAAAATAATTTCTGATCACAGATGGAAACGAGGAGGGACGCAAGCACACACAGCCCCTGTACTTGTTTTGCTGAAAGAATGATCTCGGTTAAGAACGCCCTGTTGACTGTAACTCCTCAAAACTGAAAAGATGTTTGTCCAGTTTAAGACACCTCGCGCTTAGAAGAGCTATAACCCACAATCTACAGCTAGCTTCTAACAGGGAAAGTTTATGCAGTAATAAAAAAAAAGGAAAAAATCCACAAAGTCCTCAGGCAAGTAACTTATTTCCAGCCATTTCACCTGCTTGAATCATTTAGCTATTTCAACCCACGCTGTACATCTCCCATTCATTTCTAAAATACTTTTTCTCCTCCACATCCCCCAATGTTCTGCAATTTTACTCTCTTATCCCCCCACCTATTCAGAGCCTGACTTCTACTGTAGATTTAGTTCTATTTTTGCTGCTGACATACCTGTATTAGCACCCATTCTCCAACATACTCTAACCTCAAGCTTTGATGTTGTTTCCAGGTCTCCCTTCCTCCCTGACTCCCAGAAGACATTTCCACTCAAAGCAGTAATTTCAGTGAAGTTCTGGCAATATTGCACCTTTTGCCTTAGACCATACAGTGTTCTCCTACTGCAAAAATGCAGATTAAGAAATTGCCAATCTCCCCCCTCACAAATTTTACTTTGCAGTTTGGTCTTGCTGCTGGAGTTAACAGAAATACATCAAACTGCTGCAACACACACAAAAAAAAGTTGGAAAAGTTTCCCTTTGAGCTTGATAAAGCATTGGGACTTAAAGGAGTAAACAAAATAAGATTATAAATAAGGTGGTGCTATCTCTTTTAACATGTGCTATACTTCATATCAAGAGATTTATAAATGTGCCTTACTGATCTGCAAAAAGTATGGTAGGTGCTTCCAGGAAAGAAATAGATGTTCTTCCACATAATTTGCAGTCTAAAATGAAAATGTTGTCTGCTTAGAAAATCATTATTTCATGTTTTTAGACAGCTGCTTGATTACTTAAAATAAAAAAAATTGCTACAGCATTACTTTGCAAGCTATGCAAAACCAGCTATTCCATTCCAAACAAGAAGACTTCAACCTATCACTCAGGTTTTAAAATTAGTTTTTTTCACCTTAATAACATTTTTCCTCTTACTGTAATTTCTTACTCATTTGGCTTCATTTTGTCTACTACTCTGAATATAGTGAAATCTAAGAGGATGCCAAAACCAGAATAAAACCACAGTGTAAGTTTAAATCTTTGATGCTTTTTAAGGCGACAGGTTTGTTKTATTTCCCTGCGTTGTAAACATTTGCATTGTAAACAAGGTAAAAGCATTACCATAATCCAACTCGATGCTGASATCAAGCCTATGAATACAATAACTTTTAAATTATATGTGAAAAATCACTTTTTTTCTCCAGTTATCCTGTAATCAGCTGAACTCATGTAACTGCAAATGAACATCAAGGCTGCCTACTGAGAGAGGGACCTGTACGCTGGAACGTGGCAAGAAAACTACCTGGATCATTTTGACATTAATGGCAAACTTGTTTTAAAAGTCTGAGGCTTCAAAAGCTTATTCTTCAGACTGCAGCCCAATTTCTTATACATGTAGGATTTAAACGGAGAAAAAGATCAGATTTAATTATAGATACTGATCGGTTAAAGCCAACTGGAACAGTTTGAATCTATGCCATTTTACTATTAAAGGCAGAATGTGAGGCAAGGAATAGGAGTACCCTATCTGAGTTGTTCATTCACATCAATACAGTAAGATTGTGAATTATATACAGCTGTACACTTACAAGATTATAATCTTAACTAAGAATTTTACATCTACATTTTACAAATAGAGGGTTAAATACTAACAAAGACCTTTAGTATTTTTTACAGAGACAAGCATCATCTTTCAAAATTGTATCAACATTTACTGTTACTCTTGGGACTGAAGAAAAAAAAAACATTTGTACGAACACTGTCACATGAAAGGAACATTATAGGAAAGATCCACTTGAGATCTGAGCTGGAGCAAAACCAGAGTTGATCTGGCTATACCTGCCAGGTCAATGCAAAATTAGTAATCAGAAATATACCAGCTAATCACATCTTTTACCACTCCTCCCCAGTCTTTTGTAGTATAGTAAATGGTAAATAACTTTATGGGTAGTAATTTTGACTGTATGGGGTTTAGGGGTTTTTAACTATTAGAGTCAATAATTTGAACGTGATCCAAGTTAGACTTGTTTCTATGTAATCTTCTAAATCTCTACACAGAGATATTTTAAGTGCCTACAATGTGTACTAAGCTATTAAAATCACACTAGCATTAAATGTGTAAATAAATGAAGTTAGCGGGGCTTTCTTAACTCTGTACCTCAGACAACTTTTCCCACTCAAATTCGTATCTTCCACAGCCACGAAATGTAACAGAAGATAAATTTGCCTGTGTTCAGGAAAAGCAAGCAGTAAAGGTACTTTGAAAAGCAGAAGACTAAGGCACGCCCTCTAAATCAACATCGCTAGCAATTAACTTCAGCATAATGG
This sequence comes from Oceanodroma leucorhoa, assembly GCA_030449065.1. NCBI lineage: Eukaryota > Metazoa > Chordata > Aves > Procellariiformes > Oceanodroma > Oceanodroma leucorhoa. The sequence goes on from JASVER010000039.1 coordinate 3,026,151, forward strand.
AAACTGCAAAACCAAGTTTTCAGAACACTTATAATTATAATGAACTTTTAAAATCCACTATCCAAAATTCTACTGTGATCTACTGTGATCAAAGTTATGTACTATTTGCTGGTCCTGATCGAACTTATGTACTATTTGCTGCTGCTCAGTTTTTTTCGCCCCAAGTCAGAGCAGCCCCGTCTCACGCTGGCACGAGAAGCTCCGTTCCCTCCCAGTGTCATCGCTGACTGGTGGGATGGAGCTCTGCCCTGTCACCACTCCCACCACCGCTGCAGACGCAGCCAGAGCTGCACGGAGCCAGAACTGCTTCTCCCTCTCCCACATCCACACCCGCTCCCCCAATTTAAACCTTTTCCCACAAGGTAAAAGAGCCCGGAGCTCCTGCCACCCCTACCCCACCCTCCGGGCAAGAGGACAGCATCTCTGCTTCTCCCACCCTGCACACCAGGCCTGGAAGTGGAAGATGAAGAACTTGTTGACCTGTACCTGCTGCTATCAAGAGGATCCTGCTATAATTTCCCTTTCCCTCTTCCTGGGAGGCCCGAACGAAAGTGTGAACTCCTAGGAGGAGCAGAGCCAGGCTAAGGGAGAAAACTAATGCCCCCGCAGCAAGGACCAAAGTCACCTTAATTTCCACATCTGGGGAAAGAAAAATTAAAAAATTAAAAGAAATTAGAAAACAGGCCTAAAGCACAGCATAGTATTTCCATTTTTAGAAAGTCTAATTCTATATGGTTTGAGTCATTATTTTTGCAGTTAGCCACGCTGTACTCTGCACAGTCCATTTAGTACGTGACTTCACTACACAACTGACTGTTCCAATCTCGTGCCTTTTCTCCAGCTCAATACGAAGAGTTGAGAGAAAGAAGGAAATTCAGCAGGAAATTCACAGAAACGTCAGACACAAAATTCACTTGTGCTTATTCTTTAACCACTGTCAACTGCTGATCTAGATGTACTGAGCAATGAACTAGTCGAGCGTGATTCACATCATCCATACCAGAAACACAATTTTCACTTATCGTTCCAACATCTTACTAAATCCTATTTGGTATTTCTGTTCATCCCTAATCCAAAAAGGGCATGGCTTTGGCTAGAGTTCACTCAAGCAATCATCATCCTGGACTTTATAACTCGCGTTAGGAAATTTCAGCGCGGCTGCTGGCCTGCCCGCCCGCTGCAGCCTTCTCCGGCTTCCCACCTCCCACTCCCTCCGCTCTGGGGCAGGAGGACAGATCCCAGGTATGGGACTTTTGGACCACACTTTCAGTTTAAAAACAAACAAACAAACCAACCAAAAAACCAACACACCCACACTGCCAAAGTTTTACTGGCAACGCTGTTAAAGGGAAGAGGACCTTGGCCAATCCCTGGGTACAGGCGTGGGACTAAGCCTACTTCTCACCCTCTTGAACCACATCAGGCATCCGAGAGCCTGTCCTTGCACAAGTTCACCAGCACCCTCACCACCAGCAGCATCGCTCCCTCTTCCCAGACACCGTAAGGCAAAACCATCAAAGGCGAAGGTCCCCCCGAGGAACCCTCCACACGCAGCCTGTCAAAAGGTGATCCAAAACCACCACTTTTCAACCAGGCATTAGTGGATCTTCAAAGCATGTTTACAACACCTTGACTTCCTTCAAGACATCCTCATTTAACTCAAGGGCTTTTTTCTATCTGAATTGGTTTCATAAGCAAGACAAATCAAACAGTTCATTTATCCAGTGCTGGTTAATTGGCTGTGATGAAACACAAATTTTGTTTGACAACATTTGGCCATGAACGATAAACAGTCTTCAGAGAGAACACACAATATCTAGCGCTTCATGCAGGGCACACCCAGCTGCGTGAAGCGCAGACAACTCAATTTTTTATTTTATTTTTAAAAGGAAGAAAAAAAAAGCTGGAAATCCTGCTTGTAATAAGGAATATGTTTTCAGAAGGCTTTTAAAAATACCAGAAACTGCCTTAATGCTGCATCCAACTCCCTCCCAAAGATACCTGTTACTTCAAGTATTTTTCTTACTTGTACCACGAATAGCAAGGAGCATCTAAGGAGTCGGCATGGCATGCTTCTCCCAACTTGCACGCTGAGTATGCCATCGCTACTAATCTCGTCACTAAAATCACATACAGAATCCTAAAATGCTACTCTGTCAGCTTTTAATACAAATGCACTCACATAAGAGCTGTTAAAAAAGGGAGAAATTAAAAAATAACTGCCCCGCAACAACAAAACCCACCAAAAACCCACCAACACACAAAACAGGAACATGCTCCAGTGTCGTCAAGAACTATTTAATACTTATCACATAAAAGTGAATGCATAGTCTTAACTTCCAGCTCTCTGTGTAAAGAAAAAAACCCTGCAGGTAAAAAAAAAAAAGTAACACTTCCTACTAAAATGACACAGTTTTGCACAAAATAGTATGCTTCTCCAGGTACAGTTTAAAGGACAATCACAATGTCACAAACACAGAAGCACTACAATCATCAAAGTCGTCTTCATAGAGTTCTATAACACTGAAATAAGGAACAAGACTAAGAACAAGAGTTTACAGAGAATTCAAATAATATTCATATGTGTCAAGAAACATGAAAAAACATTTCAAAAGGACGAAGCATTCCACTTTTTTACAGAATTTCTTACAAATACAAACCAGTGATTCACCATTAACACAAACATAAATGTTTCTTTTTCCTGTAATATAAACATAAATGTTTCTATCCCACCCTTCATGTCAGGGATTCCTTCTGCACATTCAACAATGCGATCATAAAGTACTGTTAAGAGCTGGACATGAACACCTTTGTACATACTGTGAGGGTGGAAGAGCTCTAAAAAAAAAAAAAAAAAAAAAAAAAGGCAAAAACCAAACCAAGTTGGCTTAGGTCAGGTTAATGTTTGATGAGAACTACCAGGGAGGGCAGAGCTCACAGTTTGCTATAGGCACGTCTCCTTCCTACTCAGCTACAAAACACTGCAGAAATCCCCAAAAAAGCCTGGACTTGCTGCTGCTTCTCAGATAAATGAGCACAAATCCTTCACCACCGTTAGTCGAGAAAAATTTCACAGTACTTTTTGGAAGAGCACTTTGCTAATTCCAGTGTCTCAGTCAAGTAACGATGCAAGTAATTGCATCCTGCTCCTTAGTTTTACCTGCCAGATTCCTCCCTTCATTCCCCAAAGCTGTATCAGGTTACCCAAGTATCCGCCAGCCAGCATCTTCTACTTGAGAAGCCACCAGACCTCAATGATGGATTTAAGAATTATAGTGATGATTTGTAACTCAACACTAACTACTGAAAAAGGACTTGGGGATCCTTTAGAACTAAAGAGGTTCTGTAAGTATAACATCTCATTAAACAAGTTCAGATGAGAAATGGGTATATTATTCATCATACATGAGATCCAGCACATAGAAGCGAGGACTGCATTTTGACTAAGGTAAAAGTTAACACCCAGCAACTGGATTTTAGAAGCCAAATTAAGGAGGAAACTTCAAACTGGCTGCAAGACAGCCCATTTAGAACCAAGTTTTAAGTCCATTTCTAAAACAAACTACTAAAATAGCTTAAAATTGTTTATATCCAGGAAGAATATGCAAGACTGGTTTGATGTAATTTACTCAAGGGATCTTAAGAGATCCAAAACTACCCGTTCTTTAAAATGTCATATTTTTGTGCAAAAGTATTACAGGGTAGTGAAAACGTCTGGTCCCCCCTTCTCCCTGATTAACCTTATACAGGCGTCAGTTTTATTTTGTGTCACTATCAAGGACAAGCTCTAACGATAAAGCCATGACTGCAGGTCATCCTTGGTTCAGCACAGAAAACCATGAAGGGACCACACTGCACCACCCAGACTCTTCTGCAAGGTTGGTAGCTCCCACCCGAAGAGCTGTTCCAAAGAAGTAGTCCCTATCTCCTCTGAAAATAAGCAGACCTGAGGCTATCGGCTCTGCCTGTTTTTCTTTTTTCTATCCCATTTATGGACAGAAGAGGCAACAGCTGCCTGGCTCTCAGAAACAAAGTTCCTAGCTCTTTTTCTTTGTAGAGAGCAGAGCTGCTCACAGGACATCAACTTCAGTCCCTCCTTTTTGTCCCGTCTCTTCAGAAATGGTAGAGAAATAGGGAAGTCTAGGAAGTGACAGCACAACTCCCTACTCTCTCCTCCTCTCTCGGTAGATGCAAACAGCCGAGGAAGGTTCATTCCTCCACCAACTGTCCCCCTCTCTGCCGCAAAGCAAAGGCACACGCGGATGGCACAGATCCCACAGAGGAATGACCCAACAGTGGCGTTACTGACTCTCAAAGGAAAAGAATATCTCTAAAATTGAGCGCTGTGATACAACGAAGCCATAATCTACTAAAATTGTCATTTTCTGCACCCACCACAACACCAAGTCAGGTAAGACAGAGGAGCCTCAATGTACTCTTGTTACCAATGACCGATCCTGAGCCAGAGGAGGGAAGGTAAAGCTCATTTCTGCTGTTAAGCGAAGCAGAATTTCAACGTTGCCTTCCCAAGTTTTTGCATTTCTATTTGCTTCATCTCGCAATACCAAAACTACTTTCAGGGATACGAGGCTTTCTTAACAAAAGCAATGATATTCTTTTTAACATCATCTGAAGCTCGAGCCCTGACATCCTACAGTTCAGAAGATAACAAAACCAAAAGCACTGCAGTGCAGACTGAACTTAAYGGAGCTCTGCCATCCACTGGGAACACAAACTTGTTTCTCAAGCAAATCTCAACTCAGCAAACTTCAACCCAGTTCAACCTCACACTCCAACAACGACATTCTCCTCATCCTTTCAACTCCCCACCGCTGGTAGCTTCTATAATTTGCACAGWGCAAAGATGGAGCATCATGAACACAAAATTTTTACATGCAATCTTTTCATGTCCACACAGGCTAACCAAAGCATATTCTAATACTGTTTCCCAACAATATTCTGCAGTTTAATTGGGCAGAAACTTAATAACCAAATTCCTGTGCCTACATGTTCTTCTGTTTAAACTTTGAAGCCAAGACAATTGGTGTTTAAATTTTATTAAGCAATAGTTATTCAGACATCCAACATTAATCTGGCTATTATAGTTCTAACTTCCTCACATTAATTTATTTTCATAAAAGGCATCATTACATTTGAGTGTTATAAACTCTACGATATTAGGATTAAGAAAGGATTCACTTCACAGAAATTCTCTGATAAATATGCTCTGTATAAGATTTGAAACAGTAGACAATGTTTTAATGAGGTGCCATCTAAACTAGAAGTGAAAACACAAAGGGAAAAATCACATTCATTTCAACATTCACATCTTTCTCCCATCTTAACAGAACTACAGAAAAAGCAAGGTGAGAAGAAGTTTATGACATACATTACCCAGGTTTAACTGCCATTTCCTCCAGCCTTACTGAAAGACCACGTGTCTGCACTGCCTCACAAGACATTTATCTCGGACTTCCTATCACAACGAAGGTTCGCGCATTCTGCTGCATAACATACTAAAATGAACATCAGGGTTTGATATAATAAATTCTGCCACTATATAAACCACTTAGGTCTTTTTTAACTGCTCACAGGAGTAAGGTGTCTTCCACATGACAATGCTATATAAACACTGATAGCATCTCTGCCTCTTCCCCTTGCTCTTTCAAGCACAGCTTATTTTCTAAACCCAATTTTTATTTGATGCATCTTCACAACACAAGTAACAGTAATAAAATATTTTGGGGCTATTAATACATCTTCTGCCCAGCTCTACTTGGTACTTATAAAGCAAAAGCCAATTTTTAACATTTGAGAGTATAGTATAGGTATGGTTCCAAGTCCCTGGTCCAGGGCAGATGCCCAAAGCAGCTCCCACCCCGTGTCGTGCTCCTGCCCTGCACCACTCTCCTGGTTGTGGTGGCACAGTCATTTATTGGAGCTGATTAAGCTGAATTAGGGAAATCTGTGCAGGTTCAAAATAGGTATTTTGGGGGCAGGGTTATTTTTAAACACAGATAAGTTTGAATGCTCCATGGCCCCCAAAACAGTCTTATCGGCATTAGACAGGAGGAATAAGCAACCTGTTTAAAAAAAAACAACAACAAAAAAACCTAACAAATAATTAAAAAAAAAAMCAACACAAAACAAAACAAAAAAAAAATCCACAGAAGTCTCATTAAATTGCTGCCTATGTTTTTTGCATCGCGGTGTCATAGGTGGACTTTGTCTGCAACAGTTGACAAGCAGCGTGGTTGTGACCGATGAAACAAGAGCAGAAGGACRCTGGAGAGCATGTTGGCAGACTAGCCAGTGTTAAGGAACTTCACCATTTTGTGATTTAACTCTCTTCAGAAACACAGGAAAACACTCGAGGTATGCTACAGAAAGACTGAGTAGCACAACAAAGTGAATTACGTTTCCAGACTGTTACCAGAACAACCAAAGGGAGTGGAGGGGAAGCATCAAAAAGCCAACTGAGTCCATGCATGTAAATATCTTTTCAAAAGTGATGGCTTGAAGTCACATAGCATCAATGGACCCCGTTAGCAGTTATGGTATTTCCAGGATTGCTTTGCATTTGGAAAACTGGAAGGGTTCAGAGACTTCTTAAAATCCACAATTTTGAGTACCAGAAAAGAGAGAATAAGAATTTTAACTCTGACTCCCAGTTTTCAACCCTAATTTGTATGCAAAACGTTTACCAAATTCCTCACCATTTGCTACCTGCCTAAAAACTGCTATTAATATGTGAATGACATGACAGCTCTGAGACYTGGGATACTTTCTGATAAATTTAAAAAGAAAGTTTTAAGTTAARTACACTAAGATGATGAGAGCGCATATTAGTCAAACTTTGGAAAAACCTACTAGAGTAGAGGAGTATTTAAGATTTGCAGACAAAGCAAAAAAAATTTTAAGCAAGAGGAAGGGACCAGAACTAGCTGCAGAGGTAAGCTGAAATTCAGCAGGAAAGCCACAGCTTTGATGTGCAGTGCCTCCAAACAAACATTCGTAGAAAACGTTGGAAAGTTTTAACCTTTCATTCTACCTATTAAATACCATCGGTATTTTGTAATTCCTGTAAGCAGATTGAGAAAAACATTAAAATTTCAGCAGCCACTGAGTGTCAAGGCATTTAGTATAGTATCAATTACTTCAGGAAAACAGTTGATAAATGTTAATTTAGCTATATAAACCCTTTTAATAAAATGACGTTACCTTTTTTTCCCCCTCATGACGTTAAGTTGTTCCCCCCAAAAAAGTTCTTACAGCTTTTTCGCACTGTTCTGGATGTGGCCTTAAAACAAAAGTCATGCTGTTCACAGGTCTACCAGATTTAAGCACCAAAAAGAGACTGAGCCACCAAAGACACCCCRGACAGAACATGCCTTGCGCTGCTCCCCGTTTACAGGGATCCCACGTCCCAGGCAGGGCAGCCGGGAATCCAACGGTGCCTTTGTGGTCGTCCCCGCAGAGCACCAGCACTGCGCGTGTGCCACCCGCCGTCATCCGAGGACCGCGCAGTTACGCCACAGATGTGAWAATTATGAGCAATAATAACTATGAAGTATCTTCCGCAGAAGATACGTAAACAGTTTTTGGTCTACCCGGACCAAAAACTTAACTTCTGCATTCGATAAACTAGTAAAGGCATTGTGCAAGCTGGTTTTGAACTGCTGTTCCTAATGTATTTTTAACTATAAGCTAAAASACTTGACAGACATGAAACTGCAAAACATAGAATCATAGCAACATACCTAATTTAAAGTCAGTGAGACTGAATGAATCTTGCCACTAGAGAAAGAAGTTAAACTTTTTCTCCTATGAAGTTAAAGAAACACACAAGCAACCTTGCRAAAGTCTTGTCAAAATTCAGTTGCATTTCAAAACACTTAATGCAATAGGCCAGTTGAGTTCATACAGAGACTTTCAGCACGTCAGTTACAAAGCTTAAACCTGATTAACGTCTCTGTTAACGGACAAAACTGCTTTCAAGTGCTACAGAAATTACATGGCAAGAAATGTTTCTCATTGCTAAAGCTTCCAGGGATATGGTGGACAAACTAGCTTCAATTAAACAGTTTTGTTGCCCTTCTTAGGCACCTGGCACGGATGGCAACTCCTCATTGCTGGCTGAATTAACTGAATTCTATTAAGTACAAGCTAAGATGAATTTTTTTAAGGTATGATTCACTATTTACTTACACATAATAATTTAAAAAATATGAAGTTGTATAATGGGTTAAAATAAATTGTATAAATACAAAGTACACTCCTGCTAGCAAGAAATCACCCCGTCATACCAGCCAATGAGATTCRAATTTTGTACTCATCTTCTCTTAAACAGAAAACAAGATTAAACCACACCCATTTTTTAACCATCTTYAGTTTTCGAGTCTGTCAGTAAATCATGACTGAATGTATCTCAACGTTCCTCTGAGTAACTACACGCTGGCGAGTGCCGAGCAGAGAGAGCAGGAGGAGTGCCGTGCCACGGAGCGCGGCAAGTCCCTGCGCTCACCGCTGCTCCCGCGCCGAGCCCCCCACGCACACCGCGCTGCTTCCCTGCACCGGCAGAGCCAACGGAGATTGGATTTATCAAAAAAAAAAAACCCAAACAAACAAAAAAAATCAACACAAGCTATTTGGGCCTACTACGTAGGTGAAGAGGACACTGTGAAAACATCTTTAAATGTCAATTTGGTATGGATCTTGCTTCATGTGGCTACGAAAGAATGCAATTTTTTTCTTAAAAAAGAGGAAATTGGAGAAAAAATGAAGAAAAAAAAGTCCTTTTTCAGAAGGTTATTAGTGATTAACAAATTTAAGCTGAATACTACTTGTTAAAACTCTCTCCTAGTAAAACATATTTCTAGTAATTATTGGCTAAGAAGGTGACACAGTACAAACTTCTTACTTCTATTTTTTCCTCATTCAATATAATTGGTGCAGATATTTCAGCAGAAGCCATCCATCGCTCCAGRAAAAACCTTTTCACCCTTTGTCTTCTAAAGGCGATCTACACCATAGTTTTCACCATGTTAGATCAACATTTTAATRTGATGCTTATTTATCCTATCAGCATCATAAGGACAAAATTAAATATAGTAGTTCCAAAACTGCACCAGTCAATTTAAAATAATACATCAAGCAGGTACAGTGGCCATACTGACAGTGTGGATCAAAGGAGCTACATACCAGCAGGAGTCACTGACATWCAAACCACATGCGAACTGGAAGGTTTAATGGTAAATCTCAAACAAACAAACAGAGAACACCACCACCACCAGCCCCCCACCCACCCAAATATACAAAAACCTACTCACAACACACAAACAAAACTATCAGTAAGCTCTTTTCCACACAGGACCACCCAGCACATCAAAAAAAGACAGGAGATAGGAAAAATATCAGTCCATTTTATCTCATCTTGGCCAATCTTTATGCTTGAAGGCCCTTGAAGTTACAAGAATAAAATAGTATTAAGACATCTTTGTAAAATCAAGCATTTCTCAATCACAGCAACTTCCATTAGGTTACTATTCTTATTATGCCAAAACACAGTACAACTTGCTAAATTAAATTTACAACATGTTCCTCCATTAAGTCCTTTAATCCATTTCTCCATATTCAATTTTTCTGAAATTTTCATCTTAATGGTTCAATTTTTCAGATTTTGACTTTGACAAAGCAATTTTTAAATTATCTTTAAATAAGGAAATGCTTATGCTAATAGTAATGGAACACTGGAAAATGAGATTGGCACAGTTCTGATTTTTTTTTCCAGAAACTCTGGTTACTCCTCTGCCCACAAAATACATAACATCACACAAAAACTAAATTCCCATTTTGATGTGGCTTTTCTTGGTTTGATTCTACCCTCCCCTAYAGGAAAAATACTCCCTTAGTTGCTCTGCAGCCAAACTATACAAAGAGAATTGTGGACTCTTATCTCCTCATCCTACTGGCTTTAATGATTCGTGCACATCAAAGCCTAATTAAAACCATTTAAGCACTTCCATCACTGAAATCTCTTTAACGTCTTTTGGAAATTAAATTAAATGCAGAAACAAAAAAAATACATGTGAATGTACAAAGGTGTACAAATATGATCACCTATTGAGCTTTTATAGTAATGTTAGCATAGGTGGTGACATACATGGAAGTACACGTTTAGTATTTTGAAGCATAATTTATATAAAAATGTTGCAGACAACCAATATAAATATTAAATATTATTTAAAAACAGACACTTGCAACAGGATCACACTAACACTAAGGAAAGTGCATCCTAYGTTTCTGACTGTTCTACACAGCCTTAAAGCACCAGGGGAAGAAAGCACCGAATGTAACTGCCTGCTAGGGTGAATAAAGCTATCACAACTTGTTTCCAGATTTTCTGATGCTGGAGGACCAGTTACACTAACATTGCCTTATATGGCTTCAGGGTGGTTGTACATTTATCTATGAGTACGTGTCTATCTATGGGTAGGTGCCTACTACCTCGGTGGCTACACACTCCACGCAGCTAGAAGAGCAACGAAACACCTGCTCTGTTCTCCTCATATTTATTTGGTTTCTGTATTTCAAACACACTTCCATTTCTCACATCACTGCCTGATCACAGATCGCGATTCAACTCTCAAAGTAAAGATTCATACGTACCTGCTACACTTCAATGAAAAAGTAGGAAAGAGAGACTGTTGAATGGTGGGAAATATCAGCAGGAACCAAAACTGTTGAGGAAAGCATTTAATAGGGAGCAATTCACCTTGGTGAAATCTTRGAATCTGAACTAAGGACAAGTTTAAATGATTTTTCCTGTCTGAAGAGTATTTTTTAACTSGTCACTGGTTAGAAACACTACCTTCCCAATGTCTGGTTCTAAAAATCAAACATACTATTATTTTGTCCTTAAAACTGGAAAATGTACGTAAATAAAATGATCTGTGATCCAACTACAGTGAGATACCAAATACTCACCTCCGTTTCCTGGAGACTACAAAGTTACAGCACACTAAAACTTGCGTGCCTTTTCATTTTAACACCATATACAGTAAAAGCTACAGCGTTTTAAAAGCACTAAGTTTAGGGATCCACTTTGGTTTGACACATTCTCCGACACCGTTCCCAATCCCAGGAGAGCTACTCCCAGGAGCTTCAGGAGGGGCACCCGCATTTTCAGGGCTCCCTTCTGCCTCTCCACGAATAAGCCACTAAAAAGCTGAGGAGTTTTGAGTCCAGTCCAAAAGCCATGCGTCTTAAAGCTACTCTTGGAAACTGCAGATAATGGGGGAAACATCACTCCTTTGCAGGAAAATAAACACAGGGCTAACACTGAAGAGCAYCGCACCATTATTCTGGCCTGTTGTCTACTACGTCTAGTCTTTATGCCCCCCAATGTAGTACTGGGAATAAATAGCAAGAGACTGCTGTGAGGCTGCAGGAGTACACCTGTCCACAGGGAGAGATTTGGAATGATAAAACAGTCTGTCCTGAAAAACACGACCATTACAGGACTACAATATTAGTAAAAGTACACTCTCTATTTGTTTAATTATAAAACATGGAAAGCAACACGTTCAAGTAAATTATCGATAAATGTTATGACATGAATAAAAACTAAGATGAACTGTAATAAAGAGAGATCAATAAAAGGGGGCTATGAGCCCTTCAGTGAGGTGTTTTTGGGACTGGGTACTATAGCTCAATAGAAAGAAGTGCAGGAAAACTTTTCTTAATGAGCTGTTAACAGAAGAAAATTAGTTCAAGACTTCAGGGCAAGAACTTCTCTTATTCAATATTTGTACAGTACCGAGCACAAGGAGATTTTTTTTTCTTTATTTCCCTGTTGGCACCTGGCGCCTACTGCCAGTTAATAAGCCAGGTTTTACATTCATCAGCAAGAATTAATGAATCAAGTAAGAACAAGAGACATGACAACTCGAAGAACTASAAGCTAACGCACTTGGGGAGAAAATACAGTTCACTACATTAGGGAAAAAAGAGGTCTGAAACACAAAGTTGGAGAAAGAAGCTTGGAAAGTAGTAAGAATTTGAGAGCCTGGGGAGATGGCAGACACCAAATTAGACATGAGCGCATGAGGCAAACAACATCACAGCTACGGGGAAAACAGAATTTTGGACGGCACGTATGAAGCTGGCACGGAACCAGACAAGGAAGCAAGCCGAGCTACGCTGCAGCTATGTGCTGTGCTAGGCACCTCTAGATTTTCATTTCAGAGAGCACAGATACAATTATTCAAAATGGGAAACCTTAATTCAACAGGAATATGTACATCTAGTTCAAGTATCTAAAAAGATAATAAATCTGGATTCCCATAAGAGAAAAATATACCGTAAGAGAACAATACTACTTTAAAAATTCAGGCTGACTAAACTYACAAGAAAAGCTTTATGACAGGAAGGAACATGAGCCTGTGCAGTTATATTTCCTAAGCAGTGACAGAACCCCCATCATTTCACAAGCTGGAGAGCATCTTGTTAGACATTAGTAACTGCAGAGAAGGAACAATCCTGCAAGAGAAGGATAATTGCCAGATAAGTTCTTTCATCTTTAGTTTTGCAATTCTATGAACTTGATTTCTTATTTTAACACAGTTAGCAATATATTTTACATACATCTAACCCTCCTCTATCTAAATGTAATCTGTTAAAGTCTCCTGACTCATTTCCAGACAGTCCTTCTTCATCCTACAGCCTCTCCATCTCCCCACAATTTGGGGTGTTCTTTTCTCACTGTTTAGCAAAGATGACATCAACATCGCTTCTTTCTTGATACAAACTCCAAGACAGACATTAAAATCAAATGACAAGGAAGACAGGTGGATTCAAGTTTAGTTATTTCTTAGCTTCTGYTGAAGGTAACTGTGAGACTATACTAACATGAGAGAAAGGAAACATGCCTGTAGAACAAACCACATGTGAGTAACAATCTGAAATTATGTGGCCAAGAACAATTACTGCAGCAGMAAAGAAACCTCCAACTCACTAAGATCTCAAGACTATTCTTACATCCTCAGACAGGTAGACCCCAAATACGACACTGTGTGACTAACTTTTCTCCCAGCTCCACATACACATTGCTGCTGGTAGAGGCGGCCTCTTAAAAGATGCTCGTACTCTTTCCATACGCCCAACAAGGGCAAAATCTGCCTACAGGACAGCTGCTGATTTCATGTCTCAACTCTCAAGATTCAGCCTCAGACGAGTATCACCGGCTAATATTTCTACCCTCAACATTGTAGATTTCTGTTGATCTGGAGCAAAGAGTAAGAGTAGTAATGATTAAAAAACTCACACAACAAGAGGATGAGYAGGAAGGAAAGGAAGGGAGGCATCAGAAGCAGGTATGTGCAGTTATGGCAATTCTCATAAGCACTGAAAATATGGGTGGAAGGGACAGCAGTTTCACCATCACTTGGTCACAGAGTCCCGTCTGCTTCAAAAGATGCTGTGAAYTGCTCTCTCAGTCAGTAACGCGCAAGTCATATATGTCTTTAGTCACATCCGACATCCAGGAGTAACCACAGTGGAAAACAAAAGTGCAGCAGAACATCCTTGCCAGCAGCTGTGAGCTAGAAAAGGAAGAAGGAACTACTGCATACGTGCCAACTTATTATCTACCAACTGTAATGTCAAGACAGATTTCTGCTGCAACTATTTATCTACAAAACCTGAACAACRCAAAGTGTATGGCATTTGCAGATAAAAATATGTGGCATCTTCTCATTAAGTAGTTGGGTCATAACCATGCAAAAGCGTTTGTACATTCCAGCTTACTAAAAAGACAACCTAGAAATCCAAGTAACATTTCACTGAAGTTTTGTCACGCTCTACCAAGTTCAGATCATTTTAACTGRGAAGAATGCAAAACACACAAATATGAACTACTTTTTTTTTTTGGTTGCTGTGTGCCTTCTTGCACAAATACCTACCCCAGGGGTTCAGTCTCACTCTCTCAATGTTTGAGACATAGGAGAAAAGTCATAAAACGAGAACTGCAGAGATGTTTAAAGGGAACCTGAAACCCTTTTTGAGACTAGAGTTGAAATTTGCTGTTTTCTTTTGTGATTGTTAAAACTCTTCAACAGAGAAGAGCTTGCCTTTGCACAAAGCTGCAAACACATCGTATAGCAGTGAGGAAATAATAAAAATTAATATTGATACATTAATAAAGCCAAGATATTAATAATGCCAAAGGGTAACATTTTCTTTCTTGTCATTGACCAACAAGAACTTCATGATTACCATTACGAGCCATTGTATAACTCCAGTACAATACCCATATATAGCACCTACGTGCCCAAGACTGTATATATCACACCTTGCTGAGACAGACGACACAACAGTAGCGCTGTGAGTTTAATAATGTTTCTCTCATTAGAGGAGATAACAAAATGACAAATCAAGTCTACAACCACTCCTCCAAAGCACTTGACTAGACCCTATTTCACAATAACGCCCCCGGGCTGCAAAGCACTGTGTTCCAGTGACTTAAGAGAAGTATTCAGAAGTTTTAAAGACATGTAAGGAACTAGAAATATACCCATGAGGAGAAGTTCAGTAGTTAGAAGGGAGCTGGCAATAAGGTGACAAATAAAAGCACAGATTTGAGCAGAACAAGTTAATTYCAAAGACTACCGATGCTGAGTAAGTGCCTGTTCAGCTCACTCAGAGGCAAGTGGGAGGTCTGACTGACATCAGTGGAAACATGTGAACATTTAAAACTGTCAAGAGTCTTCATAAGTAAATGATCAAACAAGACCGTAATATGCCGAGGAATCGGGCTTGTGAAATAGAGGGGCCCACACCTGCTAAGCAGAGCTCTCTTTTCATTAGAACTTTATCTTTTCAGGCTGTATTTGAGATACGGGTATAAGCACTCTCAGTTTTCCCCCAAAATGAAATTAACCACTTTCCGATTTCAAGRAGTGAATGAAAGACACAGCAACTGAAAGCACTAATATCTGTATTACACGTCTCAACACTTTCTTGCTTTGTTTTGTTCACTGGAAAAAAAAAAAAGAAAAAAAAGCACTTGTCAGCCCAGGTTCCAGAAGCGCTAATCGAATGCTCTTTTGATTATGAAATATAACACGATCCTCATCAGGGATGATGCTTTACAACAACTATCCAGTCACTCACAAGGAGGATACGGTTGTGTGTCAATAACCCCGAGACTCTCCCTTCTCCCGACCTTTGGCAGCACCTACACGAAGCCATTTCCTATGACCACCGCAGCACCCAGCAGCACCCAGCCCTGCCCAGTCCATCCCCAGAGCGGCTCAGGGCCTAAAACGCAGAGAGCAAAGGGGAAGGAACAAAGCCCTAACGTCAAATACTGGGAAAGGATTAAACCCAACAGCTAAGAGAGGGGAATGCCTTGGCCCCATTAGCACGAAGAACCATCCCAAATATCTATTTTAACCGGGGCCACCCAAGTTTTGCTCTCTAGTGAGAGGAACACGCCGGGACAGGCCGGTGGGGGAGCGGTGCCCGGCACAGACACCCACCCCCGTTCCCGCCGGGTGTGTAACTCCTCCCGGCGTGTCACTCGCCATGTACGTGTGCGGGGAAACACCGCGGTCCCGCGTTTTGAAGCGGGAGAGATGCGCCATGAAGCGGGTGATCCCAACCGCCCGGAACCGCACCCCGGCGGGGCGTGGGGGGCCGGAACCGCGCAGGTAACGCTGGCACCGAGAGCCGGGCCGCGGCCGGGGAAGGGACGGTTCCGGGCGCGGGAGGGCGGGCGGGGAAAGCTCCCCGAGAAGTGAGCCGGGGGACCGGGGGGAGCAGAGGGGGGTCCGACGGCGACGGCTACCGAGATCCTGCCCTTACCGCCCGCCGGCGGGGACCGCCGCGGGGGTGCCGGTCTCGGCGGGAGGGCCTGCCCCCGCGGCGGGCCCCGCTGCCCCGCGGCCGGCCCCGGCGCGTCCCCACCCCCGGCCGCGTCTCACCTCCGTTCGCCGCTCCGCTAGGCCCGGATCATTTCCTGGCTGCCGCCACCGGCCCGCCGGGCGGAGGAGGGGGGGACACGAAGAGGCCCGAGGGAGCGGGGGCGCCGCCGCCGCCGAGTCACCGACCGCCCGGGGAGCGCAGGGGCAGGCCCAGCGCCCGGCGGGGGACGAGGCCCGGGGGAGGGGGAGCRGCTCACAGGCGGGAGGCGACGGCGGCTCCCCAGGGGTCCCGCCGCTCCATCGCGGGACGGGGCCGGGCTGGCGGCGAGGCGAGGTCGCGGAGGGCCGGCGACGTCRGCCTGGGCAGCCCTCGGCCCCTCGCCCGGCTCCGGCCTCCCGGCCTCCCTCCGCCCGTCCTGCCGGGCCGCGGCTCCTCCCGCAGCCGGGCACTCGCGCTACCCGGCAGCCCCCGCGCCGCCGCAGCCCCGCCGCCGCTCACGTGACCCGCCGACGGGGGACTCCGCGCCGCGGCCCCGCCCCCCGCGGCGGGCGTCACGTGGCAGGGCGCGGAGAGGGCTGGCGCGCGCTCCGCCCCCTGGCGGCGGCGGGCGGGGTCACRGCGGGCGCGCGGTGCCGCCGCCCCTCCGAGCCCCCCCCGCTCGGGGCCGGTTAAAGTCCGTTAAAATATCTCTCCTTCGCAAGCGCTTAAGTGTTTAAATATTGCCCTCCAGGAAAACAACCCCCCCTTTTTTTGTTAATCAACATTCCCACCCCATTTTAAGGGATTATTCGATAATGAATTCCCGTAAGACAGGACATAAAGCAATCATCGATAATTATCTACAAATAATTCCAAGCACAGACGTGCAGAAGCAGAATTCAATTTTTCCGAATAATTACTTCAGAGTCTTCCCCGCCCCTAGAAGCGCCCCAACCACCCCCAACGCCAGCCCTGGCCTGTCGCAGGGGCCGCACGCGGCAGATTTGCGCYTGAACCACCCTGACTCCTCCGTGCAACGTCCCGCTTCGGTTTATAATTCAGTTTTTCATCTCAGCGGAGCATTGTGTTGCCGGTTTTTGACCTAAAACAGAAGGATCAGAGCACAGCATTGAGAACTGGGATTGACCCACGGAAACGCAAGTCACTTCACAGAAGATCCCCCACGGACAACCCCATTGCACTGGCAATGTCACAAAACTGCCAAAATTGGCTTTAAAAATAATCCCTGAAAGAGGCTCTTTTTTAAAAACTTACAACTATAGTATATAAACATTTTTTAATTTAAACAAAAACTACTGCTTCCACATAAACTGATTCTGAAATGTACTGGAACATAGTTCTACTTTGGGTTCATATTTTAAAAAGTAATACTTTATGAATTTGTTTGAAATAGGTGAGTCAAGTGCAGCAGAATGGTGAAAAAAAACCCACTTTTTTTTTTGCGTAAGTGTAGCAAACTCCAGAATCTAAATCTTTTAAAAATATAGTCTCTGATGCTACGATTGCAGAGACCCTTCATACAAAAATGCTGTAAAAAGACAGAATAATAGTTTTAAGTCTAGAGCCAATCTCAAACAGTTCATAACTATATAAACTGGCAGTGAAATGTGAAGTTTGTTATGACACTGAAATATCACCAACACTATGACAAAACATGATCAAATTGGGGCAGAACCTCAACCCACCTGAAAATTAAATGCACCTGTAACTTCCCTACTTTATATGGGCAGGGAAGGCACAGGCAGCTGCTTTGAAAAAGTAACTTGTACTGTAAATAACAAAAGAAGAGAAAATAATAAAAATACCCTGTCTCAAAAGTTAAACATATTCTGGCATTATGTTTTGTATTATCCCCCCCAGCCCCTTACACATCTCAGTTAACAAGGTCAGGCTGTGAAGATCTGCCTCAGACACAACTGATGTCTTAGTGTCTGGATAAAGGCAGAGCTTGGATAAATATAATTTCATAATGCAAATTAAACCCATGGGGATGAGGTATGTTGAATCATTTCTTTATGAAGCAAATCCATTTGATAGCAAAAGTCGTATTTATTAAGGACTCCTCCCTAAAAAAAGAAAATAAATCCATCAATCTACGAGACTCTATAATACAATTTCATTGAGGGCACCCAAAAACCTGTTTCTGACTGACAGATGTTCAGTTTAATAAAGGCCTGGACTAGAAGATCAGGTTGTCTCTCCCTTCTTCTGCTCTCCCATCAGTTCGCAGTGTTTCTCCTTGAAATGCAATGCCTCTTCCTCAGGCTATTTTTTTACTAGACTGCATCAATTGCTTCCCTTCAATTAGCAATGGCAGCTTTACTTGTAATTGGAAGGACTAAAATTGAGGCTGTTCAGAGCTACGCAGGTCTCATGTAACTGCTTAGTAAACATAGTAATTTCTAGTTAGTGGGCTTTTTGAAAAAAAAAAAAAAAAGATCTTTTGTACTTAACCTAGAGCTTTGGAAGACATTAAAGAAATACCTTTCCCATTGAAAAAAGTTTGAATCAAAACATCCAGTAAGAAATCAGGATGTGATCTAGTGAAAGATGAACTGGCAAGGCTTTTGACAGGCTGGTGAGTTTTACRCTGTAAAATAAAAATATGTAGAGACAAATTAAACAAAGGGCAATTAAAAAAAMCCAACAAAAATAGTGTCCTTGAAATTAAACATTTWAAAAAAAATATCTGAGTACAGAGGGACTTATGGTCTCAGACTTAATCAGCAGCTGGCAGTATCAGATATCCAGTAAAAGCAGTAAGCCATCTCTTTGAATCTCCACTCCCAAGCCAACAGCAGACCAGAAGTTAAATTAAGATCTCCTTAGTATCATCGGTAATTATGTTACCTTATCCTAGCTCCTGCTGACAGAACCTAACACACACAAGCGTTTCCTTTTGTCTTTGTGAATGGACCCAATTTGTCTGACTGTAGACACCAAACGTAAACAGATGTATGAAGAGACCAACCCTCTGAATTTAATGACTAGCTTTAGTACTTAGTAGCTGTCTAACAATCTCAAACTTCTCTTTTCTTGGCAGAGACAACTTAATGGGGAGAAGTAATATCCTTGTGTGAAGCAATGCACTTCTGACGAAACCATCTACACACAAACGCCAGCRGCATTAAAGAAACGAACGTACAACATGGATGAACGAACGTCTTAACAGGATGGCAGAGGTAGTTGAGCCTTGATCCCCATCCTCTCCCTKCGGAACAACCGCCTGTTCCTCATCACAGTCCTCCTTCACATCCACACCGCTGCCGYCGCCCAGCTCAGCGCCAACCGAACTAAAGCCTATAATCTTCGTAAGACGGGACCTGCACCCAGATGGGCTCCGTGCCCCTCTTCCAGCAGTCCCCATACAACGCAGAGGCCACCGACAGCAAGCTTACCGCCAGCCCTGCTTCAGTCGTCACACACGGCTGGCTGGAACGGTTGAGATGGCCTAAACCCTGTGCTATAAGAAGCCCCATATTCCAAAGGGCTTCCACGTACTATTACTCTATCACTTACATTTGGATTTGCAGTAAGCATGAACTTAACAACTACTGTTTAATAATTTATTAACTTTTCCCATTAAATGGTACATTCACTCAAGACAACTTAAACAATTTTCTGGTAATTTTATTTACAGTCTGCAGAGTGTTCTGTAAAACACAGTAATGATTACAGACTAAAACACACAACATATATATTTTCAAACATTTAAATAAGCACAGTTTATTCAAAAGTAATTCTACACACTACTTTTTCCATAAAAATATAAAAAATAGTTTAGTTACTATATTTTACCTAAACTGAGATATTTAAGAATTCTTCCACATGTGATGCCCCCTCCCCAAAAAAGGGCACTCCAATGATAAGAAATTTAGGAGACTGCATCACAAATTATAATACTAATGCCAACTGCTTCAATCCACCAAAAGAACAAATAACTTTCAATTTGCAACCAGCAATACTTGTTCTGCAGTATGTCTGGATTTTGTTTTTGTTGGTTTTTTTTTTTTGCACTAACTTGCTTCTCCCATGCCAGATTTTCACAGACATGTACACACTATTACATAAAAATAATGGACTGATTGTACTGCAGACTATAATGCCAGTCACCATGTGCCCAACAACACGGATTGGTAATCTTGCATTACACAACAATTTTTTGCAAAAATATCAAAAGGGAAACAACTTCCTTTGGGACCTCTATTTAAAGGCAACTCCTTTCCTTACTGAGCATCCAGTGAAAATAGTGTTTTTCCTATCTCCTTGAAAATAGTGCCCATTTTTGTTTGTTACTACTATTTCTCTGGTTTTACTGACCATATTCTGTATGGAAAGCTAATGGAGTTCCAAAAAACACCCACTCGAGCCCTTCTCTCACTAGGATACATTTAATTTACAAAAAAAGGCACAAAGATGAAACTCCTAAGCAGCATCAGTCGTAATTCTTCCACTGTGCACTGCTCCTCTTTCTTACACAGACACTGCTGCAAGAGACACTGTGTGTCTCAGAAAATACTACAAAAACATGAGCTACAGAAAACAGGCGAGTTGAAAAGACTAAAGCCTCTGTACAGTACAAGTAGTATATTGATCATTAACAAATGAACACTATTTAAAGTTTTATGTTGCAGTTAAGACTCGACCTGGAAGCATCAGGAAAAGCCGTCAGAAAAAAAGCTCAGCAGCATATAATACATTTGTTAACAGTGAGATGGAAGGCCCTCTGTGTGCAACATTGTGCATTCAATTTCAACAATGACAGTGCTCTACAGCCAGCAGTGTAAAACTTTTGCTTCTAATAGTTTAGAGGATTTTCTAAATGTAAGTGAAGCTGTCATAAACAGAGTAGTAGCATATGATGCACAGCATGATCTGCAATAAAAAGCTTTTGCTTTCCAGCATGTAAACATCCAGGTTACTGGACCTTAGCTCATATAAACAAATCTGATGATAGATTTTTGAACTAAAAAAGTAAAATTTTCCATAAAAGGATAAACCACAAAAATACTCTTTCAGCAAGTCTCACGTGCCATTTAATACCTTTCATGTCCTATGAACAACTATGCAAAACATTTAGAAAGTTTTAGCAGTAGAAATGTTGACCAGTTAAACTGTTTGGCAACCATGTGCTCAAAACATCTTTGAAGAGCGTTATAATTCACTAAACAACAGTTCTAGACTGTACCACACTATTTCTTCTTCTTTTTCTTTGGTGGCTCATCATCAGAACTACTGTCTGTGCTGCTGCTGCTACTGCTGGAGGAACTGGAATCCGATTCGAACTCTGAAGAAGAGGAAGTACTACTCGAGGATGGAGAAGATGAGGAAGTAGAGGAGCTCTCATCACTGTCACTATCATCAGAAGAAGAAGAGGTAGAAGAATCTTCACTGTCAGATGAGGAATCACTAGCCGAACTGGCACTGCTACTGCTGCTGGAACTGGTCACGCTTTTAGATCTGAAATAAATACACGGATAAGAACAGGCTTGCTAGAGAGAGCATTCATTACACAGTGTTCTTTATACTGTGTTGTAATCCAAAGATCAATTATTTGGCCTGAAAATTTCCAGGCCTGACAACCTAAGACAAATTCCCGTGGGCCCTGCCCCCCCTTTCCAATTCTGAACGAATGCATTTTGGCCATTTGAGCAATGGCAGAGTGACACCACGTACATGAAGTAAGCCAAAACAGGACTACAGAAAATGGTTAAGTTTGAAAACTGGCAAGGATCTTGTTCATAGTAATGACTTGGCTAAACAGAAGAACAAGGCTGCAGGAGAAGTATGAATGTCCTGCACTACTAAAGCCTCAGGGAAAAATTAACAAAGATCAGCTCCCTAGTACACCACTGTAATAAGGAGTGAAATTTTGGCAATGTAAAAGTTGGTGGAAGTTTCATCAGTGATTTCACAAGTGTTAGAATTGTACTCAACGGAAACTGTTCTTAGATTACTCCTGGCAAAAGAACGCAAATTACCTGTCATTACAGGATGCTTATGTTTTCAGGGTGGAGGAGAGGGCGTGGAAACAATCCAAGATAAAGACAGAATTACGAACACAGCAAAGTGGATTTCTGTATCCCCTGCAATTTATTTTTTTTTTCATTTTTAGCCCTTATTGAGGCTGTTGTTTTCAAGATCAAGGTCTCTGATTAAGCCAATATGAATTCCAAGAAAGTACAATTAAATTCTCTGATAGATCTTACTCCAAACAAAGGGTAAAGGTACTAATTCACCCTGCTTCCCACCAAGTCAACCAAACAGCATGCAAAAATGCTAGATAGAATAATGCAGAATCTTCTTTCCATTAGAAAATTAATGTAGTAGTTTTTATCAGAGGGTTTGGTTAAATACAACAACTCAGGAAATGCCTATGTTAAGGCTATTAGAGAAAGAGTAATGTTTTTTCATCATATCAGCCATGGTCATGTCAACTGACAAATCTAAATGCATGTATTAAGCTATGAACCACTAAAGTTTTTATAATACATCTGTAATCTGTTATCTCTGTGCGTGCAGACACAATGGCTATTTATTAAAGATAAATCCATAAGGGCTGGTTAAATACAGACTTCTTGTTGGTGAAAAACTAGTCTTAAGTTGAGGAAAACAAAAAAAGTTGGACTAGTAGTTTAAATCTAAACAGTTTCATTGGATGTGCAGACCCATTTATATGGACAAGAATCAGTCAGAGGATCCCCTGAACGATAACTTTGACTGAACTTTTTTTTCCTGATCACCTTTCACAGAATCCATAGAAGCAATCCATGGACCTCCACTATTTAGGTTATAATCTGAAACCCACTCACRGAAACATCAGAATATTACACTTAATACTGCTTCTCCTAGAGGAAAGCAATAGCTAGGTCTATGAGAGAAGAAACAAGCAGATACTTGTTTTCAGGTGATGCAATACATGGCCTGCTGGTAGTTATAGAAGGAGGATGGAGATGGGAGCAAGTAAAATTCACCTACTTCACCTTGTCCTAATTAGGTAATGTGACAAGCCAGATGTTATAGATTGGTAGATCTAAGATCTTTGGGTCTACTACACGACTGTAAAAGTACAAAATTTCTCCACCAGACAAGCATTCGTTCTCTTCAAAACAAGTTCACAAATGTTAATATCTTGTATGATTCCATGCACCAATCGTGGAACAACTGCTGCATTTTATAACATGTTATCATCCCTCTATGAGACTTTTTGTCCTTTCTAATTCTATTGCAATCATCTAACAACCCCAGGTGATTTTAAACTTGCTTCTTAAATCAAATCTACAATTTTGGGCACAATCACAGGTGGGTGCCTGAAAAAACAAGTGAATTAAGAGATGATTTTACCCTTCAGACAGGTAGACTTAGATGTGATCCAAGCATGAAGTGGGCTTTCGATTAATAACCAAAGTATGCTGTATGGGAACGTTGAAGCCAACATGCACCCAGAAGACAGCTCTGTGTCACCTGAGGTCACAAGATTGTACAACAGCTGTTTTGCCTGTTCCTGTTTTTCTGGTTAAGCCTGTAGCTTACTTATTACTGTTTATATCAAAACAAACATGCACTATGTAAAAGGTTAGTGCTTACTACTGCCAGAACCCTAACTTTTGCCTTTTTTTTTTTTTTTTTTTT
The DNA here is from genome assembly GCA_030449065.1 of Oceanodroma leucorhoa. Classification (NCBI taxonomy): domain Eukaryota; kingdom Metazoa; phylum Chordata; class Aves; order Procellariiformes; genus Oceanodroma; species Oceanodroma leucorhoa. The sequence continues at coordinate 3,049,707 of JASVER010000039.1, forward strand.
TTTTTTTTTTTTTTTTAAAAGTCTGGAACTTATATATTCAGTGGTAACACTTTGCTGAATTTCCCGCATTTAATTCTTCCTGTAACATAACAGAAATATAAATAGCAAACGATCTGGAAAGGAATTTATATTAATGGGTTTGGTGCTTGCATAAAAACAGGATAACAATTCAAACCTATAAGAGTTTTAAAATTTTAAGGAAAAAGTGACCAAACCACCCCATCCCCCATAAATCCTTTTGCTCTTTTCATTTTTGCATTCGTTTAGAGCTCAAATATTCTGAAAATCATTATGCTAAGTAGAAGACTGCAGCATATGAGAAAGCTGAGGCAGGAAGAGGTCTGAACAACATTGTTTAGAAATCAGTTAATTTATGATCTCACTAGTCCTGAGTAATTCCAACAATAAATGGACACTACTGAGAAGGAAGCCTTTGATAAAACATATTCGGATAGTAGAACTAGGACACTCRCCAAGAAGTATTCCAATAAAGCCACATTCCACATAATAGCCTAAAATAAAGGTGTGTTTTAAAAAACTGCTGTGGGTTATTTCATGACTGCCACTCAAAACAAAAGGCCTAGTCTTTAAAAATCTTCTGAAAACTGTTTTTAGAAGATCAGATTTAGAGACAGAGGACAGTCAACTAAATGCAAAGACATAACGAGGCTATTACTGTACAAACATCCCCCGTGAGTATTGCAGCCAGGGTTCTAGCTGCTCCTGAAAGGGTTTTGCTAATAAAGACAGAAGTGGATTGCAGATTCCCAAGCAAACGTTAGTGCAAAGTGAAGTAGAAAAAAATGTCAAAAGAGAAAGAGTTCTTGGCTCAAACTAGTACTTGGGACCGGGGGGTGGGGGGTGGGGGGGAGGTGAGCAGGTTTAGTTCCCGGATTTTGTTTTGGTGTGGGATTGGGGGTTTTTTGTTTGGTTTTGGGGTTGGGGTTTTTTTAGATGCTTTACTTTATTCTCTAGACAAAGCTTCAGAGAGAGACAGCTGCTACAAGAAGGGAATGAAAACAACAAAAGGAAGAGCAAGATGGGTAGGTGGAGCGATTACAGACTAGAAAACAGTATGCCATTCTTGCACAATTGTTTAAAATATATTTGATGAACTATGAGGCAGAAATAGGAAGATTTTTATTATTAAAGCAAGATCATATAGGGATAGAACAATCAGTAGGGAGAAAAGCAGAGGACAAAGAATTTAGAGTCTTTGGACAGGGAAGAGTAGAAATTCTCCGTATGTCTGTCATACAAATGCCTGTAACAGGCTAAAAGCGGTAAAATCAAAACTATTTGCAATGTTGACTTTCCCCAGACACCCCTTCCAAATTGCCTGCCACAATACCTAGTGCAAGATCACACACTGAAACAGCTGCACAATGTGTCATCGTTCCCCACGTACCTTTTTTTCTTGGTCTTCCTTTCTGCAGTACTTTCTCCAGTGCTAATTAAGGGGGGGAAAAACAATGGCTTTGATTAATGCAGTAGGAAAATTAAATAAATAGCAGCACAGTGGAGCTGAGTTTAATATTAGAAAACTCGTATCCCACTGGCAGAAAGCCGCACCGCCCAAAGTTCATTTGGATTCTATTTTCAGYCACTATTCAAACCAGAAAAACAACACTATCTACAAATCAGGAAAGAAAAAAAAGCAGCAATTCACCTCTAATTTTCTGTGTTAAGTATGCTTTACTCTTTTCTTCATATTATATGGACATTTTGGGATGGGAAAAGCAGAGGAGATAAGGATACAAAACAAAGTTCTGTGTACCTACATTTAGCAATAACTGAATTGATTGAAACAAAGGGTAAAATACTGAATTAGTCTGTAGCTTTCACCATGTATTTYTTTCAAGTACAAATAGACACAGAACGATCTGTTTATATTGATGCTTTCCAGCTATTTGTCTTTCAGATTCCCATGTATTCATACACTCACAGRAAGTTTTAGCAGTAAATGACACAGAAGAAGGTTTCTTTTAACAAAACACTAAGGGATTTTTTTTTTTAAACCAGTCTTCACTTCTGGATTATTTTTTTTTTTAAGAAAATAAAATTCTTTCAGTCAAATGTACCAGTCACTGCTCTTCTCAATCCATTGCAGATCTATAGCACATAATTTAACCTGGAATGTACATGTGATTAAACTTGTCCATCAGCATATACTTACAACATGCTTAATGTGCYACTGATATATGAGGAAGTTTTACGTTATTTCATGAACTAGGATRCTTTTTCCTCAACTGAAACCTACTATTAGAAGCCATCTTACATACACAGAAATAAAAGTAAAAACTGCAAATATATTTTGTTTAGGAATTAGACAGCAGTRTGTGTTGATAAAGGCTCCAGAAAAGGGTAGAAAAAAGAAAGTGTTAACTGTAAACTATACTGTATTTCAATAAAAGTACTCAATGCCATTTGTATACCAGAAAAATGARATTTTTTCAAATTTTTTTATTTTCATACATATGGTATGAAAATATTATAATTACACAGAAGTTTTCCACAYTCCCCACAATCTCCTGTGGGCAAAAGAAAGATTCATTGATCTTCAAATTTCAAACCAAATAATCCCTCCTGTACTGCTGAATGCTGTTAATATTTACATTATTAAGGCCTTATACCCTTACCATAGGTAACCAGGTGTTTCACAGGTAAGAGAAGTCACTGTGAGTAAACAGAATTAGATCCCAAAGCACCTTTTAGAAGACGGGACCTAATTCAACATGTGAGTAACCCGGGCTGCCGTGGCACAGGTCTATGCCTCCCTCTAGCGTTTAACGTATGGATAAGTATAGGAATTCACTACTCTATGGAACTACACAAYTGAGAGGGGTCAATCCCTTGCAGATCAAACAGATCTGCTTCATGACACTTGGTCGTTTTCCCTGTGGCACCACCCTGTCTTCACAACCATAAATAAAACTCAGGCATCCTGGTTTTGGTTCAATGCAGTAACATCATTAAGGAATAAGCACTTTCTCACCTTTCCTCCCCTCCCAACTTCTACTCTAGGATGGGCAAGCAGTGGGCTTTACTGACACCAGTAAGTGAAATCTCCATAATGTCCATCAGAATCGTGGGGTCAACACTGGGCAAAAAGAAGGATCCTGGAACAACTGCTGAAGTGAGTTAATGCTGAAAAATCTTGTATGTGGTTGTCAGAAAGTAAATATTAACTTTATTAGACTATGTTTGCCTTCTGGTTAATGATTCATTATTAGATCTTTAAAGATGATGATACAAATACTCTGAAGCAGACCTGTAGGAGACMCAACTTCTCTGCAGGCAAGAAATAACCTTCCAAAGCAAGCTATACAAAAAAGTAAAAGTGTGACCTAGGAAGTTGTTCTTTCCATGAAGAATAAAGCTTCATCCTTGAAAGTGTAACAYTGGCTTCTAAGGAACTGGATACCTCACGGCACAGTTAAGGAGCTTCAGAAAGCTTATGATTATATAACTACTATGAACCCAGCCCAATTTAACCAGGATTAAAAACTSTTCCCAGGTAAGGATTACTTAGTCTTCCTTTTACGAGATGGCTTTTCACACCATATACCCCTCGTGCTGTGGACTGTTAGACTTACAGCTCAAAAAACTCCATTCATGACAGACACTGGACAGTCCTGTATCTCCTATATAAAATTACCTCATACACAGACTCAAGCACAATGGCCAGGCAACAAGCAATTTCACCTGCAGTTCACTATCCTCCAATGTTAACCTGCAGAATTCAACAGAAATAGGGCAGAAAAGGAACAAGGAAATAATCTGAGTCTTAAACTCCACCTTTGTCTTAAAAATCTTGAGTCTCTGAAGAACACTTCCAAACTCTGTCTCAAAATGGAGCAAGTTTTAGAGCCTAAGCACGCCTGATTTCTTATCTACAATACGAGGGGATTACAATTGCTTCAGAATTACTCACTGGATCAAAATCAATTTCATAATCAAACATTTTATGTCACTCTTAACACAAGCTAATGGGCTTCCACTTAAGTCAGTATTTCAGCACTCTGATTCATATTGCTGCCTCAGTTGAAACAGCTGACAAAGTCAAATCAGACCTCTCTGCCAGAGGTTACCACCCATTTTCTTTCCTCATTAAGATAACAGAGCAAAAGGTGTGAACACTCTTCTATAACTCACATCCTGGCAGCAGTAATGACCTACAGCCAACATAATGAGCTGCAAGTGGCAGTGACAGACTGTATGTTTCCAAATCCTCAACAATTTTAGCTGCAAGGGCTGTAAATGATACTGTCCCTCAGCGGGGCTGAGGCAACAACTCTTCAGTTACCATAACTAAATTTCAGTTGCAATGGCAGAACGGAGACCCTCATACATAGAAATTTCATGGAAAACTAATGTGCTACATTATTTTTCTCTTTGTCATCTGGAGTTGCTTGTTAAAACAATTATTAAACTTTGGGGAAGCATTAAAGTCTACTCACAGAGCAAAGTGGAAAGGAAATCACATTACACAAATGTAGAATTTTGCTTAGGTTTTTCTGTTTAGCTGCAGGTACCTTTCACTTTCTTAAATGTCAAAAAGAGAAATAATTCAGTGAGATGTTTTTATTTTATGCTTGAGAGTTAAACACACCTGATAATTCAAGTCTCATTCACCTGTTTAACTATTACAGCTCATAATGAGCAATATACAGGAACTGTGCTGGCACAGATCCACTGTCAGGTCATATCCAGAAGACCAGGTTTTAACTGCACAGTCTAACAGCAAATCTGAACAGAAGTGAAAGAATTGCTTCTTTGTTATAAACACATTTACAGTCCTCACACCAACCTGCTTGTACTAGCACAGAGACATGAAACCAAGTAACCAAGGAATTCAGGAAACAGTATTCCATTACAAAAAGGCCTCCAACTATTTTAACTTTACCTTAATGCACTTTTTTAATTTCAGACAGGCCCAAAAAGTTTTAAGTGTATTTCAGACAAGCAGGTGTTAATGAACAACATTTTAATTTTGTGGCACCTGAGTGTACATATACCACCTAACATACCAAATGGCTCTAATGTTAAGCAAGCATCACAGAGTCTGGAAGAAAAAATGACAGCAAATAGTCTAGGACACCATCTCTCCCACCCACATACAAAATTACCTTTTCATTAATAAACTAGACATTTTCATTCTGCCAATCTTACCTTTGTTGCAGTAATAGTCGCTTTTCTTTTTCTTTAAGAATTTTCGCTAATTGAGCTGTCCTTGAAGGTCTATGCAGGTATTTTCTCTTCCCTGTACATTCATACGTCCAATGTCCAAACTCTAAACATTTTTGACATCTTACATGCTGCTTGTTTGCCTCCCTATAAAAATGCAGAATTGCTTAAGTGACTGATTCCAAGTCTGTTCTACCTATTGAAAAAGTTTTTTTTTTTAATCAGAGAGATTCTTAACAGTATATGTAGTTATGATTAAACCAGACTGACATTCATTGGTGCTTTAGCAATTATACATCTTAAATCAGCACAAGAACAGTAACAGAATTTAGGCAAGTACATTTCCATTTATTAAAACATTCTTATATCAACTATTTATGAAAGAGAACAAAGACTTTTGCTCTATTCCAGATCTTCAGCTTAAGTTGTCTCCTGCTAAAATAGCAAATGCTGAACTACTGACATCAACTGCAACACACTCATCAACTGCACCTGAATTTCACTTTTAGTTTTAYACTAGCTGCTGGTTAGCCTACCTTGCAGTTTTCCCCCACCCTTAAGATTCCATAATTTCCCACCCCCTTCAGATAATGTAAACATTTTGAAAAATGCTACTAGGACCATTCTCTGTCAGTGAACAAAGATTAATCCTATCACCACAATCACATTTTGATCAACCTMATTGGCACAGCTTTTAGCATTATAGGATATAATTRTGCAACAGTTACTGGCAATGATTATGCTGCATGCAATTTGTTRCTATCCGATAATTGCACATGGTTCTGGCTTGCTTCAGATAAGYAACTGAAATTATGTTTTAGAACACTGTTACCAAAAAGCAGGTAGCTTCATTTCCAAATCCCAGAATTTAACACAAGTACCAAACTGCCAAATTCTCACAGATAGCCTATGATTCTTAGTTGTAGCTTATTTGAATTTACTACGATTCATTAAATGCTGGCAGAAGGTTTATCATAAGACCAATCAGATTCTTGCTCACTTTGTGCAATGTAAATCAAGCAAGACTTCACTTACTACTCTGTACCATCCAAATACCTGAAACATTTAGTGAGCATTTTACATACACATTTCAGTTTTCACACTGTGGTAAAATCCTGTGATGATTTTTAGAAGACAATTAAGGAAGAAAACTCATATTTTCATATTCTAGCTCTTACTCCACTATTCTGAAGCTTTGCAAAAGCTGTTTTGCTATCTACTCACAGTCAGCCTCCTCCTTTACAAATAAGGAAACTCATACAGTGGTCAAGTGACTCACTCAAGGTCAGAATCACAAATTAGTTTTAGAGCCAGGACTGAAATCAGGACTTTGTAGCTCCCGTACAGTTCACTGCAACTGCTGTAACTTATTTCCACCTTCTATCAAGCAGTAAAATACTAATTTTTCAAGGCCAGCCCATCTAAACTATCTGAAATTAACAGACCTGGCTTAACTAGGAGGCGTCTCCTAGACTGTTCATTYAGTACTTAGAGAGCATAAAGTGCTAGACCAGTAGTGAGCATTTTTCTCTCAAAAGGAGTGTTGCTTTTCAAGGCAAGGTGTGAATTGCTTCTCTTTCAACTATCTTTCAAGCTATCACCTTTTGTGACAGTTCTACTGTATCTTGAAGGGAATCTTGTTCTGAACACCCATCACTTTTTCAATGCAAAGAGTATTTGGCTTCATAATCTAGCCTTAGAAATACTAATATAAATCAGCACTATAAAACTAATTAAACTTGCAACCTATGCTGCACAATTAAATCAGACTTGAACAGGAAAGCAGTACATCTAGTAATGAACAAAAAAACCCCAGCGTCTTTGAATGGTTTGCTTTGTCTTGCCTTGGACTTCTGGCTCTGCCACAAGAGTTCCATATAAGCAGAATGACAATACTTCTCTTCATCAACACACAAACCCCAAAAAGTGAATGTTTTTCTATGTCAAACTAGCCCAGACCTGKCTCCACAGGAACAGAATGGAAGTTTAAAGCAACAATAATATAACTCARTATTTCCAGGGTTTTAGTACTACTCACATGACCAGGGCAGACAATTCTACACAAGCTAAAATGATAAGAACAAGCCCTAAAAGCAATATAAGTAATTACCAGGAAAACAGATCAAAATAGCTCAACAACTACAGATCTCTAAATACCGTATCAGCACTAACAAGTTTTAACACTAATGAAAAGCATGAGACTGAAGTAAACTTTTAACAGGGATCAATGACCACAACCTAGAAGCAAAGGCCGGCAGATGTACAATTCAGCATATACCCATCAAGCACATAGAGACATAACAAGAAATGTAAGAAATCATTCCTTGACTCATAATAAAATAGCAACTTAAAAGAATAAGTATTCCATAAGTACTCTGAAATTCTAAGTTACTTTTCATCGGAAAATAGGAAAGAAATGATACTGAACATTAAAAAAGGAAAGAGAATGCAGAACTCATCCATATTCTATCCAACTCTTATGATCAGACAGAAAAACAAACTCCAAAAACTGAGGATGCCCCAACCTTGGAAGTGTTCAAGGCCAGGCTGGACGGGGCTTTGAACACCCTGGTCTAGTGGAAGGTGTCCCTGCCCATGGCAGCGGGGTTGGAACTAGTTGATCTTTAAGGTCCCTTCCAACCCAAACCATTCTATGAGYCTATTAAATTATTCTAAGGAAGAAAAAAACAAACCTAAACCAACAAACAAATGAAAAGCCAACACAATACATGAGAGTGGAACATAGGCATTTGCTGTACTTAACATAAACAAGCAAAAATGTTGGCTTTTCCTCATTTCAGTGTTTGGTAATCAGATCCCTTTGATACTGAGATAATTACTTGAATGCAATATCCATATGAGAGTAAACGTTGCTTGCTTTCTTTTTTATTTTCTTTTTGCCTCTCTCTTACAGTTCTGTAAACACGTAACATGAACCTAGAACTTATTTTTTTCTTAATCTGACTGTTGAAAGTCTATGATGAAGATCAGTGAATATCTGCATCGCAAGATCTTACACACTTCACTGAAAACTATGGCATGCTGACACCTGTAAGGTAGCCTTTTCCCAAAACGCTGCTAACTAGCGTTTAACGCCACAAGCGAAAGTTTGAAGACTTCCTCTCTTTTTCCACAATCCTGCCTCCATTCTCATCATTTCACTGCAACGATGTCACTAACCGGGTCACCCCAGCCGTATTTCGGAGCGGTTTCCTCACAGACGAGCAGCACTACTGCCTCGGATGCCAGGCACCTGCGAGGAGGGGGCTCTGCGCCCCCCAAAAGCTCTCGGGCCCATGGTCCCCACTCGCGGGGGACGCCCCTGGCCCTGCCCTGGCCCCGCTCCTCCGGGGCCCGCTGCCACCCCTCCACAGCCCCCTCCCCGCAAGCGGCTGCCTCAGGGCGCTGCCCGGCGGGCCTCCCCTCGCTCCGGCTCGCCTATGGAAACCCCCCGCTCCACCGCGGCGCCTCTCCCGCCCTGCCCGGCCCCGGCCGCCCGCCGCACTCACGCCTGTCTCCGAGCGATAAGGCGGTGCATGGGAGTCGCCATCTTAGCGGCCAGGCCGGGAAGTGAGGCGCGGGCCGCGCTGCATGCCGGGCCATGCCGTCCGCCGCCTCCTCCCATTGGGGGAAGGCGCGGCCGCCACAGAGAGTAAATCCTCCAGCGGCCAGAGAGGACGTGCCGGGAGGGCCGCGCTTTCCGCCTCATCTCGCCTCTCTCCGCGGTGTCATGGCAGCGGGAGGGCGCGGGGTCGCGCTGTGGGGTCTCTCACGGCCCCCGGCCGGGCCGCCCCGCGGTCCCTGTCGCCTCTCCCGGCACTTTCCACCTCGTCCAGCGAGGTCCCCGCTGCCCCCTCCGCAAGCGCCGCAGCGCTCGGTCGCCATGGCGCGGTGCCCACGTCTCCTCAGGGCGCTCGGCCCTCGGCGGCCCGGCCCCACGCAGCCCTCCGCCGGGCCCGGTGCCCCGCCGAAAGCCTCAGCTTCTGCTCCGCGGTCAGCCCTGCCAGTGCCTAGCCGCTGCTTCTCTCTCCCTTCAGTCCAAGTTTTACAAGAACCTGCCTCTCACTTAAAAATTGGTAATTTTTTTTCAGAAGSGATATGCTTTAAATACCCGAAACCAGCAGCAGAACGGCCGGTGACTGAGGCAACCCATCTCTGACTGTGTGTGGCTGGGGGAAGCCGACCGTTYAAGGCAGCCAGCGGAAGGGAGCAGGAGAGGTGAGGAAGAGGGAGTTTATTGATCCAGGTGTCTCCTGCCCCAGGGCACCACCTCCGAGCTGCTTCAGCCAGACCGCAGGGTGATAGTTTCGCCTTCATGAGTCCACATGAATAATTCAACATAGCTGCAGGTAGCCTGCTACAGCTTCTCAAGAGCTTTTAGCTCTGCGGCAAGTTGGAAAGCATAATAGCTCTCTGGTCATAACATGAAGGCTCCAAAAAATGTTAGAAAGAGCTAGACTGCAGAAAGGAATAATTTAACTCATTATCACTCCTAAAAAGTTGCAAGCATTTGCTCACACATTAATTTTTAGCAGGTCAGATTTTTATACCCCACACTGACAGAAATCTCAGTATAATTGAGAAGATTAATTCTGCTACTGGTATGGGTGCATAATCATGGCTCAATAATCCGTTAAACAATCTCAGGGCCTAAGAATACTGATAAGTCATGTTCATCTAGACCCAATGTGTTCTAGACTTGATTGTAAGGAAATACAATTCAGATTAGGAATCGTAAGACAAATTCTTCCACTCCATTCAGACCAAGAAACTGTAGTCCCCCGGCTATGCCAACAGCAGTTAGTATTTTTGGCTCCTACATCATCTCCTTATAGTTGCTGGCATGGGAGGAGAGGTCTAGGCACAGAAAAAAAGAAGAGTAGCAGCGGCTGGAGCTTTCTGACGGCACATACCTGGCAGGCAGCCCCTTGGTAATCTTTGCCAGCTGGCACAAGTAGAGCAGCCCCTCTCTTGGATTCAGGGAAGCAAGGAATATGGTTTCAAATATTGGCTTTATCGAAACTCATTGTTACCTCATGGGATCAGTGTTAAAATGGTATCTTAAATTTTGTGACAAAAATCCTCAAGAAGACATTTTTTAATGCTGAATTGAGATTACTCCTGCTATTAGTATCCTGGAAGTACTTTATATCCAACCATTTTCAGTATTCATTCAGAACTATCCTATTGTCTATCCTGTCATAGGGACAACTGATAAGCAATAAATGGGCATTCCACTGGACATTTACATTTAGTGAAATAGATGAACTGTTACTGATTTGTAGTAATTTAGTATCAGCTATATAGCTCTTTAAAATGTGCTTCTTGTGAATTGGTGGTATTCATTTATTATATAAAATAAAAATACATATTGTATTTTCTGAAGTTCAGTAGAACTGTACCAGTTGGATCATTACTGTAGAAACAGGGTAAAAGGCTGCCCTTGCTGAGAAAAGCTCACACTTACCTCAAGACAAGATACAAGGTGGGAACACGGTACAACAGAATTTGTGGGGAGAAAAAATAGGAACGTAACAGCAGTGAGAACAGATGGCTATACAAGTCTATATTTTAAGCAATTCATAGATGTTTAAAAATAAAATATATTTATATGCCACATATAATACAGCAATAAAATCCTGATGCTTTCAGGTGATGAATATCCCAGGTCTTGAATTAGCAGGCGTGTGGCATAGAGGTGTTTCACCTCTGATGGTGCATGATCAAGTCACAGCCAGGAGATACCAGAGCCAGAACTTCCTGCTGTGTGTCACATAATATTTATAACAACAGGGATGGTAACAACATCTGCTGGGTACAATGGCACCAATTAAATATCACACTGGGAAAGTAAGATAGTGGGGGATTCTGTTAGACATAAACAACTCCAGCTCATCAGGATTAATTACCATGTGACTAACTGTTGAATATTTTGGTCGTTCCTGTCTCCAAACTCTGTAATTGTAACATCTAAGGCTAGTGGCTGTTCCTGTATGCGTCATGTTTTCTTCTATATCTGGCACTTCTTGCGGTATCTAATCATTGTCCTGTTTTGGATGATGCTCTGCGATAACCTGTGATTAATCATATCTGGCACCTTAGCGAAATTCTGATCTGTGATGCCTGGTATGTTATAAACGCAGCAGAGTTTGGCCTCAATATTTGAATTTTAATGTCTGGCATCTCACTTTTAATGGAGAAAGTCAGACAGAAGAATTTCCTATTTTAGGATTGACTAAGAATAGCTATTTATAATAATCCATGCTTTATAATAAATTCCTGTCTGCTGATCCCTTTTYTACCTCAGTATCGCTTAAAATCTGGGAGTAAATTACACACTGATAGCAATATCTGCACTCTGCTTAACAACATTTGGTGCTTCTAGCACCTGTGCAACTCTCCTAATGTTAATGCAGCAGAACAACAGTTTCCTAAATTGACCAGTATAGSAAGATTCTGATATATGCCAGATTACTCCATGGAGTGTATGGGCTTTTCCTTACACAGAGGCTGTAAAGATGTACCACTTATTAGAACAGTCCACTTAAAATCCTTCTACCTGAGGAGTTTGAAGGTGTTCTTGTGAGTTCAAAGTCCGCAGGTTCCTACAGCCTGAAATCTCTGTTTCACAACCATTCTTTCATTCAGAGGTATTTCACCGCAGGGCTGATGAGCACACTGGAGGCTGCGACTCCGAGACTCTCCGGACTAAATGTGCAGAGTCATTGCACAGCGCTGGCTCTGCTGTCGGGGGGACGGTTCCAGGGAGCTGCTGCTGCTCAATGAACTGACTGTGCCCATAAATCCTGCCTTTGCACATTAGGTTGCTATTTAAAGTTGCAGTGTCGTTAACCTATTTCTAAATATGCTGGGCAGGGAAATTGCTTTCCAAAATGTGCCCCTCTCTAGGCAGGAAAGGGAGGAGGTATGCAGACAACAAAGGAGAAAAAATGGGGAAAGTACTGAAGTTTCAGCGGCACCAACACTGAGCTGCCTTGTGTCAGCTCCTCAGAGACCTTTCTCGCTATACTTCCACCCCCCAGCACTTTTCTGTGCAAACATATCGCTTACGAAACAAAGGTGTCACGATATTTGTTAARGGTCTGTATGTGAAACTGGAAAAATGTCAGAGCTTTCTTTCCGTGGCTTAGGAAGAACTAAGTCCATGAATAAATGGTTAAAACTTCATTGCCAAGACTGCTGGCTACTCGTGCCAGTTACCCAAAACTCTGATCAGTCTTCCAAAATGACAAGCAATTAAGTAGCTGACAGTGCTAATGCTGGACAATAATAATGCTAAACTGGGAGCCCTAGAGATGGTGTCACCTGGCATTTTTTAAATGTGCATTTTACTTTTTTCCCCTAGCTTTCTTCCAGAACATATCCAAASAGAAATCAGTCACATCATGTATTCCATACTGAAAGGAATGACAAATTAAAACACAATTCAAATTCAACATAGAAATAATAATAATTAAAAAAAATAYACAAACMAAAAACCCACAACCAAAACAAACAACCCACACTGGCTACCAAATTCCTGTAGGTAGAGCTGTTGGAGAGCATCAGAGAAAACTAAAAGGGAGAGAAGAAACACAGAAGGGCCTTATTCAGGCAAAACTGTAGGCTGGAAAAAATCTCAGTGATAAGGAATACAGTCAATAGATTGAATCACTCCCTGTCTAGGATTTCCTGCCTCCACGCAGTTGTACCTTCAGTAMCTGCAAGTTTATACATGGCAGTACATTAAGGTAACATAGAGCTGGCCAGGTTGCTTTGCTTTTCTGCAGAGGAAACAAGCTCACATGAAACTGTGTTACTACGTTTGGGTACGCAAACCAATTTTTTTAAATTTGGCTCAGGTATTTCTAAATAGCACTACAGTTGCAATGTGAACACAACCTAAGATACTGGGAAGTCTTTTGTTCTGTTTTCTGCATTTCCTAATTCAGAACAAAAAATGAAAACTTTGACACTGCCTATGAAATAAAATGTCTGAAAGAAACAAAGCGATCTTACCAAAACATGTTTTATTTCTCTAATTAAAGTTTTTCCTAATGTGATTCTTTTGCCAGGGCATCTGGAGTTTAAATTTCCAGATAATAACCTAATTCTTCCCAAGAAACAATGCCACACCTGTAGTACAGCTCCAGACTGAAACCCAGGAGCAGGGCAGGGTGTCTGGGGCGGCGGAGCTTCACGTCAGGACCTGATGGAAAGTGGTTTACCAGAAAGTCTGGATCGGTGCTGGGCTGCTGCATGTTTCGGCTGGCTCTGAATCCACCTGGGGTTACTGAATCAAATATTTAAGAAATGCAAAGGAGGGTTTTCTCAAAGCTTTTCTACCTTTTCCAAACACTGGTTGGCCTAATGAAGATACTGTCTTTACCTACAGAGCTTTCCTTAAAAAACAGCCAACCTAAAATGAAGAAAATCCCAATTTTTCTCTTCATCACAAAACCAAAACCAGAACAGCCAAGTGAAACGAGCACTCGCTGCAGTGAACTCGAGCACGAACATGGTACCCTGCCGGTCCCTTACAAGTGGTATAAAGAGCAAAACTCCTCTTTCCCACCTGAGTGTTGCCTGTACGCTGCATTTATAGGATGGTTTTTCTCGCGTTGTGCCGTCTGGTGGATTTCAGTGAACCGGCCTCATCACAGCATGTTTTAGCACATCGGGGTAGGGAACTCCAGGAGAAATCCTATCTGTTGTGATATTTCAGATGACTTGTTTGCGAGATGCGGAAATATGGGAATCCCTTCCTAGGCATAAAATAAAGCAACACAAGCTCAAAATCTTTCAGTTATGTTTCTCTGTCTCGTAACTTGCCAAGCAAGATGGGTTCCCTCATTCCCTCTTCTGTACATTTTCCTTGCAGTACAAATTGCTAAACATATTATGACATGATACTTGCATGGTGCAAAGTGTCTCCTCTTCTAGCAGAGTCACAAAAAGTATTTGTTTCAACTACTTAACAGGTAATGGAAGATCTGGCAAAAATAAAAGTACTTCTAATATATATAAAGTATATACTTATAAGTATTTATAATATATATAAATTTAATACCAGTATGAATGTAGGTCTGTGCTAGTAAAATCAATGCAGATACTTGATATTTGTATCAGTAACTAAGAGCAGACCCTGAATTAGAATTCTAGGCTTGCGTAACATCAGACTCCTTTGGTATCCACCACATAAACAGACAGTTAGAGGATAGTACAGAAAGCTGAAAGAAAAAAGATAGAAATGCCAGTTTGAACTGTTACTTAGCGTTCACATGAAGTTAGCTTCTTGAGCCTCAAATCAGATTAGTCTTCATTAGGTCAGCTGTTGTAAAAAGACATTGGAAGGGATAATGCACCCCAAAAATCTGTAATCTATATGGATGCTCAACCACAGTTGCCATTGAAATAAAAAGTAAAAAATAGGCTTTATTATTAGAATGCATTTAAATGAACTTAATTTATGATACGTGAAGTTGAGACGAACACCCCTTTTCTAGGCGGGGTAGCACTGGTGTGGCGTTGCTATGGGACCGTGGTGGTGTTATTCTGAACTGTACCGTCAGCGAGTGCCTGCTGGGAGGCTGTTCCCCGCTCCAGCCTAGAAAACTCTGCCCTATTTTTAGATCCTCAGCTCACATTTCAGCAAATGCTAAGCATCTCTGTGTGTCAACAGATCCCGAACGTCTCCCGATGGAGCGTAAAGCATGTCGACGTAGCAGGGACGTCATTTGTGTGTGCGGTTCGTGGAAGCTTACATCATTAAATATGTCACTGGAATGTATTAAATTGATTTGAAACAAATTCAGGTGTTTTTCTTTCCCGGGCAGCCAGCCAGCAGACCGTAGCGTACAAAGGAGCCTCAGCGGCCGGCGGAGGGGCTCGGGGCTGACGGCCGTGGGACGGTGCAGCCGTGGTGCCTGGCTTGCGGTCCGAACCCCAATGGGACGAGAGGGGAAGGCTGTCACCCCCWCCAAACGTGTGTGCGCGTCACACAAACTGCTGGAACTTTTAGGAGGTTTGTGGATAGTCTGGATGGAGAGAACAGGGCTGAGCTTCCATCCGGTACCCAGCCACAGCCCTTTGCCCTTCCGAGGTGGGCTCACAGGGCTGAACTCCTGGATCTGTGAACAGTAGGAGTAGAGGCGCCGTGGGGAAGGACACAACAAGGAGTGACTGTAGCCTCAATCCTCAGTCTTTTAGGGCTTTTAGGACTTTATATGAGTTCAAAGTTACCCACTGGGTACCGCTGCTGCTTCCAGTTATCATGGGAACCATTTCACAGAATCCCATCTATACACTCACGCTGATTCATCTTTAAAGCTGTCCGTTTTCTTCCTCCCRGCTCTCTTTAGCAGGCTTTCCAAAGCTTGATTGCTCCAATTGCTCCAGGATCCTTCTAATTTCTGAATTAATTTATTAGTGATCAGTTTAACCATTTGTTCACGTCAGCTGTTCTCTAGTTTAAGTACTCATTCCCATCCCCACTGTGTTTACAGGCAGTGATTGTATGCCTTCTTGTATTCATTTCACTCATACGAGGGCAATCTCCATCCATAATACCGACTGTCCATTCCCCTGACCATCACAGTGTCCCTTCTGGGGGTCTCCTCAGTGCTTTTGAATGTGTGTGACAAGAATTAAGCGTAGTATTATTCCATGTACAAATGGCACTAACACTTTCCTGTCTCAGCTGGAGATACCTCATGCATCTTAAGATACTTTCTTCTTCATGTTTGCACGATACTTTCCACCCACAGCCATCCTCTGATCGTCCAGGTTACATGCAAGTCCTCTGCCATTATTTCCTAGTGATGAGCTTCCAGTTTCTAAAAGATTTTTTCGCTCTTAATTCATGTGTGCATGACCTTAATCTTTGCACCATTGAATTTCATGCCAGTCTTACTATTCCAGTCATCAGGATCATGCAGTTTTTCATTGATAATGCCTCCTGATTTTATGTCACATCAAAAAACTTAATCACAATTTTATAATTTCTCTCCTAAAGCCTTGCATTCTGTGAAGGGATGTACACTTGCATGTCGCATTGATCATATTTTTTTCTTTAACATAGCCACTGTTTCGTATTTTGAAATCGTATGACACCATCCTTACTTTATCAATATGTTAAAWTTTTTTTCTGCTGGGCTTACAGCTCCAAAATTCGGTGGGGAGGCTGACACTGTAATTACAACCTGTTTGAATAAAGCCTCTCGCATTTTGCTGCCACGTTTCATGGRCCAACATGCTGAGAAGTATCTTACGTGTTTAAAATCCGTTCGTATGGGCAGGCTGCCCCGAGGCATTAATTTCCAGTGTTAGGAAGTATATGCAGTACTATGAACTAGCCTTAATTATACAGCTATGATGTGTGCGTAATACACAACATCCAGGAGCAAATAATTGTTTCAGGAAACATTTGTATATTCTTTAGACTTACACGTTTGTTGCTATAGTGCCCATCACTTTCCAATATTGTTTTTCTTCTATCCATTTTTCCTCCTTTTTCCTATTTGCTTTTGTTATGTTTCTTTGGGAAATTTTCAGTTGGTTGTTTTGAGCTTTGTGTGGTGGGAAATTATCCAGCCCTGATACTTCAGTAGCTGTGATGCCTTACTTTGTAAGCACATGAAATCTAATTATCTTTTAAGCTCGATGGAAAACTACGGAGACCAGAATAAGAGGGAAATTTTATCTTTTCAACATTTATTTCACTGCAAATTCTTGAGATAACTGCACTGGTGAAAACGTCTCCTGAGTAACCTTCCGTAGCACAGAGAGGTAGGATATTCTGAGAACTGTGTTATATGGGGTATGATTCATAAGAGAGTTCGGGGCAACACGATACTCCAGATACCCTCAGCTGAGGAGATTGCAAAGCCCATTTCTATTTGAATATCCCAGAATAGCACTATGAACCATACATTAGATGCCATGCAATGACTATTTACAGCAGCCCAAAGAATAGCCTGTGACAGATATCAGCTAGGACTTATTTTAAGCCCATATTCATTTTCATGTTTGGCTGGCATTAATGAATTGCAAGACATGCCACTGTAAACAGAGTCTGAAGATACTGGGCGTACACTGAGATAYACCGTAGTGGCAGATTTGCAGTACGTAAGCACTTCCACTGAAATCATAGATCTATTTCGCACAGAGATAATAGAAAAAGGAGGATGCTTAATCTGCCAGGCAAGGATTTATCTGTGAAGTTCCCAAAAGGAATAAGTTTTGGGAAAGTCTTGAGGCTGCAGACTGAGGTCAGGACTGACTAAGGCACAGAACAAGTAAACCACTGAATGAAAGCATGATGACGATACTTTGAAGAACAGACAAAATCACCCATAGCATACAAATTAACAGAGATGCATCAGCCTTTTTCCCATTGTTTTTATACCCATGGTTTTTGGGGATTAGATACTCATAATGCTTGTTGCTACAGAAGACCAGTTTGCAGCTCAAAGCAGTGAAATGGTATCAAGTATATCAACAGCAAATTATTCTTTCTTTAAAAAATAGCCATGAGTTTTAGGCCATGTTATCATTACATTTTGAATATACATTCTCCAACTCATGTTTTCTCATATATAGCAGTAGTTGATCAAATATATAACTGAATTCTGAAAGCCTAGAGCATATGATGCCATTATGACACTTTAATGCTTTTGCTGTTTTGTTTACATTATCTTCAAAAGTCTACGAATTTCTGAGACATTTTGTTCTTAGAATAGATGCCATCTATTTTAAAAGAGACAACCTGCRTCTTCAACAGCCCTTTTTTGACGATTATTCTTCTGGGTTTTTCTCCTTAATTTAAAATAAAGTTACTGATTATTGTGATAACAGAACAAAAAGTATTCAGGTATTTATCACTTTACCGATAAGCAACTAAGTAGCAACATACACAACACATTCCAAATGACAAACACAGTATGTTCAAATAAGGAATATTTATAAAGGGATAGGGATTCACAGATTATGGATTCAAGTGCATAAGAAAAAGACAAGCTACTTGCTCAGAAGAAGACAAAGTCTGCCTTGATGTAACAAATGAAATTACTTCCTTAAATTAATGTGGTAAGGTGCTATGCTACCTCATAGTTGAATTTTGCCTTCATATTTCTTAATATACTGAGACATTTCTTCGCAAGCGTATCAGTGCTGTAAACCCAATTTGAAAATGTGCTAGAAAGCTTGTGAAAGCAATGATAAACATGCAGATTTCTCCCCATAATTTCCAGCATGTCAGATTTATTTCTTCTTGATTTTCATGGTCCAGGTCTTTTGGAATAATTAGATCCCGTGAGAGAGTCCTAAAAATATAATATAATAAATACCTCTATTAATTAAAAGCTGGAAACCACTGAACTTAAAATTCACGAGTTCTTGGCAATTCCAGACCGGTAGTAACTCAATATCAAAAGCTAATGAACAGTTTAACACAGAAAGGCTTAAACAACATAATGACTTCAGTGCACACCCGAGCAGAGGACCTATCTGTGGGACACCATGAAACAAACCCCAGCTTTGAAGTTAATTGAAACAAATCTGCATGCTCTAGGCATGCTTCCTAAGCATCCGCAGAGAATCGCAGCAAAGCTTTCTGCCTCTGTATTGGATCTAAGAGTTTGTATTCCTTTGCCAGGCGAGGGGAGGTGGAGCAGCAGAGTCAATGGGGCAAACCTACCCCCGACCGCACACGACAGTACTGTGGGTGGAGGGCATCGAACCCATCCCACAGAGGATATAAAAGGTAACTAAACTTGTGTCTATTCTTTCTTTAGTGCCTTACCACTGTACTGGGGAATGGACAGAAATGCAGTTGAAGAATGTGCTTTCAGATCAGGCTGCCCATTATTCCAGACATTTTTTTCTTCCCACTCTTTGTTTCTCCTTTGTTTTCATCTCACTTTTCACATCTTCTCCCTCCTTCTCGATGCATTTTACATTTTACTCAGCACATTGGCATAGGCAGGCTTCATTTCCCAGTTTATTTTCCATGCTAACATAAGCAATAAAGAAATTAAGACTTACCTTTGAGTATCATTTGTCTTTAGATTGCTCCTCTGAGGGTAACTGTCACTCTAATAGCAATTGTTTCAGGCTGTTACAGATTTAGCAGACAACAAACATTGGTTTATTCTGAACTCCCATCTGGAAAGATCATTGCCACATGGAAGGCTAGAAATGTTGACCAAGGTCTGATCTCAGTGGGTATATCTATACTGGAAATTGGATTCAGATAAGACAAAGATGCTTCTGTTATTCCAATTCCTTTCCAAATCCAAAGCTTGTCAACTATGTATAGCTGGTTGAACACACAACCTTGATCCCCTATGGGGAAGATGAACCATAGGGGAGCAGAAGAGCAAACGTTGCCCRCAGTGCTCCCCAGGCTGCAAGGCACGGAGCTGAGAAAGGCACCTGGACCATTGGTGAGCTGGCTCACAGCACCGTTCCCGAAACCATTGACCTGCACGGCTTCTTTCAAGCTCGGGSTGGGAAGCTGCTTCACCATACTGACACCCCAAGAAGGGGACACTCACCAAATTAAGTATAAATGCCTGGTACTGGGTGACATGTGCAGTTTTCTGTAGGATTCTCAGTGCCTGTAGCAATGACTATGCTGAAAGTGAAAAATCTGTGGCAAAAGGAACAGCCAAGGAACAGCCAGTCTGGATTGAAACAGGATTCATTAGAAGCTATAGGAGGGGGAAAAATATCAAAAAAGCATATATAGAACAAAAAAAAGCATATMTAGAATCAGCTACTTATCATGCCTTCAAAAGTCAAGCACTGTCAAACTCGTAGGTAAAATCCAGTACATTGTGTTACCCTAACTGGTACTTTGCTGYTTCACTTTACAGTTGCTCTCTCTACTGCAAATCAGTCTTCATCAGGGAAGAAATGATAAAGCCTTATTAAAGAATATGTATTACATGAGTTCAGGATAAGCTATGTGTCTTTCAGCTGTCATCAAATCCTAATTATTTCTTAGAAATATTTATTACAGTCTTCTAATGTTTTGTACACTAGAAGTCTCACTTTTTACAAGAAAAACATTCAGAAAATAGAGGAGAGTGGGGAGAATCATGGAATCTCTTCCACTTCAGAYGACTACATAACGACACCTCAGGCTTTGTGTTGATTTATTTATTTTTCCCCCAGCCGGGGGGTTGCATGTGCTGATCAGACCAGTCTGTTTGGGTTGACGGGGCCCCTCTCTCCCATCTCCCTCCCGTCCCCACGAGCAGCATCCCTGGCGAGGTCCCAGGACCGTGTCCTGGCCCAGGGTCAGCAGCCACACGYGCCTGGCAGCTCCTGGGAGCCCACCGGGGCTCCAGGCACTCCGAGACAGATCCCCCCTGACRCCAGGCTCTCTGCTCCCCAGCCCCTCCGCTGSCAGGGCCCCTCCTTTTGAAAGTGAAAGTGAARAAAAAAAAAAAGAGGGAACTGGGTGATGTTCTTCTCGCCGTTCATTCCGCGTTGTCCGTGTTGTACAATATTCTCCACGCGGAGCAGCAGGCTGGTTTCGTTCCTTGGCACCTCGCTCTACGCTCAAGGACGTCTGAGGTTAAACACTTGATTATTATTCTGTCATTAGCACCATGATGCAATTCCCAGCCCACCGACAGCTGCCAGAGCGGCGTCACTCAGCACGCTGCCAGGAATCGCAAACGCGCGGGGCTGAGGCTACAAGAGTCCTTCCTGCTTTAAATATTGAATTTCTCTGCCATGTGCTTTCTGTATCATTAAAACAAGGAGCAATGATGTAAATATAGGGCTAGGAATTTGGAAACGTACTCTTTATAACACATTRCATTTTAGGCACGTTTTATCTCAGAATTAAAAGCGTTCCCAAACACTAAGTTTCACAAAATCCATKAATGTAAGAGAAGTATCAGAATTACGCTCGTGTTAGGATGAAGCAGCCAATCCCTTGTGCTTTYTTCCCAAAACGCTCCCCTCGGCAGAACTCTCCCTTACCCCCTCACTGCTGGGAGGAGCAGCACCGCTGTTGGGGTCCCAGCAGGGCAGTCGGTCCATCACCCCGTCCACCCCCAACTCGCTCCCACCACCACTGGGACTATGGAACATGCTGGAGCTTTTAGGGATTTTTTTTTTTTTTTTAATTTTAGCTTTTTAGGGATTTCTCCAGCACGCTCACAAAGCACTTGGCCAGACGCTTTCCTGGAAAACACGATGTAGCTATACAAATACATACTACAGTGATAGTGGCCCAAGCCCTGAAGACAGATATAGTAATATTAAAATTTTATGTGATTAGAGACTGACTGTTCTGCAAATCCTACTGGATATAAAGCAACCATATGCTAAATTTTATTGGTAGCATAGTTGGAACCAAACTGTCTTTTAACCACATTCTCAAACTATAAAACTGTGAACCCAGGCTTAGATTTTCTTCTGTAGTTCAGAAACAATCAGAACACGAGTTGGGTCACTGGGCCCAGTCATGTTTGAACCATGGAGGTCTCCCGTGTTTTACCTGAGAATTCCCACATGGAGAAAGGTTTAATGAGTACTACATACTTCTGTGTGTGCATATGTACGGTTTAGGTGTGGCGTTTTTATCCATGCACCTTCTGCTTGGTGTTGCAGAGGAGAGCTAGGAAAAAACAGCGAATTACAGTTCACCTCCTTATTGCTGTGAAAGTTGGCAGATGTGTAAAAGATGAATGACATACAGATGCTAACAATATGCCCTTTAGCTAGCTACGAAACACCATCAACAAGGCTTCAATTAATTTTTTAGGTACTTGAGGTTGTTAAAATAGAGAGATGAAAGAGATTTCACTGTAATTTTGGGAGCATCAAGGTAGAACGACCAGTGTGGTCCTATTGAATTGGTGAGACACAAAATGACAATATCCTACCAGCAAATATAATTACTCAGGAAGTGTTTAGGTGCTTTTCTGCAAAACCTGTCTCTCCAGAAATTGTGATTTTTTATTTTTTTTCAAATCTCATGGCATGCTCTTTTCCTTCAAGCCCCAGCTGTTATAATCAGGTGATTACATCATAGGGAAAAATAATAAATAAAATGGCCTTTCTATGTGCACTGAAAGCCACGGACRCCTTCTCAAAGCCTCAACCCAAAAGGAAACAATAACACAAAGACCTCCGCAGCGCTGCCAAGTTCTAACTTTATCGCATTTTTCGCCCATTCTTCTAAGATTATGCAAGAAAAACAACTTTTTGCCCAGGAAAAGGGGCGGGCGCAGCCTCCCACGCAGGGGCGTGSCCACAGCTAGCCCCGCCCCCCCGTGCGCTCCCGCTCCTGCGCGGTAGAGCCCGGCGGCAGTCTCGCGAGAGCTTCCCCCCCCTCCGCGCCCAGCGCTCCGCTCGGCGGCGGCCCGACGGGATCTTTCGAGAAGTCCCCCCGCCCCGAGGAGGCAGCGCCCGCCGCCGCCGCGCATTTAAACGGGCCGAGCCGCTGCTCCTCAGGCGCCTCAGCCCCTTCCCCTGTCGCAGCTATGTCGGTGGTGGGCATCGATTTGGGTTTCCAGAGCTGTTATGTGGCCGTGGCCCGCGCCGGCGGCATCGAGACCATCGCTAATGAGTACAGCGACCGCAGCACGCCGTGAGTGGGGCTCGGGGCGGGCCGCGCCGCCTTCCCGCCGCCGGCGGGCTGAGGAGCGGGGCTGAGGCGGGCGGCCTCCCGCTGAAGGCGCTGGGCCCGGTCCGGCGGTGGCGGGGCTGTGGCGGGGCGCAGCCGGGGAGGGAAGCGGGCCGGGGGCGGGGGGTGTGCTGCGCTTCCCACCGCGGCGGGTCGGGAGAAGTGGGCTTCTTTAATAAGTGCTTAAAGGAAGAACAGGTACCATGCGGCAGACGGGGAGAGGTGTGCCGGATGACCCTCTGCGCTCCTTTTCGTGTGGTGTGACCAGTTTGTCCTCCCTGAGGCAGGGCTGTGTTACGATTTAGAGGATAGGGTCCGTGAAAATAAGAAAAAGCAACCGTATCTTTGCTGGAAGTAACAAAGCTTAATTCCCTATAAATTTATATGCCGTGTTTTGACATACCTGATAGAGTACCTGTTTGTTCTCCTGCAGTTCGAGTCCTGTTTCCTCTAGTGTAGCCGGACCGTGGAGGTGAACGTGGAGCTGGTACTTAGCTCTGTGCAAGCTCGTCGGCCTGCCGTTGGGTCAAAGCTTAGAAAAGCTTCTTAGCAGCCTTCCCTTCAGTCTGTGTATTTCCTTGTTCAGCAAGGATTCTCAAAAAACTTGCTCTTGTTTTGAGTATTGGGTCTTTTAAAYTCTCACTTGAAACTAGGCACCGGATTGACAAGTTGTTGGGGTGGGAAGTGGAGTGTGAATAGACAGTACTGTGTCAGACATCTGCTTTCCTGGGAAGGGGACTGACTAACAGTGCAATTTACTGGTGAACTTGGTCTTGAAGCACATCATGCTTTACAATGTTTATAGTGTATTCTAACTCTACTTATAAATAGGCTTCTCAACACATTTCTAAAGAAGAGTGTGCATTGTTTATTTTTAATGAGAAACTTCCTGAGAGGGAGAAGTGGGACAAAACTCTTTAAGAATGAGATGCAAAATAAAGGTAGAAAAGGAACTTGAGTGCATTAAATCTGGAGGGGAACTGTTTGGAAAGCTGTCTTAAGTGTTTCTACAGCTTACTATATGTTGTAGTATAGCTGTATTTTAAACACATACTAAAATAAATAGCTGTTTTGGTGAGACAGTTGCATTGTATTGGGTGTTGGGTTTTTTTCCAGATCACTCATATCTGTTTAAAAAGACCAGAAGCATAAAATGACCTGACTTCTCGTTAGACAATACCTCAGCTCTGTTTGCCTGTTACTATCTCTAAGCAATTAATAAATGGAGAAGGAGATTTTTAGTTTGGTACATGTGCTAGAGTAAGGATTAGTCTCTTAAGTTTTCTCAATAATACAGAAGTTTAAAGGTTAGATGTACTAGGAAAATACTTAATGTAAAGAATTTCAAAGCRATCTTCTAATAGCTCTTGGCATCTGGCCCTCAGGGAGTTGAGGTTCTGCTTATATATGCTTGAGATATGAACACAAAACTCACTCATTGAAGGAGATGAGCTCTGTAAAATATCTAACACAATGCATCTTTCAGRAGATAATTCAGTTATGAAAGGCTGAAGTGAAATTGGAAAAAATGGGAATAATGAAAATGATAGTTTTGCAAGTACTGTTCTGAGGGAATGCAGAAAACCATTCTGTAAGCAAACACTTCTATTAAAAGAACTTCTTAATGACTTTTAAGTGTCTGTCTTGGAAACAGAAAGCCTGATTCCAAAAGTCAGTGCTTAGCATTTCTTTACAGTGAGCTCTGGGGGAGTCATGCAAGGTGTTGTGACAGGTGTCCTCRGGAATCAGCTCATGGTCAGGGTTAGACACTATTTTGTGTTCTCTATGATGACATCCAAGTTTTGGGAAGGGTTAGCAGGTATGTGTTATTGTAATCGTTTGTATTAGTAAAGTGAACCCTACTGAACACATTGCACTTAGTTCAGTGGCACAGATGACCTTCTCGCTGAATCTGCTTTCAGCTCTGTACTTRGATTCTTCCAGAATCCTGTGAAATTTGAACTTGTATATCCAAAAGCAGTGCAAAACACGTTTGTCTTTGAATATGGTGTTCTTAAAATGGAAAAGTGGTAGAGAAAGCTAGTAAAAAATGAGAGGTAAAAAAATTAAGGTAGCTTCATTATCTCCATAAGGATGAAGGGACTTGGATTAAGTGAAATAGTTGTAACTGATCATGTGAAGCTAGTGCTGTTTTTCAGTGTAGAGAAAATGTGCTATCAGGGGACAGGGGATGTCTTCCAAGGAAGTGAAAGCGTGTGGGAGGGTAAGGGTGAAAGTGCCTGCACGTCTTTTAAGGTGAAAGTGCCTGCGCGCGTTTTAAGGAAGTTCAAAGCTCTACTTAAGTTGCTTCATTAGACCTCTGATGACCTTCACTGTGATTGTATGTTTCTACTTAAAATGCTATGGTTAGTTACTCAACTTCCTGTAAATCGTGTAGTAGTATAATTTGTATTTCATGAGTTAACCCTGGTTCCTATGGTGAACCGATCTGAGGAATGAGACTGGCTGAAAATTCTTCCCTCCCTCTTCACAGCTGAACTTACCTCTGCACTGAGTCCCTGTATGGCTCCCCAAGGCTCAGCTGGGAGCCAGGGTTAATTCAGGAGAGGATTTGGGATGGGTAGAAAGGGAAGGAGTGGAGCCGAGTAGAACTATCCCGTCTGACCAGCTGCAGCTCCTCAGAGAAGCTTGCCTGTCTGTGAAGTCAAGCAGGAGGCAAGCATGTTCAAGAAGAATGTGTGTACTTCAGGGTTTTATTCCTAGTGTATAATGTGGAAGCCTGTATTTTTGATCGTGCTGTATCCTTCTGTTGACAGACTTCTACCTTGAGGTTTTAGTCTGGYGGGTTTAAAGGGTTCTGTAATCTAAATTAGTGGATCTGTGGTGATTAGGGACTGATGGCTTGTGAATTTAGCAGTAAAATAGCTGGATTTTTTTTTTTTTTTGTTCAGGAGAAAAGCAACAATTCATGTTCATGTCTAAATTCCTTTCTGGAGACCAGAGTAAATTCCTTTCTGGAGACCAGAGTAAATTCCTTTCTGGAGACCAGAGTAAATTCCTTTCTGGAGACCAGAGTAAATTCCTTTMTGGCTTCCTGCTTGGRGCTCGTTAGATTTTTAGCTGTATGCTCTACAGCTCCTGYTACCTTAGTATGGGCCTTAAGGTCTGCATAGCACAGAACTTCCTCACTTTCTGTTAACTAATCCCTTGAATAGTTGTTTCAAATAGTAACAGATTCATTCAGAACTGTTAATTCTGTTGCAACATATGCTTTAGGGTAGGCCTTGTTTCATTTGTTAATTAATAAATTGGAGGAAGATATAAAACCAATGCAATTATATCACTCTAGTCTTCAATTCTGTTTTTGACAGTTTCTGTTTGGAAGACCAATTCTAAACCTCAGGCTAAGTTGGAATTTGTTTCTTGTGGCAGCCCTATGCCATAACACTGCTGTAAAGCAGTTTCTTGACCTGCTGCATAGAGAGCAGCTTAATTATGCTCTTAGCATGTTATATGAATAGTAAAGAACTGCTTGACTAATAGCATTTTTTTCCCCCAGTAAGTTTACCTCAATGGTATGAGGATATTGGATTAGGGGGCTGGATTTAATTTTGTTAGGGCTTCTACAGTTTGTTAAATATGTAAATCAAGAGGCTTAATGGCTCTAGGGATTTCTCCAAAAAGGAGGAATTTTATTCTATCTTTTTCAGAACTGCAAGCTSTCACAAAGTAGTTTGGAGTAAAGTATGATTTTTCTTTCTGTAATCTACATTATTTCAGTGAGTACAGATGAAACTCATAAASCTTGCAGAGAAAGATTGGTGTTTCTCTTCCTGCTCTTGAAGGATTTGCTTTAAAACCGAAAAGCTTAGTTAGCATTCGGTACAGACATGTAGGAATGATTTTCTTAATATCTGATTTACTTYGTGTATTTCTTCTGATCAGTTGAATGTTTCCTGTATTATTAGCAAACAACTTATCTTTGTGGCTTAGATAAATGGGTAACTATTGAGATAAAGTATGTCTAATCAACTATTACTTAGATGTGCAACTTGAAGTAGCATGAGTAAGTTTGGTTCTRAGTGCTGTTCTGCAGTGAGGAGCATTACTGTTTTATCTTCTCTTAGAGTGCCTGTTTCTTTCTAGAATTCACAGAGCGTTCCATGCATATATTGCAGTGAGTGACCAACTTCCTTAATGGACCAAATACTGTTTAAAATATCTCTAGTCTAATTAATCAATACTTTTTAACAAAAAGATATGCAGTGCAGTTCTACCAGTCACTTACTAACTGGAAATCTTTCTTCTCATTATAGATCATGTATAGCCTTTGGACCCAAGAACCGCTCGATTGGCGCTGCAGCTAAAAGCCAGGTGAGTGTATAGCTTGGGTAAAAGCAACTTTAGTAGTCAAAAATCAGATTAGCAGAATGTATTTTTTATCATTGAAGATTACAAATGTCTCTGAGCTGGTGTCCCAGTGTTTCCATAACTGTAGTGAACAGCTGAGCTTAATTCAGCTGTTCAGCATGTAATGCTGCTTTGTCATCTTGGATAGAAATCAAAGGGTTGATAGTTGCACATAATGAAATGGGGAGGGGGAAATTTTTGCCTCTTAAGAAATTCTGATAAATACTAATTTATTTTAGGTTGCAAATGTAAATTCYAAAGCTAAGCAGTAGTGTTTCATCCTACCTTAGCTTGTTGCGGTTCGTGTGCATTATGATAGCTTTTAATTATGTGGCTGCATTCTATAGAATTCCATTAAGTGCATAATTTTGGCAGAAAGGGGACATACTTGAGTGTAAATATATATTGCTTTCTTGACTCTTTGTGATTGAATTACAACCTAAATCTCTATCTTAGGTGTTCTTGCTCATACTTTGAGTTTCTGTTGGTGTAGGTAGGTAAATATGGTTTAAGGACTGAGAAGAAGTTAAGCTGATTTGTCCTGACATTTGGGTCCTGCTGTATCGTATCTTGTGTTGCTGTGAAACCCCTATAAAACATGATTCTTTTTTTGAAGTCCTCTACAGGAAGTGACTATTCAAACACTTGGTTTTTCTTAGCCTAAAATACCTAGAGATGTGTGAAGATTCATTATCTAGAATACAAAAATGATTGGACACAACCATGTTATTCAAGAACAGAAGAACTGTGCTAGAACTAAATACAGATGTTTTTTCTGGAATTGAGTGTCTGCTTAGCTTAAAGAAATTCATTGATACAGAGATCCAGTAGAGATGAGGTATGTCCTGCAGAAACTAAACTTACAGAAAATCAAAACCAGGTTACTTAGGAAATAGACACTTGACTGAAACTGAATCACAGGTAAATGTTATATGGTACAGTGCTTGTCTGCTTTGTCAATTACTGTGCTTTTTTCAGTATGTGTCTTGCTCTAATATAAATGAAAGAATTAAACAAGTTTACTTGCACTACATGAAAGCAAGCTATAATGACTTTCCACTTCTCCATTTGCACTGATCTCTGCCATTAATAAAAGACAATCTACCTTTTGTCAGTTAAATCAAGTTGACAGTATCATCTTGGGACCCTCCTGACTTCTTAAAGCTTCATGACAAGGTCCTTGAGCTGTTTTGTGAGAATATCTGTGTGTTGACTGTCACATGCATGTGATGAACCTGAACTGGAGTTTACATCGATATGCTTGTTATGTTTGCTAAATTACTGGCTGCAACACAGTAGAAAGGTAGGGTGGTAGGAAACAGGTAAATGGGAAAGACACTTTGCTAACATTTTWAAATTGTCCTACACATACGCTATGAAAATTGAGTGCTATTTTAATCAAATTTTGATAGAATCTTGGCTCAGTTTTCTAGCATACACTTTATTTTAAATCTCAGATTCTGGTAGGTTACCTAAGCAATCAGAAGGAAGTTGCCTTCTAGCAACTGCCCTGATACTGTTAAGATACAAATGGCAAAAATATTCTGGCGAGGCAAGCATGAGAATAAAAGTCTGTCTTCTGTTTGAAATTCAGATGTTCCCCTGACATGTTGTATTAAAGATTTCTTTTCCTCTAGGTTATTTCAAATGCAAAGAATACAGTACAAAGTTTTAAAAGATTTCATGGTCGTGCATTCTCAGATCCCTTTGTTCAAGCTGAAAAAGCAAGCCTTGCGTATGAACTTGTCCAGCTACCAACAGGCTCAACTGGCATCAAGGTAAGTCTGGCATATTTCAAAAAGAGCCAAAGGAGGAAACTGATAAAGTTTCCTTTTATCTCTTTATTTTGAAACTGCTTGCTCTAACTTCTGTTCTCTTGTGAATGGAGAGCCTTAAATAGGAAATAAAAGACTAATAATGCAGATGGTCTCTCCAGGTGTTAGCTGAGACTGATTTTACAGTTATACAATTTCTCTGCCTTGCAAAGCCAGCCCCACACAAACTGTTTCAGTGGTGCTTTTTTCTTCACTCCATGGTGACTTTGGAAGGCAGGCTACTTGACCAGTGTACTCAGCTGCTGTTCAGATACTGCAGGAGTGTAAGATGTCAGCTTAGTACTTCAGGTGAAATGGTAAAAATTTGTCTTTTTCAACAATGGCTGAACTTCTGATTTGGATTTTAGCAATAACTAATTAACTTACTCCAAAACAGTAGGGAGGAAGGCATCCTAGGCATTGTCTAGCAATTGGGATTAAAAAAAAGTGTCCAGAGCAGCTTTGTGTATGCAAAGTCTTAAATGTGCATTCCAGTGCTTATGTATTATCGCATTTGCTGTGCACAAGCTAGGCTCTCAGAGAGAAGGGYGCATAGAGCTGCATTGCTTTTTAAGCCTGATTTTAATAAAGACTGTTTTTTGCATGTGTTCCTTATGTTTGTAGTCCATGTTTTTTACTGTAGTGTAATATGTGTGTACACAATTTTTATTTGAAGGCCATGTATATGGAGGAAGAAAGAAACTTTACTATTGAACAGGTGACAGGAATGCTTCTTACCAAATTAAAAGAGACTGCTGAGAATGCGCTTAAGAAGCCTGTAGTTGACTGTGTTGTTTCTGTAAGTATGTGATAGTAAATAAGTAAATATTTGGTTAGTATCATAAACTGAAGAGATTGCTGRTAATAGCATTAAATTGCCCATTAAACCTGAATATTCAGGTCTTTTCTCTTTAAAAGTGAATCTTACTTGCATCTCTTCTCCAAAACTCGGCTTGCTTCATTAATGGTGAAATGTCTAAAATTGCTGCTAATTAGCAGCATAAATAATATTTGATACCTGTTTCTGGTTCTTTGCTCCTAAAACGAGTGGCTTGTGAGAGGGAATGGAAGAAGGTTCACAAAAAGTAAATTTGTCTTCATGTAATATTTTCTTTGCTTTTTCTCTGTTGCAACTGAAATGAACATTAAATTTGAAGGATACCTCAGCTGTTCTCTGTACCGAACCCGTATACACACTTGTATTATTTGCTATAGATGGCTCTTTTAAATGTTAATACTAGCTATCTGATCTTGCAGGTTCCTTGTTTCTACACAGATGCAGAAAGGAGATCTGTGATGGATGCTACACAGATCGCTGGTCTCAACTGTCTGAGACTAATAAATGAAACAACTGCAGGTAATACCTTCCTTTTTCTCCTTCACTTAATACTRTAGTTTTGTTAGATAAAAGGGCTTTTAATTTGTCACTGATCCATGCCCTCTGGAATTACTGCTGGTTTTGTAAACTTAGGATAGATTAGTTGATCATAAAGTTTGTTAAGCTCTGGTCTGTTTTTTTAATTGCTTTACAGAGGCATAAAGATATTCTTGAATATCTGTTTTAATGCAGCTTCTAGGAGGGGTTAATGCTGTTTAATGTTATTCCATGTTCCTTTAACATTGGGAATTTTGTTTAACAAGATACCAACTTCTGTAGCGTGGAAAGTAAGATGAAATGCTAWTGCTGTTTACTGATGTACCATTTATTTCTTAAGGAATTACAAAACTATGTCCTAACTATACTCTCTGACTCTTCTTTCTGTGTAGTTGCCCTTGCATATGGAATATATAAGCAAGACCTACCTGGCTTGGAAGAGAAGCCACGGAATGTTGTTTTTGTGGATATGGGGCATTCTGCGTATCAAGTTTCTGTTTGTGCATTCAACAAAGGAAAACTGAAAGTAAACAATCTGTTATGCATCCATTTTAATCACCAGTAGAAATATTCATCAGTACATACACGGACTGTGACAGGCAAGCTTGTCTGTCTTTACATAAGCATGTCCAGACAGCTCAATTCATATTCTTAGAATTGCACTTTGTCTGGAGTTAAAAGTAGGGCAGGGAACTAGAGAGCTTTTGAGCGATATGTGGAGGAAGCAAACATGCCTTAATCTGCAGACTCTGGCAAAGAATAAAAAACCTGGATTAAATTATTTATTCAGAAATTATCATATCTTACTGGATGCTGCTTTCAAAAAACACTCTAGTTCAGTCATGAGATCTAGCATTAAAACAGGAATTCCTAGAATGGTGTRAGTGACAACACTTTTTTTAACACTCACTGTGGTGCTTGTGTTAAAAAGTTCTTAATTATTTTAAGCTGCAAATGGCAGCTAAGCAAGTTACAGTGTACTTCTAAGTGTAAGTTGCCAAAGCATTACTGCTTTCCAGCAAATACTAACATTTCTTAGTTGGCTCTTTTACAATTACAGTCTGGGTTTTTGCAGTTCCAATAACTTTCTCTTCATCAGCTAGAGAAACAAACACAAATTTTAAATTATGGGATAGTTAAATGAAGAGAAGGCAAGAGTTCTGAAAACATTAGTTTTCTTGTAGTTCTGTTTCCTCTTGTGAGGAAACGTAATCTACTTCGCGTTTCTCTCAGATTTGTCTTTTGAACTTTGAAACCATAGAAGTGACGGAGGGATGCTTTTTCTGGACAGCAAGGCAGTTAAGAGTGTAGACACCAAACTTAGTCTGAGAGAGTATTGAGAATAATGTGATAATTTACTGATTTCTACTCCTAAAAAAAATTAAGTTCACAATATGTCTAAAGAGTAGAATCATCTGAGGTGGATGGGCTACAGATGTTCTTTGCAGGTAATTCCCTCATCAAAAATGAGCACCTATTTGCAAGAGTTAACATTTATTCTCTTCATGTTTTATTTTTAGCTTGGTGTAAGCATGTTGCACCCTTATGAGGCATCAAATATTAAACTGGGATATGATTCAAACTGACTAAAGTGGCTAAGCAGAGTTYGGAAACTCTGATGGTCTGCTTACAGTACAAGTTACTGAACGGATTGCGTTGCTAAGCCTTGCCCTATCTTCCTAAATTTCTTTTAAAAGAAGTTGTCACCTCATTACAGGAAGGCTGGGTGCCCAAGGCTGCTTTTTTAACATATGAGATAGCAGATTTTTTTTTTTCTCCTGGAGCTTGTAACTGCTGTATGTATGCACTGCAATTCTTGAGAATTACTATTCACAAAGAGGTCTAATACTTGTATAGCTGCYGGAATTTGTCCATGGTAATGGTGGTTCTTTCTCTAACAGCATTTTGAACATAAAGTATCTAGTATCAGCTACAAAAGGCGTAGGATAATAACGGTTTAGATGTGGTAGGCCTTAAAAAAAAAAAAGGCATCTCTTAGGATGTGTATGACTTACTGCAGTTGCAATCCACATAAACTATTAGTGATGCAGTTGCTACTTAGATTGCCCTGAAATGTAAAGAAGCTTAATTGTTTCCAGCAGTGTCCATGAAATCTGAAAGATGGGACATAGCTTTATTGTTTGGGATAGGTTAGACTTATAGACGAGGCTTGTCAAAAGAAACTCCTCACTGGTGATGGCAAGGGCAGAATAAAAATTAACTGTACTGGATTTTTTTCTGTTCTGGCTGCACCAGTATAATTCTGGCTCCGTAGTGATGTTGTGATACTTGCTTTGATTTAAAGTTGGACTATATTTGAAATAAAGAAATGCTTTGACATTAACTACTGATTGGTTTCACTGCATTAATAGTACAACTTGTCATTACTGAAGAGTTCAATTTTTTTTAAGGTTCTTGCTACATCATTTGATACAACACTTGGAGGCAGGAAGTTTGATGAGATGTTAGTAGAATACTTTTGTGAAGAATTCGGAAAGAAATATAAACTAGACATAAAGTCAAAGATCCGTGCGTTGTTGAGGCTACACCAGGAATGTGAAAAACTGAAAAAATTGATGAGCGCTAATGCCTCTGATCTCCCGATGAATATAGAATGCTTCATGAATGACATAGATGTCTCTGGAACAATGAACAGGTAATGTTTATACTTTTACAAAGGTAAGCATTAGAATGCCTTCATTCAGGTCGCTTCAGTCAAGAAAGAAACTTAGTATAAAGTACCAGTTCTTAGGACTGGAGGGAGGTGGGAAATGTAAGAACAACATGTGCCGGGGTGCTGCTCAAAATGATGTTTAGAGAGTGGTTGGTGGCCTTGAGTTAGGAGGAAGGGTTGTGAATGTTGCAAGTGTGCCTAGATTACTAGAACCAAGTTTGTCTGGGGGAATATACTAAATAAGTATAAAACTAGGATTGGAGAGAGGGAAAACCTGGCAGTACATGGTTAAAGTGGCATTCTTTCAATTTTGGCATSTTGTTGTATTTGCAGTATTAACTTGCTTATGGAATGCTATAGCTTTACTTGTGGTTTCTTCCAACAGAAGCAAATTTTTAGAGATGTGTGATGGACTCCTTGCAAGAGTAGAACTACCACTTCGCAGTGTGCTGGAGCAAGCCAGTAAGTGTATGCGCATTCTGTATTCTGCATGCAGAAGAGAGATCCGTAGTACAAGCTTCCTTTGGGTGTTGACAGAACTTGGACAGGTGGATTTAGCACAGCTAACAATTTCTTGCTTAGCAGTTACAAGCTTTCTAAAACTTTTTCACACAAGGTAACATCTGAAATTCTTATTGCTTAGAAASTTGGAGAACAAGCTTAAAATAATGGTTGGTCTAGTAAAACTTTTAGTTTGCAATGTCAGCATATTCACTTAAAGCAGAAACATTTAATCTACAAAAACTAACGTCTGACTCCTTTCTAGAGTTAAAGAAGGAGGATATTTATGCAGTAGAGATAGTTGGTGGTACCACAAGAATACCTGCTGTAAAAGAGAAGATCAGTAAATTTTTTGGCAAAGAAGTCAGTACAACTCTGAATGCAGATGAGGCTGTTGCACGAGGCTGTGCGCTGCAGGTAAAAAGTGCTGTGTGTTGTAGCTGTGAATATTCTTATTGAAATCCATAAATACTTGAGCCAGAGTCCACAGGTAACATGAAAGATATTTCATGTGTATCACAGAATGGATTCRAATAGGCTTCAGAAAGTGGTTGGAAGAATGAGAATAGCAGCTTTAAGTGATTCCTCTGTGCTGTTTGTCTAAGCCAAATCAGTAGATCAGTGTAGCTCGTTGAAGTAAAACATGCACTCTGCTTCTGCTATGACTGGAAACTGGTAGTCGAGTAAAGATCATACGATGATGTTTTCCCTTCCAGGCTCCTCCCAGGGCCTGGGTTAAACAGGGGAGAAAGGCTTTTACAGGACTACTGATAAACTTGTTATATGGCAATTGCTTAATAACATGGATGGAAATGAAAACTTAAGTTCTTGCTAATAGAAATATATGTCCTGAGCTGGAATCAGCCACTATTGAATGGCTTCAGCAGTAGTAAATACTCTGTAGTTACTAGTGCTACCATCTCTTGAATGCACCTTAATTTTGCTCTGATCACTTACTCATTTCTCTCGTCAAATGTTTAATATGTGCTTAGAGCTCTGTTCCATCAGATTATCCATCAGAACTATTGGAATCCGCTTAAAAAGAGAATTTTGTGTTACGGTATGCAAAAAACCCCCTAGTACTACGTCACTCTAAAAAGTAATTTTAATTGAGGTTTTCTGATTTCTTACATTGGCACTAAAACCAATTCAGTAGCCTGACCATAGCAAACCAAACATGATAGCTTTAAATTAAAACTTGTGTATTTCCATTTTCAGACTGAAAAGATTGTGACAGCTTCCTGAAAAGGAAGGGTACATATGAGCTTCCAGTGCTTATTATGCAGGTCCCAAGTCCATCAGTACTAGTCTCCCTTAACCTAGAGTAAATCTACATATTAAGCAGCGTAAATAACTACTTGCTGAATTAAATTACYAGTCACCTGAAGTTTGACTGTTTGTATTATGACTCTTGTGCTCTTTCAGTGTGCTATTTTATCCCCGGCTTTCAAAGTGAGAGAATTTTCTATCACAGATTTGATACCGTATCCTATTTCTTTACGATGGAATTCACCAGCAGAGGAAGGGTTAAGGTAAAAAAAATATTCAATCTTCTTGCATGATTACACACAACTTAAAACTAACTGATGACAACTAGAGTAAATAACACTTTCAGAACAGTGCATATTTAACAATTTAGATTTTGAATACTTTTTCTGAAGTTARTGACGGCAGAAAACAAAACTAAGAATGAATGGCAGTTTAGTACTTCCTACATGGCTATTAGTCTTATTTTAACCTAAAAGATTAGGAGACTCTCTTGTCACTTCTTAAAGGAGCTTTTCCTTAAGGTATAAGAGTATCTAGAAGAGTTTTGTTAACTTTATCAGATGCATTATCCCACATACTAAACAAATGGTCTGTTTTCTCTTACAGTGACTGTGAGGTCTTTCCCAAGAACCATGCTGCTCCATTTTCTAAGGTCCTCACATTCTACAGAAAGGAACCTTTTACTCTGGAGGCGTACTACAGTTCTCCCAAGGAGTTACCTTACCCAGATCCTGCTATAGGTTAAGACCATTCTGTAGCTTTAAGCTTTGTTAATAGTCTTGTACATGTTTCAGGACTTCTTTCTGCCTAATTGTATAGTCTGRGAAGTGCAACCTACTACAAATGCTGTAGGGGTAGGTTTCCAAAGTCATGGATCTACAGTAAAATGARTGGAGTAACATGAAGTTTATGGACAAAAAGGCTAAATAAAGAGCATCCTAATGTTGGAGCAAACCTGAAAGGGGCATACTTAGAATTGTGCAGTCTTTTACTATGATACGAGTAACACCAGCTTTTACAGTATACCGTAGAGAGCTTCTAACAGCCGTGTATCCTAGCACTGCTGAGTAAAAAGTTGAATTGTTTGACTCGAATAGAATTTTATATCCTCTGAGCGCATCGCAGTGATCTGTTGTCAGCGACAGTCAGATTTTACTTCACATTCAGTGATTAAGTTAACCAAATGGTATGTTTTTTCTCTCTGGGATTGTTTAGCTCACTTCTTGGTTCAAAAGGTCACTCCTCAAACAGATGGATCTAGTTCAAAAGTGAAAGTCAAAGTTAGAGTGAATATCCATGGTATCTTCAGTGTTTCAAGTGCATCTTTAGTGGAGGTTCATAAATCTGATGAGAATGAAGAGCCTATGGAAACAGATCAGCATGCAAAAGAGGAAGAGGTAATAGACTTCATTGCTCTTAGCTACTTAAACTGATGAAGCACAATTAGCCAAGTTCTGGGAAGGTTCTAAGACTTGTGTAAGGATTTAGTAGACGTGTCCAGCAACTAAAATACGAAAATGTGATTAAGTGCTAATTGAAGTATGTCACACCAGTGACAGATCTCTTGAAACCAGGACTGGGAGCTATAGATGAAATTCTTAATCATGCTAGGAGTGAGCTGTTACTTGCCTAAGCAAAGACTAGAAGCTTATAATTTACGCCTTGAGACTCTACTTCAGTTTTCATTCCATTTCTTCTTTTGTCTAAAGAGCATTAGATGTAAGTGAAGTGATCAGCCTAAGAACTTAAGYGATGATTTGCACATGCATTTCTTTAATATGTCAAATTGGATCTCTTTATGAATTTCAGAAGATGCAAGTAGACCAGGAAGAGCAACAAAAGACTGAAGAACAACAGCAGACTCAACCTGAAAATAAGGCAGAGTCTGAAGAAATGGAGGTAACATGAACATCTGAGACACTTCTGTTTTCTCAGAGGATACTTCTGGAAGATTCATAAGAATATGTAGTTTGTGAGCCTATGTGCTGCCTTTGTCATAGCTCCGGAAGCTAAACTTCTATTTGAATATATTGGTAGTCTGTATTGTGATTAGAGCTTTAGAAGTACCTAAATGGYATGAATAATTACAGGCCTGTCAAGTGACCTAGTACTGATAAAAAGGGGTGAACTCTCCTGTTCATGAAAGAAATAATCATTTAGATTTCAATAACTTAAGTACTAAAAAAGTGTTCAACTGTAAGCACCATCACCCCCGTGAATGTAGTCAGTGTGCCCAGAAAAGGTCAGGAGTTGCATTAATTATCTCTGACTTCTTTAGCAGCTGAAGTGTCAGAATGACAGATAGTAGTATGTAGTTCTGATGTTGAGGTGTACTAATTCAATAACACTTTTTCTATTACAAGTCCTGAATACTCAGCTTGAACTGACTGGTGATGCTGTTTTTACTTTGAATATATTTCTTTAATGCAGACTTCTCAGGCTGACTCAAAAGACAAGAAAGTGGATCAGCCGCCTCAAGCCAAGAAGGCTAAAGTAAAGACTACTACAGTGGACCTTCCCATTGAGAATCAGTTGGTGTGGCAGATAGGGAAAGATATGCTGAACTTGTTCATTGAGAATGAGGTAAACTCTTACTTGCCCAAGCTAAAAATATCACTAGTTGATYTCCAGAAATTTTGCTGTTCATTAAACATAGTTAATGTTCAAGGGTGATCGAGGAAAGGGGGGGGTGGGGGAACATGCTGTTTTTTCTGAGGTAACCAACAGTGCTTCATGGAGACAAAACACATTATTGTTGTTAGTTGAATGCTGTAACTCTTACTGAAGAGGCGTTCTGCAGGAAAGCTAGTTCATGAGGTGGTTTGGTTCCAAAATCAGCTGCAGTTACAGGGTATTCRATGGCTGCTACTACCAGGCTGAAGGTTCCTCAACTGGAGCAAGATTGTTCTGTACTGTATTGGATATCCCACCAAAACTGAGATAGCTTTTATTCATGTGCTTGTGTTTAGAACAGGTCTGTAAACCACAGTATTTCGAAATCTTTAGTCAAACTTAAGCCTTTGCTAGCAAGGTATCCTGGCTTTTTGGCCAACTAATTTGACAACTTGTTCACAGGGTAAAATGATAATGCAGGATAAGCTAGAGAAAGAGAGGAATGATGCCAAGAATGCAGTGGAAGAATACGTGTATGATATGAGAGACAAACTCTGCGGTATTTATGAGAAATTCGTTAGTGAAGACGTAAGTATTTCTAGCTTGTCTTCTTTTGTTGCAATGAACAGTTGTATTTTATTGACCTTTGACCTATATCAGATACTATGTTTACTTAGACTATATTTTAAGACTTTAAATTCGGAGAAATAGCTTTTAAACTTTCTGGCTATGAAGATAACCTTCTAAATGTGGCCCAAGTACAAGCAGATGGTACTCAGGATATATTGTGTGTTCTTTCCAAAACAGTTGCAGCAATTAAGGTATTATCAGAGTGGATGTTTTCAGGCTGGAACAGACTAGGAGCACTTGCACAATCATTTTAAGGCAGCCTATTCTATTTTGGCTCTTTGTCAGTATTTAGGAATAGTTTAAGATAAAAAAAAAAATCAAAGAACAATCCTACCTGGGAACATAAGTGGGATTAGTCTGACTAAATGTGGGCACCTGTATCTGAACAGATGAAAATCTCTTGGTGTTACTAATTACTTTTCCCTGGTGTACTAAACGAGCTTGGTGTGTAATTAATATAATTCTAAGTTAGATGACTACACTAGTCAGATGAATCATGCCACACTCTGGACTAGATCTCCATTGATTATAATGGGAGCCTTGCCAGCAAGGTGTCTGTGGMGCCTAGGTACCTACAGCAGAGGTAAAATTGGGGCAAGTCAAGTGAGATTCATGGCACCTTTGCTAAAGACAAGTTTCACTCTGTTCTCAGATTTGCTCGTATAGTAGTGATGAAAATGTGAAGGGGAAAAAAAAAAAGAAGGAAAAAATAGGCTTTTATGTGACAGTATTGATCTAAACTGTGGGYGTCATAGATAGTTCTTCCTTAGGCCTGGTCTCCACCACGAAGCCATACTGAAGAATACTTTATCTCTTATTTTTCAYTAAAACAGGATAAAGAGTTTCAGACAGAATTCTTTACATTCTAAAAATGTAACCCTTCCAGAGAGGTTCCAAGTATCATTTAATACCATCTGCCATCTAATCACCTACCTATTTTGTATGAATTGTTTCAGGATCGAAATAGTTTCACACTGAAGCTGGAAGATACAGAAAATTGGCTTTATGAAGATGGTGAAGACCAACCCAAACAAATTTACATTGATAAATTGGCAGAACTGAAGGCAAGTGGTTCTYGCATTCCCGTTGGAATTTACTGAATCTAGAGAACTTTGTTGAAGCAGGGAGCTGTTTGAAGTCTACTGATTCAGAGATTAGCACTGGTAGCAAACTACTCAGTTTGCTTATCAAGTATATGAGGAGCAGAGCTCCAATAGACCTGTAACAATACAGGGTTGAGGGAGTCTCTGTCCCTCCTGTAAGTGGAGGGAAGAGTAGAAGTTCCAGGGAGTTCGGAGGTGTGATGTATTCTGTCAAATTTTGCAGGATCGTATTGTGATGCTGCATGGTTTTTGATATCTGTTGTACTTTGTTTCAGACTCTGGGTCAACCTATTCAGGCAAGATTTCAAGAATCGGAGGAAAGACCAAAAGCATTTGAGGACTTAGGGAAGCAAATTCAACAGTACATGAAAACTGTTCATGCATTCAAAGCAAAGGTATTTCCATACTTAATTTCTGGCAAACGCAAGGAAGTGGTACAAATCTCTTCTGAATCTTAAGCAAGCTCCTTTAAACAAAAAGCTGGTGCAACCTCCTGGYTAGCTTCTGAGTTTTTGGTATTTACCATATTTTCAGAAGTGGATGTTGTTTGGAAAATCTGACGGTCTCTTTTTTTTTAATGGGGTGTTGATTTCCTCATGCAGGGAAAATGCCAGCAGCGGTAGAACTTCAGTTCTGTGGTTACAGAGCTGTGGGTGATCAGCTTAATTGCTCTGCTGACTAGAACAGCCTTCTGGCTAAATGGTCTTTCTAGWATTTTGAAGCTAAAAATTTGAGGAAATAAGCATGCAATTTAGATGTTCAAAGCAAATACTTGCACAGCTACTACTAATTTGGCTGTTTCAGGATGAACAGTATGACCATCTAGATGAAGCAGATGTAGCGAAAGTGGAGAAGAGTGCAAATGAAGCTATGGAGTGGATGAACAATAAACTTAATCTTCAAAACAAGAGAAGTCTTACTTTGGACCCAGTTATAAAAGCTAAAGACATACAAGCTAAAACTAAAGTAAGTCTTTCTACGTAATTTGCTGTATTTCCATGAATCTTTGTTTCTTGGTCTAGTTGTTTGTCCTCAGATGAAAACTCTGAGGTGAGAAAATGTTAGTAGAAGGACTGTGATTGGGTATTAATCTGTTAAACACATATTGGGGAACGTCAGCTGTCAACTTGAATATCCATCTGGTGGTCTCAAAAGTTAATTTGAGCAACAGGTTGRAGTAAACTGCTGGTAGATAAAAGCRTTTCTAACAGTGTTTTATGTCTATGTTTTCTAGGAATTGACAAGTATTTGTAATCCTATAGTCACAAAACCAAAACCCAAAGTTGAACTCCCAAAGGAGGAGCAGAAACCAGCTGAACCCAATGGACCAGTAGAAGGCCAGGGAGATGCCAACAGCGGGTCCCAGGCTGCYGAACAGAGCGCTGCTGCCGCTGCCCCACCAGCCACGGAGAAGAAGCTTCCCGAAATGGACATTGACTGAATTTCAGCACTTGTTTATATTATTGCAAACTACAATAAAGCTTTAAGTTGTCAACTTTGTATGTTCTGAATACAAATTGAAGCAAGTGAATACCACAGCACTCTTAAGCATTTTTGGAGAGGTTTGGTCAATGCATCAAGTCAGAACACTTAGGTAGCTAACTACTCAGTCAAATAAGCAGTATTTCTTGCCATTATGATTGTATTTAGAAGTTTTGGTATTATTACTTGACCTACAGGAACAGCCCTAAGCTGATTCTCCATTTTTAGTGTCTAGGGTAAGTCAATCTTATTTTGAAGTAGTGAGACAGCAACCTCTGAAGTCTAACATGGCACCACTGTGTGTTCACTCTGTGGATTACAGCCACAGCGTTTCTATAAAGTGCCCATTAATGCTAGGACTGCAAGAAGATAATGGGGGAGAAGGGGTGCTGCTTCTAGAGCCTGAAGCATAGTCTTTCACTTGCTCATCTTAATCTAGCCCTTGTTTTAGTGTTAACACCCTCCTCTAGGTTTATTTTGATTTGCACTTGAACAGTTCATAGTTACACAAGGTTTGCAAAGCAGCGGGTGGTAGTGTATGTTTATTCACAGTATGTTCATCGCGGATGGTCAGCCCAGACTCGGATTCATTTATCTGATTATTAGAGTAGCAGCTCTTGTGGATCAGATTATGAATGTGCTCTTAGATATAAAAGTGTAYTCCTGGCAAAGTCCCCAGCTAATTAGACCATGTAAACTTTTTGTCTCTAGTTAAATTAGCTGCTTGTAGAAAGAATGAATACTTGTATTTCAGCTGCCTACACTGATAGTTGATTCTGACTTGTTCATAGCTTTTTCTGAAGGGGATATGCTTGCTTCCACGAGGCCTTCATTTGGAATGCTTGGGGTTTGGTTTTGTTTTTGTTTCCCAGGAAAAAGACCTGACCGATTTGGCGTTTTTTTTTCTATGAGCTTTATACAATGATTTGCTTCTAGTACTGATTGTCATTAAACTTGCAAACATTAATTTGTATGTGTTAAAATCCAAAGCTGAAACACCCGTTCAGATATTGCAAGAAATAAATGCACTGGATTCTACTGGATCACCTTCTCCAGCTGTTGATTGCAATGAAAAGAAAACTGTCGGGTAGATGTAAGGGTTATTGGAGGTGTGCGAAGAGCTCTGCCCTGCTGCGCTAGGCTTTAATGCTTTTTTTGCTGACGAGGGTGAAGTCGTGCTTGAAGGTGT